>PKRV01001370.1:1010521-1110444 GCA_003709505.1 Hyphantria cunea | reverse complement strand
GGGTCTGTCAGACTTTTACTGACTAAAACCCCCCGGTTTTCCGTCTCTCTCCTACGCCAGGGATCACGGGAACTTAAAAGGCATCCGCAATCCCCGACTGGTGCCGGCCCGCTGCTGCGGACCACATCTCATACCGATCTACCCTGCGTCAAATAATTGTGTCGGTATACACCCTAGCTAAGAGGTTTGGTTTGAAAAATATTCATTTTACAAACAAACAAAATTACCAATTGTTCGATATATATATATATATATATATATACATATATATAAAAAAAAATGGTAGATCGGTAGCGGTTCGCACGGACAGTGAGATCTTTACCGACGAGATACTTACAGCGATATAAAAACTGTGTTAAATATTAAGATAGAACTCAAAACTATCCTATAAAGTACACTGTATATCTTATGTTCATGTGTAATGAAAATAGACAAATATCGTACTCCACAATTTAGATCCTAAAAAAGCTGGTACAGGTTGACCTTAAATTTGACACAATAATGTAATGCCTTTGGCAATTACTTTATCGTTTTAACAGTAATGGTTTTTGGTTTAAAATAACTGTCTGTGATACTTTATATAATGCAAAGGTGTGTTTACATTTATTGTTAATGGCACGTGTAGGATTCTACAAAGCTATTTTAATTTAGGGCGACTGCGGATGGTAGTAGATAAATTATGATACATATACCTTGCTGCATAAAAGCTTATTTCCATGCGGTAATGGATCAAGAATATGTTGTTTTAACACTCCCATTCATCATACGAGTATCGTAAGAGACAATTAAGGTAATGAATCACAAATTCACAAATTATAAACCAATCCGTACCGCTAGCGTAAACCGAAACCTCCTTTCTACTGAAAGGCCTATTTCTTTTTTTTATTACTGGCCCTGCCCAAATGACTCTACTCTGCCTAAAGCATAAGAAGAATCTAAGAAGTCACCATACTCATTGCGAATGCAGAATGCAACTACACAGAATGTTAACTCATACCATGGCAGCCTAGTGATGCTTCTGCATCATTGGAGCTATTATTATGGCAGTACAGTATTGAAGGCCGTTATAATAATGATTACAGACATTAATATAATAAAATTCACAGGGGGCAACTCTATTGCAATTAGCCGGGTCCCTTAGGATTTAAAATGTACAGTATATTGAAAGGACAAGTTAGGCGAAAGCAAGAACAATGGCAAAAAGGAAATTACTTAAACGGGTCGACTTGGGAGTGTAAAGAATCCTCAAAAGGTCAAGGTCGCATACCTTTAACTGGGATCGCGTCCAAACTCTAACTAAAGAGGAAAAAAAAGAAATTCCAACGATCCTTTGTGAAATATAAGCTCTACATTATACTAACGATATTATATCATTAAATTTTACTTTTATTTTTTACAAATTAAAAAACTTATATATATAACCTCCGAAATAGCTTAGAGTTATAGTTAATTTCTTAAATTATAAATTATGTTTGATCATTAGGGATGATCGCTGCATTGATAAATATCAATGGGTTAAATAAATCAAACACTTATTGTCTGACAGCCTACATCTTAAAGGGTATTTACATATACCTTTAAAGGGAGAAAGAGGCAAACTTAAAAAGCCTTTACTCAGCAAATAATAGCTTGTAAATAATAAAACCCCAATAATCACAAGAGTTTTGCGAGAAAATACAACACAAACACGGAATAACTGATGTAAGTGTATGAGGACATACCCCTGGGACTAATATTCTGTGTGGGGAGATGAGAACGGATATTCTGAAATAATAATTAACTATTTATAGGGAGATATATAGAATTTAGGGCAAAGAAGTATTTTATTATACAAAAGAAAACTTTGTTATTTTTTTTGCTTAAAGAGCATCACGTAATGAACTCAAAAAGTTCAATTTACGAATAGTACTTTGAGGTTGAAGATTTTATACAAAGGAAAACGTAATGCCCCAGGCATCTGTTTTGTCGCTGACAGACAATTATGATTAAACCTTTAACATTTAAACCGCCTACGATATTATACTCTTTCTCTATCTCTCTCTCTCTCTCTCTCTCTCTCTCAGTCCCTCTCTAATTATTGAATCATTTCAATTTTCCAATGGAAAGTTCTGATACTCATTTATATTAGACCAGAATTAGCTTAGTAGTTGAATTTTGGCCGTTTTGTATGTATCTTTCATGTCGTTGACAAGTGTAACTTGAACTTGACATTGTGTAAATCGTCATACCATGACAGATCAAAATTTTACAACTACAACACCTTCACATGTCCTGTACAAATACACCTTCCTACAAATTATCTAACTTTGAAATTAATTTCCACATTATTTCTGTTCCGGTATTGATAACAGATTTATAAACCGAATATGAGCCATTTGCAAGCGAAGCTAAAACGTGAACTTGATGACTCAATGAATTGAATGCCTTAAGCGGGAACTCTCGAATATGACCTTTAAATTAGCTCATACAAGAACATCTATGATTAATGTACATTCCTTATGATTAATATAATACCTTTAAATGAGCAATTAGCTCCAACGATTTTCATGAAATTTAGTATGCGGAAGGTTTAAGGAAGGATTAATCAATCTAGCTAGAATTCTTTTTTAGAACATTTACCAAAAAAATACCTAGCAAGGCACGGCCATTCAGGTACTTAGATATTTATCTCTCTATCAACAAGCTCCACCTGACAAATTGTAGGACAAAATATACAATATAATGTAATTGTATGTATGCATATCTAATTTCGAACAAAACCGTATCAATTTATTTAAACATAGTCTCTCTCTGTTCAAATTCAATAGCTTCGTAGCTCTTGATTTTAAACTAATTAACTTACATTTATATCTTTATATCTTTTTTTCGCCAGGACTTATTGAGTATGCAATAAAATATTAAATACATTTATTTCTTACTTACTGTCTTATCTTCAGGGCAGTAATCTTGCCAAATCTTACGGTGTGTTCTTCTTTTTTGTAAACAGTCTTTGATAACCTTTTGGACTTTTTGTTTGACGATATAATGTGGACCTATCTGTCGCGTCATGGATCAATAGGTTGAGCCCTTCTATGACCTGCTCTACGTCGTCACTTATTTTCAGAGGTATCTTCAGTTGCGCCTCAGCTGTGATGATGTATCGGTATTTTTCCAGTTGGTGTGATTACTGTAAATTTTGGGTGGTACTTCCGTTAATATAATTTTGCTATGTTCGTTAAGAAGGACTACAGAGTGGACTATATTGCACTGGATTTATTTTGATATAGTGCAAGATAAAACGCACGGTAACGCCGATAGATTATAAAGTTATATAATCTATAAATGTTCTTTTTCATCGTTAACAAGCAAATTAACAATATCTTTTTAAATTTTGTCCTCTCTCTACAGGTCTTTTAACCATAACACACACAAACAGGTACCTACTTAACAGCTTCTATGGTCTCAGTTCGATCTCCTCAACCAGGATTTTCTGTATTTATAGAACACTACTAGTACCGCAATATCCAAACTTAGCTATCCTGTGTTTTCAGTCCTGATGGAAAGTGATAGCCTCCGCCTACGTATGCAATTCAAGAGAATGAAGAAGACAGACGAAACAAGCTATTGGAAACCGTAGACAAACAATTAAGTCCGGCAGCCATGACGGCGGTTTGGTGTACAGGAGGCCTGCGATAGGAGTACGCCCTTTTCTTGTAGGTCGTACGAGGTATATTTTATATATACTGCCTGTTACTACAAATCGTACAACCTAGTCGAAACGTGAGATAAACAAAGTAATGACGTAATATACATCATGACATTGGAAAAAACTGTTAATTGTTAAATAAATATGGATTATTTCAGCAAACATATAAATTATCAGCTCGTAGACGTAAATAAGATCAAATGTCAACTAAAATGTATAAGTTCGGGAATTTTACTCTTTGTTATCGTTCTATTAATGAATTCTTGTTTTATTATGTTGTTTGCGCAACAAGCTATTTTCCAGATAAAGTATCTCATCTAAAATAGTATCAGTTTCTTAGCCTCAACGTATCAGGGTAATTTCACACAATTCTTTAATTTTGGTTGATTGATCAGTAAATGAATAGAGATAAAAAATATACAATGGAGCCTCTCTAAATCTCGATAAATATTTATACTTCAAAGGTGTGTGACAAGTTTGTTAACTTTAAAACACAGTGCAATATAAAAAAGAAAATAGAAATTTAATCACGATCTCTTATAAATGCTAAACACGCAAAAGTTGATGGTCAAATTTCTCATGAAAAAGCTTACTTTAAAAAGGATTCATAATGTTTAAAATTAATCATTTCATTTCTAAAGGTGTGTTAAATTTTTGAATTAAAATACAGTTCAACAATAAAAAAAACCCCAACCTATTGATTCACCACGAAAAATTACTTAAAGCACTTAAAAATTGTTTGTAAGATTTCTCAAAAGAATCTCAGGCATATAGTATATGTATATAAAATTAAAACGATGTTTGATTGTTTAAACTTTTTCAAAAATTCAATTCAATATGAACATATTAACATCTAGGTATATATTAACGTACAACAATTGCGGTTCTGTCTCTAGATATGTTGGAATAATAAATATATATATTTTATATGCATCAATTTTATCTGTAGAATATAATAAAGAGTTGTACGTCTGCAATAAGTCTATTCAGTATTAATTTAATAACTGTTAATTTTGGAACTCAATAGACAGCATCTCTCAAACTATCTAATCATTAAAAAACAGTAAAAAATAATCTACGTAAACCCTCTACTGTAGGGGTAGAGGGTCTTTGAATAAAGTAAAAAAATACTGCACAATTGGCCTAGTGGTTCAGGCGGTCACCACGCCACCTGCTAATTCGCCAAGTGTTGTGGGTTCAAATCCTGCATGGGACAACACCTTGTGTGATCTACAAATTGTTGTTCTAAAGTCTGGGTGTTCTTTGTGTCCGTTCCGAGTATGTCTGTAAAGTCCCACGCGTCACAGGATGTATATTTCTAATGCGGGAATTGGCATTTTAAAAATTAAAAATAAAAAAGAAATCAAAAAAGACATACATCCAAATTTCTTCCTGAATTTGATTGAATACAAGTTAATTTAACAAAAAGAAAAATATTTCTAAAAATATTTCTAGTTACATAAAATTTTAGCATTAATTTCTAAGCATGTTTGGTACTAAAATTCCAAAGGGAATGTGTAGCAAAATGTTGATAATTCATTGTACTAATAGGCCCAGACAGATGTTTCACACTTCCATTGCCGAAATACGAAAAGTCGTGGTGAAACGAATTTAAGTCCTGGTTTTGTTCTGAATTGACAAATTCTGAGTAATGTTGAGTATAGTAGGTTTATAAAACTTATATCATTTAACTGGACAATAGTAAACCTTAGTTGGCTTACACTGCCTTCGTTTATTTAAAACTATATGTACGAACGTGCAAGTGCAGAGTGTAGCTTACAAAAATAAAACATCTCAACTATGGTCAATATTAGGTGCGCATATTGTTACTGATGTGTGCATATTCCACAGTGCCTAAAGACGAAAGTCTTCAATGCATGCATCCCACCCGTAATGACATACGGAGCCGAAACGTGGACTGCTGGCGACGGGTCCATAAGTTCAAAATCTTTGCTATGCTAAAGGTTATGCTCGGCGTTTCTCAAAGGAATCGCATCAGAAACGAGGTGATCCGACAAAGAACCAGGGTCATCGACATAGCCCACAGGATTAGCAAGTTGAAGTGGCAGTAGGCTGGCCACATTTGCCGAAGAACCGATAACCGTTGGGGTAAACGAGTTCTTGAGTGGATACCGCGTCTCGGAAAACGTAGTGTAGGACGTCCACAGGCCAGGTGGAGCGATGATTTGCGCGGGACGGCTGGCAGGAGCTGGATGCGAGAAGCCATAGATCGAACTAAGTGGCGTGAAATTGGAGAGGCCTATGTCCAGTATTGGACTGCGATAGGCTGATGATGATGATGATGATGATGATGTTGTTACTGCCGTTCGCCCATATCTAAGTCAAGATTAACATTCAAAATAACATGTATTTTTCGATTAAATACACATACTTTCCTTCTTTTGAATATTTCGCAAGTTTATGTTTTGTACATTAATTTTACGGTGTAGTTTTTGCATTTATAAACTATGGTATCATGAAGGTACAGGTGTTAGATTCGCAATGTTGAGTACAAAAGGTACATCAAATTTGTATTATTTTATATGGGCTGGACAAAGATAAACCTTAGTTGGCTTACATCAGCTATGTAAAGTTTGAATTTAATGGTACCTCTTTATTAATTATTTTATCGCATAGTCTTAAAATGGTTTAATAGTATATTAGTATTGTTACAGGAAACTATATAGATACTTAATCATTATAATTTTCTTTTCTTTTTTTTTTTTTATATTTAAGCTGCCAAAATGACTCTGCCCTGCCTGATGGAAAGCATGAGCAGAATCCAAGAGTGGTGGTCACCATCCTCAATGCGAAAAAGAACAATGCAGCATGGTGACCCACACTATGGCGGCCTGGGGGGAAGGGGGATGGTGAGGGGGATAGGGGGCGTTGGATTGGGGTATGGGCCTCCGGTATCCTCACTCACTCGATGAAACACAGCGTAAGCGCTGTTTCACACCGGTTTTCTGTGAGGCCGTGGTAATACTCCGGTCGAGCCGGCCCATTCATGCTGAAGCGTGGCTCTCCCACGGTAGGAAATATATATCGAGTTTTAATCCAGTACATATTAAAAATACACAGCATAAAATAAACATGATTTTATTATACAGACGAACGTTTAAATTGGTTTTTTTAAATTACGTGTACTTAATTCGAAAGATTTTGAAAAAACAATATTTATCTTTCGCAAAATTTCAAAATTTTAGATTAATTATTACATCGTAAATATATGAGAGGGAATAACAAATAGGCGTTCCCCTCTGTTAAATATAAGCCCAAATGTGCCTACGCGTTACTCTGTTGTGACACAGAATGTATATAAGTGTACGTGAAATTCTGAATGTTTTGTTTTAATCGTTATGTATGACTTCCTAGTGACAGGCGATTGTTTTTGCATATGAGTCTATAATGCGTTTACATAATGATTTGCCCCCAAAAAGAATGTCAGATAGTTTTGTGTCGGAAAAGGACGGAATGGCTTCTCCCCTCCGTTCAGTGGCCCGTGTTGCTCTATGTGTTGTACTTATGCATGAACAGAACGGAAATTTATGAGAGAATTAATTACAGACATTTATTTATAGAATTCTCTTATATTATTTCTCCTTCATCTCATTTTATATTAACAGAGGTAAGTAAACATATTTAAAAGCGTAGTTACGCATCGACTAATTATCTAGGAAAGATCCTGTTGCATCTCACTTACAATTGACCGTTATTGTAAGCCAATTACTCTCCAAATGAATCCTTTGTCTGGCTGTAGACGAACGCTTCAATCTTCGAGTCAATTGTATTTAGGATTGACCGATGTTAGCCTAAGGCACGATCTGCGTGGAAATTGGTTTATTACTTACAATACGATCTATCAATTCTCCAATACTGTTATTATTTTTGTCCTTTCCAAGGTTCCGTTTATTGATTTAACGGTTATAATATTAGTTTGAAAACTTAATAAAAAACCAGAGATTGTTTGGAAATTACATTTTGATCGTTTTAAATATCCCGTTTTACTTCATTGAACTAATGGTCACTTGGAAATTGCTGTCGTTGTTACATACTTATTAACTTTACAGCACATATTTCTGGTTGTCATTATAAAAGCCTGCAGTTTTTCTACATTTGATCATAAAATATTTAAATTTGCTTCTGTTTACCTGCCTCTGTAGCGCAGTGGTAGCGTATGCGACTTCTGTGCTTGAGGTCTCGGGTTCCCGGGACTCCCGGGTCGGACAAATGTTATTATGATTTGCAAATATTGGTTTCCAAGTGTGGGTGTTCTATTCATAATATGTATTTATTAAAAAAAATGTATATATGTATTAATGTCAGTTGTCTAGTACCCATAACACTTAGCTCTCTTAGCTTGGGACTAGGCGTTATGTGTAAGATGTCCGAAATAAAAAATAAACATAAATATTACTATCGAAATGCAACAATTTGCAAACTGATAAATGGATTTTTATTGAATAATTTTATCCATTTCCCTGATATATATATATATATATATATATATATATATATATATATATATATATATATATATGTAAGATGAATACTCACCTATTCAAAAGATACTCATTAATTTTACTCCCAAACGTTTTAGGGTTACATATATTATAGGGTATATAAATTAAGAAAATAAACGACACAGTTTATTCTAGAATAAACAAATAAAACATAAAAAGCTCGACCTTTTTGGCCTAATAGCAATGCAATGAGAAGGTAGATTTTTTTAATTTAGTTGTCCGAGATCTTTGATGTTTATATGACTTGGAGGTAAATGAGTAGACGTGTCATTTGATGGAGAGTTTCTGCGTTATGCTCATGAATGAGTCTGCAATTGAGAAGTTTGAGTTGCGAGTACGCTTTTATTTTGAAGTTTTATAGGTTATGTCGGTCCGAAAACACCGCAGGCGGCAATTTGCTAAGCAGAGGCTAGTTAAGGGACACAAAAAGTTTTTTAAAAGCCTATTATGACAAAAATATACGGAGGTTTTCTTAACGAAGCATAAATTTATAAACATTTTTGAAAGGACAGAATCGTTTGAGTACCGTACCGTATATTATATTTGTAACTTAAAACAATACTAGCAGGCCCACGCAATTTCGTCTGCGTCTATTTTAATCATCGTTGTCAGCAAAACATACATATAAAAACGGGCTAATTGCGAGTCCCACGAAGGTTCCGTACAAACCTGTAGTTATATTATGTGATGTAACTCAAAATATTACTTTTCCCCACATTTTCTTTTATCTAACATAGATAGGCGTTGCATCATATTTTAACTTTCCATTATAAACGACTGTATCTTTTGATTGTTTTAGAAATTTAATTTTTTCACAGCTCGAAGGGACAGTAGATGTGAATATCTGTTATGAATTTCAGCTTGAAAACTCCATGCGTTCTTAAGAAAAAGATCTTAACGGACTGACGAACAACTAAGTGGTCCTATAAAGGTTTTTGTCAGGTACAGAAGTCTAACAAGAGTTTGTCGTAAACAACAACGGAGCATGAAAATTATGTATAATAGATATTACCGAAACCCGACTATGGGCAGGCAGGCAATATAAAATTTTGAGGCTGATTTTATAGAATCAGTTTAACAAGTAGAATTCAGAATATAATGAAAACTGTTGTCGAATTTCTTCAAAAGAACTCAATGTTAAAACAAACACAACGCAATACAAAAGCTTTCTGAAACCATTTTATGCTCGCACTATGTAAGGATTCTCTGAATAGAGTTGAACGTTGAAAATATGTTGTATACATGTTCATGTAAGGGTGTGACAAAGCGCTATCATCCAGTTCTCGAGATAAAAAACTGGAAATATACACTAATGAACTGCATAAGTGAGTGAAATAGTTTTGCAACAAGTAATTTTGAATCATACTCATATTGAATTACAAAAAAAAGGAAAAAGTAACTCTTATAAACTAAGGCTTATTATCGTTAAAACCGTTAATGTTACATTTTCAGTACCGATATTTTATCAAATAAAAAACCGCTATCCATAATGATTTGTAAAATAAAGTGCTGGTCTTTAGTTATCATAATTTTAGCGACCTCTGAAGCCTTCTCCGCTCGAATTCCATATATTCATTTTTATAAATTATTCCAAAAGATACACCGAGCATAACTCAGTCATCCAGGTACTTACACTGATCTGACTAGTAGGCAGACATAAACGCATTTAATTAAACAAATAACGCTTCTTAGCCTTATTATTCTAGATATTTAAATCTCTTCTTGACAAATGAGTAGATCTATGGCATTATAATAAGTTGTAAACCAGGAACGCACATCTCTTGAGCCATAGATTCCTTTCCTATTTAGGGTATCCTATGTTTGTTATTTACTGATAATTGGACCATAAATTAACTATAATAGTTTACAGTTGCATTCTCTTAGCAGTGCTGCTGTCCTGCATAATTTGTTTCTTTGTCGTCTCTTACGATATCCATGTGATGAATGTGGCGACTTCCACATACAACGCAACAACAGTAACACACTACAGCGCCATCTACTGAAGACACGTTGAACTACGGAGTGAAGAAGGAAGGGGAAACTACCAATCCTGAATCGCGGAATAGAAGTTCTCGCGCCGATAAGCATATACACAATATCCCAACATAAAGCCTTAATTACTTTTTATATCATGTTGACATGCTGTTAAAAGCGGTCCAAACAAAATATTTGTAAATAGGTTTTTTTATGTAACTACCGTAGTAACTTTAATATGCATTTAGTGAAAACCTGTTAATCTAAAATTGCAAACAAAACTTTCATTTTATTTAGTTGTATAAATTTATAGATAAATGAAAAAAAATTCTAGATTGAATTTTGAACTACACGATAAAAAACACATGATAAAAGTACTGAACTTAACCAAACTATTTCGATTTAGTATAATACTTTCAATAAGAAGATCAGGAAAGATCTAAAGTTAAAGCGGATACACTCTACAAAAGCGGGATAAAAAACAGCAAAGTTTTAAATCCCGGCAATACTTTTTGCGTCTACCCTACATCTATAATCAAGCATGATTTATTTAGATAAAAGGTGCGCAATAGAGACTTTCCACTTTCAAAATATCACCATACTCTACCTTCTTTACTGCACATATTTAAGCTGCTATGGTGCCCAAGACACAAATGGGTGGACTACCATCACGATACCAGAAAATGATTGTTAAAGGATTTTTTAGAGTCCAAACCCTTTTCCCCTCTGATTCTAGGAAAAGGACGCAGAGGACGTTAACTCACTTGTGATTTTTGAGTTGCTGGTTTCTATAGACAGTAGTCGTCATTTACTATTTCGTTCGATCAGTGTTCTTGTTTATTCTACTACAAAGACCTCTGTATACTATTATGTACAGAATTAAAGTTCCTGAATTTTTTTTATTCTCAATCGAGAGGACTCCATTTGGTTTGAGCCAAACGTTCCCATCTAGCTTTCAACGCAACCAATTGAAATGGGCAAAAGCTCAAATGTTTGAGCTTGTTTCAGCCAGTATTTTGATTTAAACTAAACCGTCTACGTAAATTAAAACTACAGATATTAAAATCTGTATTGGACTAAAAAACCTTTTTATGAAAAATAAACTAATGTATTTTTAAATGTTGGTTAACTTGTGGTGTTGTAGTGTTCTACCGATCGATATTAACTTTTTTATTTTTAATTCTAAAATGGATTGAATCTGCATATATCCAAGGACTTACAAATTAGTCATATATTGCGTATTTTTGATAGTTAATTAAATCCTGGCTAAAATTTTAGTAACTAATTAACAAAAACATAATTTAAAGTAATAAGTAACCAAGAAGATAGTCAAATAAAAAAAAAACTCGACAATTCTTTAACGATAACCAAGGCCCTTTAGACAGTGATATTTTCCTTCAATTTTGAAAAAGACCTCTATCAAATGTGATCTCACAAACAGCCATACATACACGTAGACACATATACTTATCAACGAAGTACTGTTTTAGCAAAACAACAACCCATAATGTCCCACTGCTGGGCTCGGGTCTCCTCTCAGGAGAGGGTTAAGGCCATACGTCCCCACGCTGGCCAAGTGCGGGTTGGGGACTGGCAAGAATACGTTGTGGCTACATAAATCTTGCCGTTGGATGTTTTTAAGCCGCCCGAAGGCCTCCAACTAAGCTTCACGACTGTTATCGTATGATAACAACCGGGACCGACTGCTTAACGTGACCTCCGAATCACGGAGACGCTCATGGTAACATGCCACCAGCGGTCACCCATCCAGATACTGACCGCGCCATCGTTGCTTACCCTCGATGATTATTTCTAATCACCGAGTGCAACTGGGCTATGAGCGCCTACTGTTTTAGCGTCATGATTTAATTAATGTAAACGAAGCAATTAGGTCCCCTTCTGTAGCATTAAGTTATGTATTTATGCCCCTGTTAGAAATTAAACAAAAGTCTAAACAAAATAAATATTTATTTTTTATTGAAAATTTATATAAACATAAAACCAAAGGACAAAGTAACGTGGATCTAGAAGTATAAGTACAATATTGAACTTGCACATAGCCCGTACCTTTAGGTATAACAGTATTCATAAAAGGCATGGCTTCGTTTCTACGCGATATTAAAGGCCTAACAAGAACCCGGCTGTTTTAAATGAAGACATGAATTATGCTTTGTACATTCCAAATGTTGTTTTACGCTTTCGGTATATAATTTCTGACTAAATACAGAGATATGAAATAGCAATGTTAAGGGACCATTGAATATTGAAACTTTTGAATGTTATTTATTTATTTGGAAATCTCTTTTTCAACTAGCAATACTTGTGAAACTAATGCTATTTTATTTTACTTTTGATTAACTGCTACATCTCAAATCATTTTTGAAATGATCATCGACGTAAATCGTGTTAACCTAAATAATAGAAAAAATTGTTTCAAGTAAAACTAATACTGCTTACTAATGCTTGTATGTAGAGGCAACAATCAAAAACTTCGTAACGAAAGTTATGTACGCTGAAAGTTGAAAAATAAAATTTAATAAAATTGTAGGACTTGTTTGGATTGACCAAAAAGACGCGCAAATTGACAGCAACAAGTATTGTAAACAAGTATTGTATAAATACATGGCATCTGAGCCATCAAAGACGCATTTAATAAACACATTTTATTTAAAGAAATCCTAAAAATAATAATTTTATTGTAAGCTACAGATACCAATTTCCTTCAAAAATGTAGGACACACTTTCCAATTTGAACGTAAAAAAACATTATTTCAATAATACATTTGAATCACCTTTTAAATAGTAATATATG
This sequence comes from Hyphantria cunea, assembly GCA_003709505.1. Lineage (NCBI taxonomy): Eukaryota > Metazoa > Arthropoda > Insecta > Lepidoptera > Erebidae > Hyphantria > Hyphantria cunea. The sequence goes on along the minus strand of PKRV01001370.1, from coordinate 1,097,450 downwards.
AAAAAATTCGAATTTTTTGTCAAAAATATAAGTTTTAAGTGACGTACCTTGTTCGTGACGACGAGTCGTAGCCGCTGGCATGAGTGCGTCTGTCGCACACCGGTTGCGCGCGAATACTGTCATCCTAACTCTACACTTGGTGAATTCGGCGGGATTCTGCTGCTCGGGTTAGTGTCGTGACAGTCGATAAACTTGACCGTATTGAACCATCGATAAACACATCTTCGTCTACTTTTGGCCTTATCTTTTAAACAATATATTAATTGATGCTATTTTTCATAATTATAAGATTCATGGTCAAAAACATGCATAATTTTCCTACGCCGGCGATGTTTTTAAAATTAAATATAAAATGCTATCCTTCTCAAAATAATTCAATTAATATAAGTATTGACGCCATTGTTACGCAAGCATCATTAAGATGACATGTAATTACAGTCAACAGACTCCTAATTATCTTAGTAATAAGTATATTACAAAAAACATGATGTCCCACTAGCACCTGAAAACACCTCTCATGTTCTCTCCTACAAAAAATTCGATACAAAACCATATTTTTACATCACTATATCCCACGCTTGCGCACTAACCATTTTTGAAGATTGCCCAGCAGAATAACCGCGTTGATTGATTCAGCAAGTTGAGCGCAGGTTAACACGTGCGTAAGCTACCAAAAGTTTAGGAACTGCCGACCACCCCCACACTCGTTGGATAACTTACATAATAGAGGCTCTTAGAAAAAAAACACAGCTCAAGTAACGCTGGATTGCGTTATCTGAGCAAAACTGAAACTTAAGTTTCGCGCGCGTATTTCGTGCATGTTAGTTACTTTGAAATTCCTAAAATTTTATTTTTGCATTTCCTTTGAACAAAAAGCTAACATGTGATTTTTTTATATAATATAACGTCTGTGTTGGTTATAAATTAACACGATCACGAAATAGACTCAGGTCGTTGTGCGTTGCCTCGCAGACCTTTCGTAGACAAACTTACGCAATGTCACAGAGGTCAAACCTTTTACCCTTTATCGGTCACAGATATAACCACAAACTTTATTACGTCCATTTTCAGTCACAAGAAAGAAAACAGAATAATATGCTCTGTACATCGTATTTAATTTGTTTAATGTGCAAACTATGATTGTTTGGCCGCTTTCGCTTTGCATAGTGAATCTTAAAAAACAAAGATGAGTTAGCACTACTTATTAATCAAATATAGCTGGACCGATTTTTGTGATGTTTAATTTTTTTGGATTTTATCCATCCTGAATAACAAAACATCCATATTTAAAAATATAACTATGCAGATTTTTTTTCATGCATTCAAAATATATGAACTAACACACATAGGTACTGTAATTAAAAATGCATTTGAAATTGCGAGAAACTATTAGTAATAAACTTAAACTTAATCTATAGTGAATATAAGCTATTCACTACACCGTAAAACTATTTTTATCACAAGTTTCTCATTCCTCTATAAAAACGGTTGTTTAAAAACATTCTTTTTTTATCTTTCTACAGCGTTTAATACCTCAAGCTCTAGAGCTTTGCAAATTCTAAAATACCAAACTCGACAGCGCAGTGTTCCGTATATTTTAATAAAGGTGTTTTTTTTGTTTTCTTTTTGTTAACGCAAGGCGATGTGAGTAGTATTTTTTAGATTTATTTTTTCTTCTATTATTAGGTTTTCAAATATTTCCTCCTACACCTTACTTCACCTTAAATTTCATACTTTTGTTTCATTCTATAAACGATTGCAGAAAAACGCAATAAATAAAAACTCTAAAAAAATTAGACTTGCACTATCTGTACTTCAAGTTATTTGACTCCACAAGCCGCAAGGCAAATAAATAAAACTAAGGTGTAAAGATATTCATATTATTTACATAACTTTAAAAAATGTAATTGTGAAGCTAGGCGCGATTATTTCTCTGTTTTCAGATTTTAGATGACTTAGTACTGTATCGGGATGGTAAAAGATAACAACTCTGTTAACATCATTTTATAATTATTAGACTTAATATTAGAATTAGCACAAATTAAGTCTTTACTCTTATGTTTGAATGAAATATTAGTATATAACTAAGTTATCGTTCGTAAGTAAAAGTAATATACCTGATGTATAAAATATACAATTAAGTACCAAATCTTAAAAAATCTAACTTTATTCTTTTAAAAACAGGGACATAAAAGTAACAGGTTGTAGAAACAGTGGCATAGTTTTACATTTTTAATGAACTTTTACCAAAGGTCTGCGGTCTAGTACAAAAAATCTTTGCATGGAAAACAACGATGTCACTATGAACGACTACCCTGTTACATGAAAAAAAATTACGATTAATCAATATTAAAGGCGTCCTCCATCCGTCCATGTCCTTTAACTAATGATCCCATAATGCTATATAATATCTCAGTGAAAAGAAGGACGAGAAATGAAATACCAAACGCTTACGGTCTGATAATATTTTGACATAAACGAACAAAAAATGTAGTCAATGGTTTATTATTTTTGTTAATCCAAGTGATCCAATCCAAATGAAACGTTTGAGACAGAGTATATATTCATCAACATCAGCAGCCTTTAACAGTCCTTCTGTTTAAAAAGGAGGTTTTGGCGACGCTCGCCAGACGGGTTGGTAAACGATTTGATTCAAGTTTTCCATATCTTTGCAATATGTAATTTGCTCCCTTTGTCGTCTCTTCTCACGGGATGAATGAGGGTGGTGGCATTTACTATTCTTCATCCGTTATCATACGTATAGAATATTGTCCTTCCTTTATTATTCCTCCCTATTTATCCTTTATTATTCCCAAGATTTGGGGTCGGCTACTAGTTCAACTGGTTTTACCTGAATATCAGTTTTTACACGGAGCGACTGGCATGGGATCTCCGAAACCCTGAGGATGAACTGACTTGGAAGGTTAAATTAGTGGTCAGTATACTTGAGGGCACTGAAGTCAGTGGCCTCAAATATACGATATACCATTACAAAAACAATTGGTCGTTCGTTATGATATAATCATAATCACAGAAAAGAGGTGTGAAACAGCGCTTACTGAAGATGCAAGTTTTTTGCTTTGATTTCTTTCTACAAATACTAACGCCTCTTCTCTTTTTTAAAGTATAAGAAGCAAACGAGAAGATGTATAATTTTGTTTTGACCTCGTAACTTAGTTTTGAAAGACGACATTTACATATAGGTGTTAGTCTTCTATTATCCTTTACATTTTAGGCAGCAGCAGGGGGCAGGCCTCATCAGTAAACGCTCTCCGGCCTAGGAGAGCGTGTTTTAAAGCCCACTGATAACTTTATTGAGTGATGAGCAACATATTTTGTTGGGTACTACGAGTAAATATTCAATAACACCTATAATTTATTTGTTTAGAAATATTAGAGTAATTTTATACGTAGGTTAAAATACTAATCTAGTTGTGGAATCAGATCGTTATGTATTAGATGTGTAATTATTATTATAGTAATTAATAGTTTATTAACTGTTTACCAAAGCATCCTTACTAAAGAGAAGACTATGTCCAGCAGTGGACTGTTAAATTCTGTTACTGAGAGGAGACCCGAGCCCAGCAGTGGGACATTATGGGTTGTTGATAAATGTTAATTACTGTTTTCTGAACGGGCCATTAATGTTTCTGCTAGCCACGGGTATTTTAATCATAATTCTGCTTTATGTATACAAATGAAATTAAAGATGAAATATAAATAAATGTTAATATAAAATCGTGTAATAGATCTAATTTAATTAATACTATTTAAGATTTTTTGTATTTCTAAGCTCCTTTCAACAACCTTAAAATCATCTTTCTTGTCTCAACTTAAATATACTCAGTCAAAGTACCAATCAAAACCTGGTTTACCAAGCCAAACCCAATACAAACATACACATAATAAACAAAATGTCTAAAATGCAATTAATTTAATTTTAAATAATATGAAACAAAAATCAAACAATACCCAATAACGATTGCCATAGATGTTCATGACAACCGGGATCGACGGCTTAACGCGCTCACCGAAAGGGCGGGAAACACCGCCATATTCCATTCTCTGGGCTTTTATTAAGAATTTCTTATAAGAAAAACCCAACAGCAGTCCGATCCGGGAATTGAACCTGAGACCTCACGACTAAGACGAATCTACTGACACCAGTCACATAAAATTACGACAAGCCGTTTAGGCTCTAGGGTGTGCCAAAGAACTAAACATACATACATACATACACTCGAAAAATATAACCCTCCTTCTTTTGCAGTCGGGTAAAAATTTAACACTTTTATTTCGATTTAATTTAAAAAATTAAAATTAAAAATTTATTTCATTCAAAGCGTCGCTTTTCTTGTTTCAAAATAAAATGTTTCAAAAATATAATTAATTTTAGCAAAAACTATTCATGTGATTTATTACCTCACCCTAAACTTTCGAGTTTCATGATAGATTTATAATTATATACAGGTTGACTGACCGCGGCCGGTGTAATCTAGTGGAAACGCCAGCCAATATAAAATTATGTAATACCTATTGCATATACTTAGGTAAACGATCGCATTAATTACCGCACAAACACTATCGCCTACTTTATTTATATAAAAGAAGCTTGGTGCTATAGAGTTTCCACTATGATAGTAATACTAAAGTATCATTTCCCTTGGAGTTTAAAATAAATATGGGGGAAACTTTAATATATATAGCGAAAATAATTGTCTTGCTCTTAGATTTTAGACGTCGTTTGTGTCAAAAAATAGGTTCTTTTTGCAATTTTTCTGAAAAAAACCAAACTAACATAGGAGGATCTTTTTAAAATAGTACTGAGACATGGTGACAATGATATTTATTTTTGTAAGTAGATGTTTACAGATATTTTTCACCGCAAACTTTACAGTTGGAAGGCACCGGCAATCCCAGATTCGCTTTTTAAACAAATGACGAAACAAACCACAGATGTGTATTTTCTTTAGCCTGTGAACATTGATTTAATAATAACTAGTACTACTAGTTCTAGGGTGTACCTGGTTCCCCGGCTCCTAGTACCAGAAATGCCGTGCGGTTTTAGTCGGTTCGTGTCCGACAAGCCGCCGATGGGATTTCCGCACGGGGGAAAAAGAAAAAGAAAAGGGTAATAATTTTGGTAATTTAACTCTTCAAGTACCGTGCAAAGGAAGCTCTCATATGGAATTTATTGTTTTATTTATTTATCTTTATTGTACACAACATACAAATGTGACAAATGGCGGTCTTATCGCTCATGGCACTCTCTCACAGACAATCTTTATACGGATAATTTGGTGACATTAATAAGGGTACCAGTAGTAGGGTGCACAAATCTCAGATCTGTTCAAATGTGAAAAAAATATTAATAAAATATTCAGCATTCATATATAAATACACATCTACTCATACTACTCATATATACATACATATACATAAATACATACACAAACTTAATATATATATACTATAGTCATAATTTTATTCATTACACAAACGAAGCCTTTATGTTTTCTCAAAATAGAAATTCCCATGAGTATTTTTTTTAACCGTTGCTATAATCGCAGAAAAATATTGCTACTATTTTTAAATAACCTTTACCATTTGTAAGCAGTCTTTCCGATAATAATTATATCTATAGTATTAACGCAAATAGGAAGGTACTATGCTCTACGNCAAATATAATAATCCTTCACTAACTTTTTAAATACAGGCAAGGTTTTAGCGTGACGGGTCGTTTCAGGTAAATCGTTCCAGAGTCTTTCTGCTTGCACAGTAAAGGATTTATCTGTAAACTGGGTGGAATGTTTTGGCATTTTAACTTTTTCACTGTATGGAACAATCGAGCCGCTGCAAACAATGTGTGGTATTTGTTGGAAGTTTATTCTACAGTGCTGACCACGACTACCTATTATGATGAATTGTGTTTTGGCTGGATTCACACTTAGTCCATACCTCTTACTCTAGTCACATATTCTCATTAAATCGTCATTAATAATATTCACTGCTTATGTTATATTATCTGGAGAAGCTTGTTGATCGTCTGCATAAAGACACACTGCATACAGGTAGCTACGAAACCAGTCAACTGCTGATGGAGATATATTAAGCTAGCACAGAATACCTAATAACAAACAAAAATCAACAGTATTGAAGGCGTTGCTGAAATCTAGCAAGGCAAAGACCGTTAGCTTTCCCCGCCCCATCCCCGACCTAATGTAATCCGTAATATGGACATATTAATAATTTTCCCTCATTTTTTTGCTATGGATACTCCGCTTGTAGTAGTCAAAGCATGATGCTCTAAATTATTTTTCAATAATCGAGCTATCAAACACTAAAATATTTTCTTGAATCGGACATAATTTCCTGAGTTTAGCGCGTTTAACCATATAAACCAAAAAAAGCTCTTTACATTCTAATAAAAGTTGACTACGGTTTAAATAAATTAAAATTATAAATATTGTGATTACTTCAGCATGTTTCAATAGTTTTATTAATCTATAGTTATCTTTATCTGAAAATAAGGTAATGAAAAATCTCGAAGCTATAATTTCTCGTATCAATTTCAAGCAGCCCTATCTAGATTAATTTCTCAAAGATTACCCGAAAAGCGATGCGGGGCAATTTCACAGATGACTCGCCTTCAAAATTACCCTGCACGGGTACCGGCACTAGACAGACTACAGATATTGAGATTGTAGTGGTAATTTAAACATTAGGTTTAAATTACCACTACAATCTCAGTTTAACAGCTATTTTAATTATATTTATGCAAGTGAATGTAATGTTATCGAATACGTACCTATTATGGTTAGTTGTTATGAAACTATTTTAATGTGTAATAAGTACATTATGAAATTAGATGGTTTTGATTTGGTTTCTATAACTGACTTAACCGCTACATGAATTTGTACTTTTCTACGTCGCTTAAGAGTCAAAAACATTGTAAAGGGTGATTTTTCTGACAAGAAACCTGCTACTCATTTGTCAGTATAAGAGCCGAGATACTCAGTCACCAAGGAAAGCTCAATAAACTGGGAATCTCTTAATGTACATCGCGATTTGAATATTGTATGTAAGTATTTGTAAAATAAGGTCTGGAAGTCTGCCAACATGCACTTGGCCGCTTAGTGATCTATGTGCCTTCAACTGTGTGAAACGCCCATGGAATAAGGAGACCTATATATATACGAAGATATTTTGGAAAATATATGGGATAAAGTTATGTATTTTCTGTTTTCGTTATTCTCTAATGGGTACATCATGTCAATGGTCATCATCTTACAAATATGAAAGTTATGCTACTTACAATTATAGATAGAAAAAGTGTGAGATAACACTCACATATACACTAACTATATTAAAATTTAATATCATTACTATGTGTGAGTGTGAGATTTCAGCAGTTTTTGACAAAGATTTACCCATATATAATAAAAATAATTGTTATAGTTTACACTTCCCCCTGCCAGTGGTAACAAGTAATAACAGCTTTCAATTCACTACTGGAGATAATCATTTTCTTAGAAATCAAGTTTTTCTGAAAACCACCACCAAAGCAATCGTTTAATCAGCTTGTTTTTTGCATCGATTCTTTCTCGATCTTTTAACTTCTATATTATTTTAGTTATAAATAAAAAGACAAAAACTCTCCCTTGTTGTTCTTACTCATCCTGAAATCAAAATTTTGTTTTAACGTCAATCAATATTGTAAACGAAATCAGCAAAGTTATTGAGTATTCAAATATGCAAATGGCTTTTGTTTCTCTCTAGTGTCGAGCTTTGCAGAGAACGTTTATGTTTTTAAAGAAATCTTTTGTTGATTAAACTATCTCAGAAAAAAGTCCAACCGAAGATGTACGTGTTAGTAATGATTATTTTATAATGATATTAACCAAACAGTCCGCTGCCCGCAAACAGCGCGCATATAAGCTGGTTATCGCGACGACAAGCAGCCTAAGGCCTTGTCCAAAGTTCAATCTATTTCTACACCGAAATTCATTCAAGTCGATTCAGTGGTTTAGCTATGAAAACTAGCGGATATATAAACGGACAAACAGTATTAAGAAAGTTTAATTTTGATTTTATCATATTAGTATAGATAGTTATCATCTATGTTTTCACGAGCTTTTATTTTAGTTTCACTTGTCCCGATGTTTGTTATGATGATGATGTTTGTTGCTTAAGCCCCGTTCCTTAGGTGCCTTATATGCCTATTTCACCGAGTGAGTAAAAATACCGGGAGCCCATAAACATCCGCTGCCCCCATCCCCCAAAGGCCGGCAACGCACTTGTGACGCCTCTGGTATTGCAGGTGTTCATGGGCGGCGGTAATCGCTTACAATTGAGCGATACATCTGCTTGTTTGCTCCCCATTCCATAAAATCAATTCTTTTATCAGTTCACTTTAACCTCCTTTCTGTAAAACCAAGGAGCAACCTTTTATTTATGCCTGCGAGAGAGTTAAAACCTTCTTATTCGTCGAATTCTGCTGCGTTAATATTGCTATTCTTAGCAGATACACGTATCTTAACATGACATAGGTCGTATACGATTTGATTTCTATTTAGAAGTATTCAATCCTCCCATATTACTATCCCCTCGTCTGGTGGCGCCACAACTAGCAAGCAACCGTAGAATGGCGGCCGGAGGAAGGGGAGCCCTCTGCCCCCTCCCCAAAAGTAATGTGTGAGTGTTACACTTCCATTTCTAAAAGGCACCGATCTCTATGAAATTTGGTATGGAAATAGTCTTGTGCAAGGACATGAGCTACTCTCTTCTGCAATAGTCGACGCACGCGCGGGGGAAACCGCGGCCATCATCATCTAATATTCATCATATAATATTAAATTCCAAGAAATAAAAATAGATATAAAAATATTTTTCTATTGTCACATAAAATAAGTTTTTTCCTTATTTATTGAGGATCAAGACTTATAAACTCAAAGAGGTTACCAGAAATAGAATAAGACTCTTAAATACACGTTGTTGTATTATAAATAAACAAACCCTCAGAAATATACAGTAAGTTTAGAACTTCCTGAAAAGAATAACAAGAACTTAAAAAACATTTCAGAAAAGAACTGAAAGGAAATCTCTTAAAAACAACCGCTTTGTTAAAATTTTTTGTATTTTATAAAGTTTTGGAAACAAAAAGGTTTAGTAATTGGATCGGTTTGAGAAATAATTATCAACAATATCGATTTTTATCTTGACTTTTTAGCTCTAAGTGGTTTAAATATACAAAAAAAAATCGTTTAAAAAGTATTTTGAAGTGGGTGGAGACTTCAAGTAAATAATAGTGCCTACAGTATTAATAGGACTCAAGATATCGTCTAAAAGAGCGCATACGAAATCGCAAAACACACATACAAAAGTAAATAAATAACTATCATGTTTTTTTTAAAAAAAAACGCGGTAGTTTTCACTTAACTGTACATAAAAAACGGTGTCATTTGAAACTGAATCTGACTTATAAAAGCCTACCAATCCCTGAACTTGACTGTAAAGAACAGTATTTATTTATTATAAACGAATCATGCAATTTTTGCAAAGGTTCTCAAAGATATAGCAAACACATAGAAATTAGATTATGTTCAACCATTAATATTCCTTGAATAGGCTGATGACTTTAGATAGAAGTTTGAAAATACTCTTTAGTAAATAGATATCAGTAGCGAGCTAGGGTATAAAGTGTATGAACCTTTTTTACCTGAGTTGAAGAATTTATTCGTATTTTTAATAGTTTCAACTATAAAACAGTTCTTTAAAGGACAGAAACATTTCAGACAGAAACGCAACTATTTAAAACCTGTCATGAAATAGAGAATTAATACCTATCAATTCATATTCAACTCCAAATCAACTTAAAATAGGTCCAAAGAATTGTAATCTTTGCTTTCCCCATTAGTCTCCATATACCGTCAACAGTTAGTGATGCGTACAGAGTACTATAGTGTTCTTGTACGATTGCATAGCGACATATTGAACATGATACACAATTGAAATAACACAAAGCAGGATTTCCACGCACTTCAATACAAAACAGCTACACAAGAACCCAAACAAAAGCCTCACCTTCATAAACATTACCCAAATCATTAACAAGTCGACGCAATACACAATAGTATCTGTATATCCTATCTGTATACTGTAATCAAATATCTGTTACGGATATAAAAAATATCATATTTTACTTATATATGTATCGAATATCGTCATATCGACAAATGGGAGACATCGATGGTATTTCCTATTACCTACTATTAGTGTGGCAGACTTGTTGGCGCTGAATATTCGCAGCTGAATATTGCTCTCAATCTCATTAAATTCTAGCTACACTCCGCGGTTTTTCACCTATGGTTCTTATTACTTTTTATATTATCCACTACCTCATTGGTTTTAATTTTTCTCGTGTAACTCTTTTTTTCTAAAATAAAAGTATTCTAGATTACCCCTTATACCTACCTGAAGTCCCATCTAAATCGGTTCAGCTGTTTCACAGTTTAGCCGAAAAACTGCTCACTTGAATTTAGAAACGGACACTTTAATTTTATTTATTTGACAGATGTCCTCGTTTACCCTCTACAACATAGAAACGCAGTCAACAAAGATCAGTTTCTATTCCTACATTTCAAACAATGTGAAGATTAAATGTAAACTTTTGAACTAAAATTTTTCATCTAACTCACAAGATTTTCGTTCAGAACTCACCCACCACTCGGTAAAACATGTTTCAAACTTCAACTCCGAACACGAACTCTTTTGAAACACTGAACTACTTTGCTATATTTTAAGAAATGCAATAAAAAAAATATGATATTAATGGTGTTTCTGAATCCGGTTTAATCTGATATCTTTTTCAATAATATTTTTAAAGTATAAATTTGTCCTCATTTGTCCAATGAAAAAAACAAGTTTAAGCAATTCATTTAAATACTAATCTATACTAGTAATTATAAATTTGAAATTAGCTCCTTCCGTCTGTCCCTCACGCTTTCGCGGCTAAACCGCTACACCGATTTTAATGAGATTTGGCATGAAGATACTTAGATTTTTGAGGAAGAACATTTACAATGATAACCGAAATACACGAGGCTAGAACCGCGATTAAAAGCTGGTAATATTTTTTATCAATTAAGCTAAGCTAGTAATTTACATGTAAAGAAGACAATTCTATAAAAATAAAATTGTCAAACAATAAGAAATCGTGGACGATTAACCGTTAATCTGAAAAAGAAAAAAACGTCATCGTTGGTAGCGTCTGACACTGACTTCGTTCATTCCACCCTTGATAAAAGTGGGAACCGACCAGTGCTAGGTGAACCACAGACACAAAAAAGGGTCCCATGCTCCTATTGATGACGTTATTATGTGTGTGATGTGATGCAGTTGAATGATATTTCGTTTTGTTATGTCACTGTTGATGCTGATTTCTAAGAATGAATGGCTTAGCTTCACATTGCACTCGGCTCCCGTAACGCTAGTTGTCGTCGAATTTTGGTTAATATAGTTCGTAGTACATGTGGGTTGTTATATCTCGAAAAATAAACTTTAATATACTGTGACCCCCGTATACTCATTTCTCTCCGAAGACAGTAACTCTGTTCGGGCTCATTCTAATTAGAGGACATCCATGAACACCGACACGCTATCACTAAAATTCTAAAGATTTAAAAAATAAACATTTAAAAAAAGGAATTAATTAAAATCTTTACAACATTATAAAAAAATGTATTGAAATAAATCGTATATCAACCAGTCTGACAAGGTGATACAGTATCCCAAAATGTTTTTTTAGCGTTAAATATAACAAATAAAAATATTTAATTCTAAAACATGTTTCTTATGTTTGACTGCCTCGGTGGCGCGGTGGTAGCGTAAGCGACTGCTGTACTTGATGTCTCGGGTTCGATTCCCGAGTTATACCCGGGAAATATTTGTTTCGGAGTTTTGGTGTTTTCTATGTAAATATTTCCAAAAAAAGTATATAGGTATTTATATCAGCTACATTCTCTGCTGCGCTTGGGATTAGATGGTTATGTGTTAGATGGCCGAAAATATTTATTTGAGCTTATTATTTCTAATGTTAGAGATTCAAGACGAGAGTTCGATTACAGCTCAGCTCAAATGAATTTTTTTTTCAAAATGTTTACTTGCATCGTCTGTGAGTTTCTGTACTATATTGTTATGTTATGTATACTGTTCTGTAAATTATTTAGCAGTGGCTCGCTAAGTTTAGTTTGCGTCTACGTAGCTGTAGGGATTAAGAATACCAGAATGAAATGAATTCAAATTTTGTAAAAGAAACCAGGGACACAATGAAGACCTAGTCTCAAAGAAACAATTGTTTCTTTGAGACTAAACCATTAATTAGTGGATCACGCCTGTGTGTTATCTCATGTGAGGTTAAACCACACATGAGATAACACACAGGCCATAATACTACACCTAACCTGTAATAGAATTAAAAACTGACATTAATCTCACACAATAATTGTTGTTGTATCTACAAAAGTAAAATGTAAAATTTACGTCTCTAAATATATATTTTATTTTACTGCTCCACGCTTCACCTTCAATGTCATTTTAGTGAGATATATGTACTTAAGAGAACAGTTTCACCGCAGCCAAAAGTCAATATGTCATGCTTAACTCTGAAATGAGCTGCATTTGACAATGACGAAGAGTAACAATGAGTTCACGCTCGGTGAGGTACGGCTAGTGAACGTGCGGCTGTGATTAAACGCGTCAAGTACGAATTCCGTTCCTACTTGATTCAAAGGTACTATTCAAGTGTACGTCGTAAAACTTTCTGTATATGTAATTAGAGTTACCGGATAGTAGGAAGGTAAAATATCGATCCCAATGTGTGTAATGATTCAAAAACATCGTTACTAAAGGAACGTTGTGAAAAGAAACGGAGATGTGTGATGAAAAGACTTTTATCCAACCTGCGTTGGTCAAATCCAATGTGATGTGTGTGTATAGGGTCTAAATGACCTTCGGATTTTACCTCCTCGGCTACAAGTTTTTAGCCTCGAAGTAGCGGGAAGATAAATACGTAATTTAATTCGTACTCTGCAATACGATATCTTAGCCTACCGTTGAAAAAAAATATTTAGTTAGACCCATTTTTACTCTCGTGGTTGCCTTTCTAACAAGGAAACCACCACCATCTCCATACTCTATGAATCTTATACAAAGTAATATTTCTATAGTGTAACATCGTACATATTATGAATAAATTATTGAAATAAGTAAAAAAATGTATATATTAACTGTTCATATGACTATGCGTAGAATCAAATCATCCATAAAGCAACGTGGCATAAAGGTTTTCTAATGAATTGACAGTTATACGCCTGTTAAACGTATTATCAGGAATAATACAATATCCATGAAGCAAACCATATAGAGCTTTTTTTTATAAAATGGGGTACTCTATAATTTGTTTTGTCAAGGATTGTGCTACAACACTAATCTATAACAATAACTTAATATGTCTTTCACACAGCCGTCTGTACCAAAGAAGGTGCTGATTCCTTGTACGATGTCGATTTGAAAAAAGTTATTCGAAAGAAAACTAATCAGCATTTGTTTACCGATTCTAAATTTGTTCTGATTCTTTGCTACCCAATTTTAATATTCACTGTTTAATACAGGCTCACATTATGGCATTCACAATATTGCGTTATCATATCGAATATAAAACAATAATAGTATTACAATAATTCAGACTATACGATTGGCCTGGTGGTTTCAGTAGTCGCCACAGTGCTTGTACTGGGCCAAGTATTATGGGTTCAAATCCTACATGGAATAATACTTTGAATGATCCATAAATTGTTGTTCTAAGCCTGGGTGTACTCTGTGTCCGTTTCATGTATGTTTGTAAAGATTCCTGTGACACAGGAATGTGTATTCCTAATTCGGGAGTTGTCTTTTTTAAAAAGAAAAAGAAAAGAAAGAATTTACCGTTAAATTGTATATATACTTTTTTTGTAAATACATACATATTATAAAAGTATATAAGTATTAAGTTCAGTTATCTAGTACCTATAGTACAAGCTCTGCTTAGTTTGAGATTAGATGGCGTTGTGTGGTAAAATGTCTGAACATATTTATTTACTCGAGAATATTAGAGTAAATGATTTTTCTCAATAGTTTCAAATCAATTTACATAGCAATCTTTTTAAAATAAATAGTATGTATATATAAAAACATTAGAACTAAAACANTATACTTAGACAGATCCTCTCGCTTAAACCAAAGGGGTTAAATGCGAGACGAAGTTGGTCTATTACAACAGATTATTTAGCAAGTCAGATTTACACAGTTTAATACAGGTATACATAAAACACTAAACTCGAACAAAAAAGCATAGGGCAGGCAACAGGCAGGTACAATGTCTAATAGACAACACAACAGCGCCTACTCACATTCTTAAGCTATGTTGTCCATCAGGAATTTTGGCATTATTTTTACATAGTTATCGTTTGTGTTATACGATTAGAAAAAGAAGATAAAAATTACAAGTTGATCAATGCTACTTAGTCAGCGTGTTTTTTCAACCATACTCAGCTCCTATTTGTACAAGTGTGGTTAATTATCTTATCTTACGCACGCCAGCAAAACACACATTTAAAAAAAAAGGTGAATATCGGATTGTTTGTTTCGGGGTCCATCATGAGCAACAATGTGTCAAGAAAATTACTTATAATAGACAGATTAATAAATGCTACTTTAAGTTAAAGTGTATCAATCTTCAGAGTTTTTATTTATAAGTTCGCTATCGAATATGTATTTTTTGACGATAACACTGTCAGTTTTAATAAGCACTATTTCTACTTTGTTTGAGTACTTAGACGTCTTTCATTAAACTTGAAATAGTTTTCATAAAGTATAGCTACCATTATTTATCTTTAGTAATACACATCGATACAAATAAATCTCTCTGCTTATTGTTTAATATTCAAATAACCACTTTTTACTAAAAGTACATGTATACATTTTACATAAACCTAAATAACGTTTTTAATAATTTGGCTGTCTGTCTATTTGTTCCGGGTAATCTGGAACGGTTTGAACGATTTCGAAGGGACTTTCGCTAGCAGATAGGTGATGATAAAAGGAGTAAGTTAGACTACTTTTTTAGACTATTTTCGCCACGCGACTTTACGCGGAGTGACTGTTGTACCGCGGGTGCCACCGCGGTACAAATTACTATACATTCCTCCCAAAACTAAAAAGCGTCCTTAAAGATAATATTTGCTAGCTCTAAGAAGTGCAATGCTTATAATAGTAGAAATTTACAAAGGAACAATCAGGAGAAAAATTTACACTCGCTCTAAAGCAACTTATGTTTCTGTGTAGTTTGCTTTGGGTATGTTTTTCGATTTTATAACAATTTTTTATAGCATTTGTGTATAATCCGATACTATCAATTACAATTATATATGACACTAGCTGAGCCTCGCGGTGTTACCCGCGTTTATTGTTGTAACCGCAGGCAATGCCGCAGGGCTATCTGCCAGCGGAAATCCCGTCGAAATGGGTTGAGCCGTTCCAAAGATTACTCAGAGCAAGCCGACAGACAGACAGAGAGAGAAAAATTGAAAAAAAAAATTTGGCATGTGTATCGTGTATACGTACATTAAGTAAAAACAGTTGTTTTAAAATTACAAACAGACAATTTTATTTATTTGTAAACCTCTTGCCTCTTCAGCCTATTCCCGTCCATATCTCCCAAAGAGCGCCAAGTCCCGGTCTTGAGCAGTCCGCATCCATATTTGTATAGATTAGTCAAATTCAGTCAATGAACAGAATAAATTACTTTTTAATATTGTTAAATATTTTCCTTAACAGCTGGCTAAAATTTTTCTTACGTTACAGTCACTGGCAACAATAAGAACATCACTTCTCCATCAAAAATAGACAATGCATTACTCTGTATAACATTATCATCACATCAATACTTGAATTTTGTTAATCAATAGATACACCAAAATGATGATGCCCGATGATGATTCAGATAAAGGCCCAATGATGCAGAAACATCTGAATAGGCCGCCATAGTGTGGGTCACTTCGCTGCATTGTTGCATTGTCTCACAACGAATATGGTGACCACTAGCTACTCTTCGGTACTGCTCATATTTTCCATCAGACAGATTAAAGTCACTTTTGCAGGATTATATAAAACAAACTTTATCTAACCTTTTTGTGAAGAATAGTATCCATACGTTTTGGATGTCTAACAGTCTTTCGATCAATTTGATTTTCGTGTTTAATTTTATTGACCAGTACAGCGTCAATTCGTCATGACATTTATACTTTGACTAGTCAAAATATGCGTGCTCCTAAGCATCATTTAGTCCTTTTTCTTAGTTTTTAATTGTCCAAAACATTTTGACAAAAATTTTAACTTAAAGAAAACCGAGACTTAGTACAAACTGTTTATCAGAACTGTCCGTTTATTTATTTCATACAAATTATAAGAAAATCTGATTTATTTATTGAACATATAAATTTCCAGTAACATACAATTAATTGTTTCTCATATTGAAATATTTTCACAACAAAAGAAAGTTAAATACTATCTGGGGAACTACGCGACACGCCCTTGCTTCATACACTGATGCTGTAAAAACACGGTTAAATCTTATAATTTAATTTCGGACAAGTGGCTAATTCATGTATTTCAACGTATTTTATTGTTTTTAGAGTTTCTTTAAAAACTTTAAACTGCTACTGAGTGATTTTCAAGACATGAACTGTCACTAACACACACTTAACTGGTTTATATGTACTAACAAGTAATGTGACCCGTGACCCAAGTCTTCAGAACGAATCTAATTAGGAACATTGATTTTTGTCGTAACGTCACAAATAATCCTCAAATTTTTACTATATAAGACGTTTAAAGAAACCCAAATATCGAGTAGTCTCCATCGCTGAGGCAGCCTTGCCTCATCACGGAGTTAAGTCAAACTAAAGACTGAAGTAGTTCGTCTGACGATTTTCTTCGGTTCTTTTATTACATACATCTACCATCTAATAATTACACTAGATCTATCACTTTAAACATAAAACCAACATTGTGCAAAGATGTCAGCAGTTCTCTATCGTGGACCAGCGGCTGAAGCCTTAGACTCTTGGAGTCAGCACGTAGCGTCCTATGGTGCCAACCAAACCGTCGTCGATAAAGTGTCTGCAGATATGCTTCATATGATCGACCCTCATTGGTACCAGTTTCCTCCAATGAATCCACTCTGGCATGGACTATTGGGTTTCACGATCGGTGTTCTCGGACTTATCTCCATTATCGGTAATGGTATGGTTATCTACATTTTCATGAACACCAAGAGCTTAAAGACACCATCTAATTTACTGGTGGTGAACCTAGCATTCTCTGATTTTCTCATGATGTGTGCTATGTCGCCAGCTATGCTAATAAATTGTTACTATGAAACTTGGATGTTTGGTCCATTTGCTTGTGAACTATACGGTTGTGCTGGATCTCTATTCGGATGTGCCTCCATATGGACCATGACAATGATCGCATTTGACCGTTACAACGTAATTGTAAAAGGTATCGTCGCTAAGCCAATGACAAATAAAGGAGCCCTCACCCGCATCGCTGGTATCTGGTTGTTTTCGTTGATCTGGACTCTGGCACCGTTCTTCGGCTGGAACCGTTATGTGCCTGAAGGAAATATGACCGCCTGCGGAACTGATTACTTGACAAAGGAATGGGTTAGCCGAAGCTACATATTGGTTTACTCCGTATTTGTGTATTTTATGCCTCTACTACTTATCGTCTATTCATATTACTTCATTATTCAAGCCGTTGCAGCTCACGAAAAAGCAATGAGGGAACAAGCTAAGAAGATGAACGTGGCTTCTTTGAGATCATCTGAGTCATCTAATACTAGTGCAGAATGCAAGTTGGCTAAGATAGCTCTGATGACCATTTCGCTATGGTTCATGGCTTGGACCCCGTACCTCGTAATCAACTACACTGGAGTGTTCGAGAGTGCACCAATTAGTCCTTTAGCTACTATTTGGGGTTCATTATTCGCGAAGGCTAATGCCGTGTACAACCCTATTGTATACGGCATCAGTCATCCTAAGTACCGCGCCGCTTTGTACAAGAAGTTCCCAACACTATCGTGTCAGATTACACCCGATGAGAATGAGTCATTGGCGTCTTCCGCAACCACCCTTACAGAGAAACCTGCTGCATGAACCATCCATATATACTATTACGAAGCCAGACATACATACATACTATTAAGACGAAGCCAGAGCTATAAAGATTATTCTCTTGTTAACTGCTTAAATTTTTTCATTAAACCATTGTTTAAGAGACTGCTTCACCTAATTTGGCGAATATTTTAACGACGGCAATTGCTATGTACTAAGGTTACCGTTGATTAATATAATATATAAAGCAAAGTGGTTAGACCCTTCGAAATTATTTTTATTGTTTTATTTAGATTTATTAACCTGTTATACTGATATTATTCATATAATAGCGACATAAAAATTAAAATGTAAAGTCAAGTTGATAAATAATACAATTATTATATACAATCAGACGCTGCTGTCAGGTTCCAAACTAAGCAGAACTAAGCATGTGTGTATGGTGGTATGGTAATTAGACTGCTATCAACTTACAAATTTCTAATACATACACGGATAAAATTGAAGTAAATTAAAGTGTAAGTTTGTAATGTCAAATTAACAGTTTTTGACTGAATGCATATGAAAGACACTTATAATAGGGTAGTTGCCTGTATCGTAAATAAATACCGATGTCTCCTTCATTAAAACTAATATAACAAAACATCGCGATAAAATATAATTCTAATAGTTTTTTATTTGTGTTACAAATTTTAATCAAATAAACATTGATATATATATTGCTCAATTGAGTAGTCCTAAAGAGTGACGTCACAAGTTAGTACTTAGTACATTGTTCATACAAAGTTATCGTTTCGACAGATAATAAAAAGTAACTGATTTAACTAAGGTGTCAACTACTACGTACGTAAAGCAAAAATCATTTTTTAAAATATATATGTCTGCTTGTAAAGGGAAGTTCCACTGGCAGACAGCTGATGATATAAAGAATAATGTATCTACTTTTATTTAACATTATTAGGTTATTGCATTGTATTGTTAGATGTTAAACATTTTCAAACAAATCCAACTACTACAAAAAAGCCTTTCCATTTTACTGGTAAATATATAGCATACGAAACTCATAAACAATAATAATTTCTATTGGTAAAAGAATTTTCAAAATCGGTTCAGTACATCTACAAATTACCCCCTACAACCTCACAAACTTTACTTTTTATAATATTAGTACAGATTCGCTAACTCTACTACTTCGACTTGTAAATCCTTCGTCTAATAATTCCGTTCAACGGAGTTTCCCGTTGGAAATCATGTCACGTAGAAAACTCCGCGAATAGTTCATTTCATAACTCTTAAAGTGACTCTGATATAAGTCTGTAACAAACGTTCGGCTAATGGGGACGCTCTTTTCTATAAAACTATATTTACTGCTTCTTAAGTTCACAATGTGTACTGTATTGTATTACGTTTGACTAACTGAACAATACTTGTCTAACTGGAGGAGAATCTTACCTTTTTAATACGTTTTTATATAATTGAGCTTCCTTTTGTCTTTGTCTATCTTGTCTTTCAAGCGGGGCGTGATTTTTATCCACTCTAAAATGTCAGATTGAATTAAAACCTGGTACACTTGTCAAGAACCGATGATAATTCATTAATTTATAATTAACCTGATCCGCGTCTTCAGGATTAAAGACATTTTTATATCTAAAAAGGTCTGTACCAAAGCATCTGTAATGTGACAGCCTTACTAGCTACTTTTTAGTGTTCAATGAGAATTGAACACTAAAAAGATTGGTTAAAGAAAACAAAATTGATTGTAAATCTAAAAAACGAACCTGTTTTTGTAATTTACTGAAGTTCAAGTTGAATTCATACTTTTGATTTTAAATATCTGTACATGTATAAAACATATATATCCAATATATAAAAACCTCGTGTCGCGGTGTTTGTTACCAAACTCATCCGACACGGCTGGACCGATTTTTATGAAATTTTGTGTGTGTATCGGATAGGTATAATGAATCGGCTAACATCTATTTTCCATACCCCTAAATGAAAGGGGTGACCTACCCCTAAATTTTTATTTTTATGGCAAAATAACGTTTGCCGGATCACCTTGTATATTTATTATATCATAAACACATACTTATACCATTGGCTAAGGCAGCTTTGAGAACCGCATTTGCGAATTCGCTATGGTCCATAGTATGAACTGACCTGTACATACTATAAAACATAATATTCAACTATAGCGCACTAAGTTCTCCAGTACCCATTGAGTCTTATGAAAGTCAACAGTACTATGGCAATGAAAGATTTGATCATCAGCTTTCCACTTTCCGTTCTTTGTTTCGTACGAATCTTAAGTCCGTAGAATGGTTGTACAAATCACGTGTGACCTTAGCGAGTGTTTAAAATTTAAAGGAAAGTTTCGAATGAGTTTCATCGTTCTGTCAATCAGTTAAAAATATATAATGGTAATGCACGCCTTAGACTATTAGAAATCGAGGTATTGAACATTACTTACTAATTTTTAATTGTAAAGGGGAATAGACTTCTCTCCTACCTGACACGAAAGTGAAACTTTACTTACAATTAGAACATTGCAGGCATTTAATACCTCTATTTACCCTGTGTTGGATATAGACCTGAATATGGTTTTGAATATATATTGCTCCGCAGTTTCACTCACGTTCATATACTCGACTCGTCTGGAAAGGTCGTTAGACACGTCATCAATTATCATTAGACTGGCTAGTTAGCTGGTCCCTTTAGAGTGAGAAAGCGTATAAATCGACCTCTGAATGTAAAGCGTACCTCCTTGTTGTTTTTTATTTCTTTATTTTGAAAGACGCCTCCCATGCTAGGTATATATCCTGTGCCAGGGGACTTTATACACATTCATATAATGGACATAAAGAGCATAAAGGACAATAAGACTCAGAACAAGGACTAGTGGCGTATACAAATTGTTATCCCGTGGGGATTGATCCCAAGTAGTTACTGAGTGTAGTGGAGTACAAACAGCAAGATCACCGCTTAAAACATTGCCGCACGCCATCCGTGCAGTCAAAAGTCCTAGATTGAAAATAATTATCTAAAACTAAAATTATATTACAAGACAGTGAAATACCTTTATATATTTATAATTTTGAAGAGCATCATCTAGTGTTATAGTCTACATATTATTTTCATTTTGTAGTTTTAATTGAATAACATTTTTTTTTCAAGTGTACAGCAATAAGGTTATGTTACATAAAAATATTAGGATTAATATTATTAGTATTAATTTAAAACGATTTTATTTTAAAATACTTTGCTAATGTGATTGAAAGAAATGTGATATTTTTAGATAACTGTTCGTAACATATATATATATAAACCCATTTATTAAAATACTTATGTTTATCTTAATTCTAAAACCTGTCGTGTCTAGTTTTAATATTGACTTTACATATCAAAGATTACCTTACTTTATAACACATAAATGATAGATTGTACCATAAACCTGTATTAAAATACATGGAAGTCCATATTATCAATGGAATGATTGATTGTTTAAATGAAACGTAAATTTTACTGACTTGAAGTTAATAATAATAAAGCGTATATGCATATTGTGTTATGTATTTGTATTAGGTATTCGTTCAGGTTACAAATTAATCGTTCACTAGATGTAACTTTATGCAATTAATGAACAGAAGGCCTATTAGTGCCATACTACTGCTTGCTAGTTAATTAGCTGCGTTGATTGGGTACTTCATGACAGAGGTAAACTTGTACAAACCAGTACTAATGAAAATAAATAACATGATATAAATTAACGATTTCACTCGAGCCATTTACATTGTGTTGATAATAAAAGGTCTTTATTAAATGACGGTTAGAATTAATTACCCCAACCCATCTTGCTTAACCTTAGCAAGAAACAAAATAATACCTAGTGTAATATTTCACCCGGTTTCACCCATGTCAAGTATTGGAGAACGGCTTTATTGTTAATAGTAGTAGTAGGTTCTGTTTTTTTTCATCATTAATGTTGAATAATATAGACAAATTCCTATTTTATTTAATCAGGCACACTTAAACAACTCTAATAGCTAGTCATTCACTTAACATGTATGAATATTATATTGTATATTATTTAGATTTATTGCTATTACATAGCAATTGTGAGGTATTCGTTTAGTTTTATTTGTTTTTTTTTTACTTTAAACTTACATAACGATCACACATATTACGTTCTCTCATTAAAATTAACAACATGTGCTGAAAAGTGCATTTTTTGGCTGTTACTTATCTATATATTTATTAAAATCTACCTGAACCGGCAAACGTTGCTTTGCCATATTTCAAAAAAATATATATAACAAAGTTAAAAAATAGGGGTGTGTCACCCTTATCATTTAGGGGTATGAGAATAAATGTTGGTTGAGTTTCAGATCTACTCGATATGCACACAATGTTTCATTGTCGCCTGCGGTATTCCCGGACCAATACGACCTTCAAACCTTCAAGAAAAGAGCGTACTCCTTAATAAAAAGCCGGCAACGCACTTGTGACGCCTCTGGTGTTGCAGGTGTCTGTGGGCGGCGGTAATCGCTTACCATCAGACGATACGTGTGCTCGTTCAACTCATATACCTCAAAAAAAAATCGGTCCAGCCGCACACGCGAATTTTGTATATTTGTAGATTTACTATGAGCGTCGTATGGCTTTGGAAGTTATTTAAACGATAGTAATTTAAATTGTATCGTAACAAATACATATCGCTTTTAGTATACACTTTATGCTGGTCAAATAAACTGACAACACGAATTAAAATGATATCCAGTCTTTTCACTTAATACTATATCAAACATTCATGTCTGCGAAATTTATATTGTTCATATATAATTCATTTCTGTGTGCAAAATAAATAGTATACTATTTGGTTATTTTAATATAACATTACTAGCCTTACTTCAAAGATTCAAAGCGTTTATATAAGGAGAACAAACCCTAAAACACTGCCTATCTATCCTGAGCAAATCCATACAAATTGTCGGTTGAAGCTCACATAATGAGTCTGCGGAATACACACTATCAGTCACCTGCGGGAGCCCCTGAATTTTCCTCAATTTACCTTATTTTTGTGACAAATAAAATAAATGATGTATCCGTCTGCTCGTTACGTAGGGAATATGCTTAAGTGGATTACAGATGGTGCCAATGGATGGTGGTATAAACCATTAAACGGAGCCATGTTTAAGACAATCGATGTTATTTCTGAAAGAGCTTTCAGTTTAATCATATTTTACAAGTGAGATCCACGTTTTATCAAACTGTATTTCCAAATAAAGTCTAATTTGTAGACGGGAATATGTTGAAATAGAAAAATGAAGGTGAAGTTATTATTGACAGCAATAGTAAAAAATGTGGTAGATATTTACGTTTGTAGGTGCGTTGATTTTCAACATAGAGTCATCCCAATAAAGGTTTCATGTAAGCCCAATAAACTAAATAACATTTTTCAATACGATGTCTTAAGAATTACCTCTTTCTTATATACACGAAGTGCGAATATAGAGGCTATGTTTCTAGGTATGCCAGGTACTGTGATTTCTGGTCTATTGTACCATAGTCTTGCTTTATAGTTGTTACCGTGGGAGAGCCACACTTCGTGCTGCATGAGCCGGCTCGACCGGAGTGATACCATTGCCTCACAGAAAATCGGTGTGAAACAGCGCTTGCGCTGTGTTTCATCGAATGAGTGGATACCGGAGGCCCAACCACACCCCCCGTCCCCCTCCCCACCTCCCAAAGGCCAGCAACGCACTTGTGTCGCCTCTGGTGATACGGGTGTCTATGTTACCATCAGGCGATACGATTTACAATTTTGTTATTTAATTAGGATCAATCGAACATACGTTTGACCCCAATTACATAAAATAAAACTAAAAAATAGTCATTACTCAAGTTTCGACTTCGAAGGATTTCCAAGTGTAATGAGCAGTGATTGTTTGTATGTGGAGTTAAGACAATATGAAACTTCAAGTTATATTTTGGAAACTACATAAGTGCACCTCAGGCCACAAGAGGATAGAACATGCATTGTTAGTTACGCTTTCCGTTTCTCTTCATTATCTACAGTCATGTCGTGGTCTAATTTTAGGATGAATACTTCGTTAGTTGATTTTGCAGAGTGCCATTATAAACAATATTGATTCACGTGTTTTGTATCTTTTCAGTTCCAGAATATCTTCTACGCTTCATATCAGTTTAAGTTTATCCTCTGCCAACTACCTTTACCAAATAAACTCATAAATAATCTACTTAAAAATATTACCTTATCTCTCCAAGTCTTCAACTGTGATAGCTTGAATTCAAAAAACGATTTAAACAGTCTATCTCTGGGTCTGTATAAAAAGTATTTTCCAAGCTCAGAGCCAGTTAATAAGCAGACATCCGAGTTTAATTTCACTTGACGTGACTAAGCTATCTTGTTTTTCTTATAATTGGCATACTTTAGAGACCATTATTTTTTATATACGGCATTATAAAAATATTTACGAATAAATTTGAAAAACGAATTTATGTTATTCTGTAACCTTACTTAATATAAAAATTTTCAAAGGTCTTTCAAATGAATACAACAATCGGACCTCTATATATAATGATGCTTCTCAGTTAATTTATTCCCTATATCTAGTAAAGTCTATATGATGGCAATAATATTTTTGACCTTTTTGACTACTGGTCTCTTAACATAAGAAGAATAATTGTGTTGTTCCCTTATTTTTTATTTGGTTAAAGATTTACCAAGAATTGTTTACAATGAAACTTGTAATAAGCATAAAAGTATCTATGCCGTTGTGGCGACTTCCACATACAGCGGCAGTATAAACATATGACAACGCCATCTACCGAAGATTCACTGAACTACGGAGTAACGTAGTGTACGAAGAAGCTACCAATCCTGCATCGCGCAATGGATGTTCTCGCGCCGATTAACATATATACAACTTCCCAACATCAATCATTGGCAGTGGCCCGCCAGGTATGATCACCTCGCCTGGTTGGAGGATCCTCCCTTTGTGTTGGAGGGACATGTGACCCGTTCCTCCACACCGTAAAGAAATGTATCAATTATCTACAAGTGATTACCGCTTTTGTTAAAAATACAAAGTGTTACATATATTGATAATTGTTTAGGTTCTTAAACTGAATTGCTAATATACATGTGTTGTAAAATATACAACAACAATGTAAAATACATTAAACAATATCAGTGAAACTAAGACACTTTATTTGCTTAATAGCTTTTCCATCTTTTATCGTTTTTGGTAATTTAAAAATAATTTGAACCTCGGAAACAGCTCAAATGATTTTCATTAAATTTAGTATGCAGGAGGCTTCGGCGGCAATAAATAGATCTAGTGAGTGTTAATTTTTAGAAAATTTACCAAAAAAACACTGCTCATCCAAGTACTATTACAATAATTGAGAACAAACCAAAAACCGAGGATGGCATAACATTTAAAACTAGAACAATCAGTGACTATTACTGTTAGATTTCATCAAAGGCTTGTTGATGAAATCAGAGATGTTGTAGGATGAAGAATTTAAGAGACTACAAAATTCAAATAACGATAGTCAAAGTCGAATCAAATTATCTTTATTACAAATATCGACAGTTCAATAAGTTTTTTTTATGAATCCAACAATTCCTAATATCAATCAACGAGCCTCGATATAAGATTTCATTGCCTTTAACATAAATCTGCCCCTCCTATGATGAACAAAAAGGTCTCAAGACAGTACAGTGTAAACTTACTAAACAAGGCCATTCCTGTAACAAAAACGCTTGAAGCTCATCTCATCCAAAGTTTCATCGCCAACGGAAACCAAAAATAAAGTTCAAAACTCTTATCGGCTAGAAAGGGAATTAATCAAGAGTGACGTCCCTATTTTATCAGATCTTCCTTTGAACCGAAGAGGGTCCCTGTGACCTTAAACTGTACACCGACTTTCGTCAGAGGCCATATTTTTTCACGTCAGAAAAAATCTCCGCTACACTTGGGCTCTGTAATTGAATTTTTGTATACTTTTCACTCATAGTATTCACTAATATCGACTAATGTTATTAAAATGAATAAAATAACGGAAAACATGTCATTTAACAGTATTACACACATATAATATTGTGCCACAATATCCTCATATTAATACTAATAATTGTTGTTGTTGTTAAACTAGCTGTGTTTATAACACCAGTAACACTGCGAGGCGAAGCTAGCCTAAAATAAAAGAAGCCTAAGTTACTTATTAAGTCATCAGTTATCTGCCAGATTAAGTTTTATCAAATTTGGTCCAATCGTTACACAGATTAGCCGGAACAAAAAACTAACAGACTTAAATGTTAAAACTTGATTTAATATTTCAGTACAGTATATACTTTCATATGGACTTAGTGAAAAGCTGTTACTCTGAAATTAAAAACACACAATTCACTTTTATTTATTTATACAGATATAAGCTTGGCAACCTATTGATCCGAAAAACCTATTTACGCCTGTTGCATTCCAGTGTTACCTACTAGGACCACAATAGAGCGTTTAAAATCTCTCAGTAAACAGGAGCCGATCTAGCATCGATGAGTAGATCTTCTTAATTTGTTTAAAAACACTTTTTGCTCGCTCAAAGTTTGTCTTATAAAATACTGATAAGTAGACGATTTTACTCAAGAATATGCAGATAACTTGCTTCAACCGACAAACTATCTGGGGCAAAAAGTTGTTGATTTGTGACGTTATCCCGTAAATAGCGATCCAGTCCAAAGCTTAAAATTAATAGGAATATGAACGGACTTTTACAGATTTAAACTTCGACGTTCAGATTCTATTTTAAATCTAAAATTGTGATGATGGAAGCAATTACGTAATCAATCGACTGAATCCCACTCGACTCGTGCTGCGAGCGAATGAAGTCATAATTACTAGAGAGAAAAGGATTTGATGTTTTATTTCATTCATTTAATCCATTCGTAACATGAATGGAGGTTATTGTATTTTATTATTACAGGTTTAAATTAATTGTTACCTATCAAAATTTGTACTATGATAGATTTGTACAGACTTGACAAATATACCATGAAGAAAATACTATATTAACTAAGAATATAATCTACTTTTACATTCACCGTGAGCGAAATCTGATGAAATGTAAGAGTTAAAATTAGACCCCAACATAATTCAATACTTTTATGCTTTATATACTTCAATTGCATTATTTTAGTTAGTCCTAAATGTAATAAATTATGTTATGTGATATTATCAAAGCAAATATTTCAGACAATTTTAAAATTTAAGTAAAGTTTTAATTCAGTGACAACGATACTGTCACTACTTTGTCTCTACAAAATTAATCAAAGACAAATATATTTATTTTTGTTTAAATGGAAAAGTAATGAAAAAAATATCAAATACAATTCAAATAACAAACAAAATGATTGCTCATAAAATATTGTTTTTTTGGGATAGAAATCGCTAAATTAAAAAATGTCTAACAATCTGACAGGACAATGGTTCCCCTAGGATACCACTGACTGGTGGTTTCGTCAGACTCGAACCGACTAAAAACCGCACACCGTCTCGGGTACTAGAAGCCAGGGTACGGGAACCAGGTGTACGAAAGGAAATTTTTGGAACCCCGACGTACCTTGGGCCACCTACGGTTTGTAGATGACCCCTCTTGTGTAGGAACCCTGTAGATACTTTTCTATTTAGAAAAGGAGCACGAGCACTTTAAAGAGATTGCGCCGCCACTCCGGACTGCTTCTGCTAGGGTCACTAGTGGCCTCACCTGTCACCACCAGGCATGCGCTTATGGAGGACGGAAATCGTTTAGCGATTTCCAACGCCCCAGTTTTCTCCAGAACTCCAGTTAACTTGCTCGCAGAAAGAGATGGCAGAATTCCACATGCTCTCGCTGCGCAACATGGCCGCCATTATGCTACCGAGTGAGAGAACCCCCACTCCGATGGCTATTACGAGATCACGCCTCGGCTCGCCCCACACCGGACATTCTGCCAGCGTGTAGAATGCTGTGTCCACGGTCTAGCCATCACAGGCGTTGGTTCCTTGCGGAGCTGACACAGTGATCACCGCCTTAAGCCGGTATGAGAGGCTTCCGTGATGACTCTCGAGCCAATCCTCTATAATAGGTCTTACCGCCGCAAGTTCGGCGTGCCCGTCAATGGTTAATACCCTGGCGGCAAAATGTACGTGTCAATTAGATGCCACAATACATTCGACGATGTGACACTATGTACTCCCACGAGAATCATCCACAGATAATATTATACGAGACATTTCTTTATTTTCAAATAGAATCTGATATTTCATATATAGTATTGTAGGAATATGCGTAGGCTGGATATAACTTATACTTTCATACTAATATTAAAAGTTCGACAGTAACTCTGTCTGCATATCTGCTACGCTTTCAAGATTAAATCACTGCATCTGATGCTGAGATATTTTAATCTGCGAAAAATAGATATAGGCTACTTTTTATCGTGTTAACCGACATACCCACAGGAATAGCCGTAAGCAGAAACTAATAGGAATATAGCTAAATAATTTGTGCTCAAATTTACGTTATAAAAACACCTCTGATACCCCATTCAAGACACAATAAGTTGGCTTGGCGAGGGAAAACAAGGAAAACCACGGTAAAATTCTCTGATTACTAGATCATAAAGTCGTATTTAAATAACCCAGTTGCACAGTTCATTAAGGTAGCTCTTTTTTAGTATGTACTTTAATGATAAATTGAAAATTTACTTCAAATCTAATAAATTAAAAATAAAAACATATTCACATTATATAGTCTGCATTATTTCTCTTAATAAACCGGTTATTAAGAGGGATAATCCAGACTATACGATTGCAATTACTGATCTTTATGGAGAAAAACTTATACAGAACTCAATTCTTCATAAACAGATGAAAACTTGTATATTCATATATCTAACTGAAAACAATAAATACCAAACAATTTTCTCTTCCATAAAATATTACGAACATTTATCTTCTTCTTCTTTTGATAAGATGGCAACCAGCTAATCTGCTATTTCTTCCAATATAATGTAATCAAAGTCTTCAATCGAAATCTTCAAGTCTTCGTCGAGATGAAATTAATGATAAAAAATATAAAAATGTGGATGAGATAAAATGGGACTGTCTTTCGAAAAAACAAAAAATGATCTCACCAACATTTCTCAAGATTCAGTTTACTGCTTTGAGAGTTTCTTAAAGTTATTTATTGTATTTCAAAATTATATATCATCGGCTATGATTTAATTTTTTGTATAAAATGAATAGTAAAACTCGTAGTTAAAACAAGATGAAATAAACGAGCCAGACATCAAAATGTTAAACATTGTTCAATCTTTTTTTTTCATTAAATTCATTATTTTGTAGAAATTAACTTACCATGAAAACTTAATAATAAAACTGTAGGATGTGACTATAGCAAACACTTATTATATACTGGTGTGTGTGTGTGTGTGTGTGTGTGTGTGTCACGTATCGTTCAACACTTCATTCGGGACGGCGCATATGAGACGAAGCATGCCTCTCCCAATATCAAATCTATTTTTTAAACTATCACACTTTTACTTTTCCTTTCTTCAAACTTTTGCTGACAATGCCTTGTTTAGTTTTATAACTTTTTGATTTTACTATCGTACCCATTCTACACTAACACATTTAAAATAGAATTCTGTGACATTACGGCCTTGAAAGTTTCCAAAGATGGGTCAGTGTCATCATCATCTCAGTCGAAAGACGTCTACTACTGGACCTAGACTAACTCCGAGGTTCCTCCAAGAAACCGATACTGTGCTGTACGCATCCAACAATTTCCCGAGACCTACACCAGGTCGTCAAATCACCCTGTAGGGGGCTTACCCATGTTCTGTCTTCCAGTACGCGGTCGCAAATCCAGAACTTTTCGGCCACAAAGGCCGTCTTGCCTGTGGACAATGTGCTTAGCCCACTGCCACTTAAGTCTGGCAATTCTTCGGTCAATGTCGGTGGGATTAGTTCGTCTATAGATCTCCTCATCCCAGATTCGGTCACGCAAAGAAACTCCGAGCATTGAAATCTCTATTGGTTTTTGTGTGACTTTTAGCCTTTTTGTAAGGCTCATTGTGACTACATTTCTATACCATAAGTCATCACTGGCAACACACACTGGTCAAAAACTTTCATCTTCTGACACTATGGAGAGTATTCGCTCGTTTTCCTCCGTACGTTCGTCTGTTCCCCTGGTGGTGCAGTGGAAAATAAAATATTTTTAAGCACTGTACTTTGCACACTTTATGCTAAGTCGGTTCATCAGTATGCGACTGAAGAAGGAAGAAAAATAAGGGATACGTAGCCGAAAACTCCGATCCCTGGTCTCCTCACTTAACATGCATATTCTTCCTTTAAATGCAACACATCACGCTCCCCATTCTACTCCCTCTCTCTTAGACCTAATTTTCGTTTCCAATTTAAGCAAAGTTGCTACTCATGGGCAACTTTGCGCGCCTTTCTCATACCATGATTTGATTTTCCTTTCATACAAAACCATCTTTCCTAAACCTCAGCCTAAATACATTCTCTTACGTAGTTTCAAAAATATTGATGAGGCAGATTTTAGAGAAGATGTTGAAAATTTAGATTGGTCTCTTGTGTACAATTGTGGTGACATTGATGCTAAAGTTGAAAACTTTAATAAAATTATCGTAGATATCTACGATAAACATGCACCTTTAAAAAAAGTACGAGTTCGAAATCTTCCTGCGCCTTGGCTCTCCGAAAACATTAAACATTTAATGTCGAAGCGGGATAGAGCCATGAGAAAATACAAAAAACACTCATCAGATGAGAATTGGACGGTCTATAAGGTTCTTCGGAATCGCTGCAGTCGTCTGTGTCGGGATGCTAAAAGACGCCACATTCACGATTCTATCAAAAATTTCAACACTCCACAGGTATGGCGATTTCTTAAATCTCTCGGTATTGGTAAGGTGACTAATCACACTTCAACTAGTATAGATCTTAATGTGTTGAATGGTCATTTTTCCACTCCACCGGTTTGTATCGATGTGTCTGATAAAGCATCTACTCTCAGTTATCTATCTAGTCTTCCTTTGCCTCAATGTACCTCATTTTCTTTTCACCCGGTTGCAGATTGTGACGTTAAGAGACATTTCCTATCTATCTCCACAAAAGCGATAGGTGACGATGGAATTCAACAGCAAATGTTGCGGCCAATTCTAAGTGACCTCCTTCCAACTTTCACTCATATAATAAATTTTTCTCTAAAGGAGAACGTGTTTCCATCACAGTGGAAAAAAGCTCATATTATCCCTCTCCCTAAAATAGCTAACCCATCATCAGTATCTCAGTTTCGTCCCATATCGATTCTCCCGATCCTTTCCAAGGTGCTTGAGAGGATAGTTCGACATCAACTGAACAATTTTCTCTCCTCTAATGGCCTGTTGAGCCCATACCAGTCGGGTTTTCGTACTAACCATAGCACTGTGACCACATTAATTAAAATAACAGATGATATTCGACTGGCTATGGAAAACAAACAGCTAACAGTACTGGTTCTACTGGACTTCAGCAGCGCTTTCAATTCTATTGATTTTGACATCCTCTTAGGCACTCTATCGTCTCTGAATGTTTCTAGATCTGTAATTGCTTGGTTCAATTCTTACATTCGGGGTCGCTCGCAACTGGTTCGCTCGGAAGAGTCTACCTCTAACTGGTGTAATCTTACTGCGGGTGTACCCCAGGGTGGCGTACTGTCTCCTCTACTCTTCTCCATTTTCATCAATGCTATCACTAAAGTTATTTCTTCTCGGTATCATCTTTATGCGGACGACTTGCAGCTTTACCGACATTTTAAGGTCAGCGAGGTCACGGAAGCTGTAACTGCCATCAATAATGATCTCCGAAATATCTACACATGGGCAAAATCTTTTGGGCTTCTTGTCAATCCAGCAAAATCTCAAGCCATCATTATTGGTGGCAGATACATGTATAATAGCCTCGATTTGAGTTCACTACCTCCAGTGTCCTATAACAATGCGATCATACCATATTTGACACAAATTAAAAATCTTGGGATTTTTATGGACTGCTACATGTCATGGACCACACATATTACAGAGGTGAGCAGAAAAGTTTTTGGAACATATCACTCCCTCAAACGTCTTCAAAATTTTTTGCCCTTTTCGACTAAAGTCCTACTTTCTCAGTCCCTTCTCCTTCCACTTATTGACTATGCCGATGTTTCTTTCCTCGACGCTGCAGAAGAACTTTGGAATAAGCTAGAACGGCTACAAAATCTCTGTATCCGCTTCATATTTGGTCTGAAAAAGTTCGACCATGTTTCGGAGTTCCGGAAACAGCTGAAGTGGTTACCTATTCGGCAGCGTCGAGATCTACACATACTTTCCTTACTGTATTCCACTATTTACAACCCCAATTCTCCTTCATATCTTCGTGACCGCTTTGAGTACTTTATTCCCAGAAGCCAACCCTGTCGCTCATCCTATTCTCTCATTCTTCGAACTCCTTCTCATACTTCGAGTTGCTACAATCACTCTTTTAGTGTTGCAGCTGTGCGACTATGGAATGCCTTACCGCGTGCGATACGCGCCAGTCCTTCTCTGAGTATGTTCAAGAGGCGAACTAGGGATTATTATCTGTCCCTACAATAACCGGATCGTTATTTTATCATATGTATTTGTATATATGTATGTGTGTATGTATATGTATGTATGTGTATATATGTATATGTATGTATATGTGTATGTATGTATGTATGTATTTGCGAATGAATATCGTATGTGTTTACTAATATGCATAAGGTATTCAACTGTAGTTATAAAATCAATGTCTATAAATCACTATTATTATCTTTTTAATTTGTTATTATATTCGTTTCTTTTAAATACGCATAACTATGTCCTTACATTTTGCACTATCCTCTGTTCACTCAGGGTTTGCTGGCAGAAAACTCAATGTTGAGTTAAGCACGCCTTTTGTACATGACACTTCCTTGTATTTTGTTCATACTTGTATTTTCAATGTGTACAATAAAGAATAAATGAAATGAAATGAAATGATACTTTCCCTTATTTTTTTATATTTTTTATATTTTATATAATAACTGCTAAACTCAATACTGTCTTCTTCTTCTTTTTTAATGAGATAGCAAGCAGTCGGATCGGTTATTTCTGCCAATATCAAGTCTTCAATTCTAAGTCTTCCAGTCTTCAAGTATTCGTCATGATGAAATTAATGATGAAAATATAAAAAATCTGGATGACAAGAAATGGGGACCGCCTTTCGAAAAAACAAAAAACGATCTTCTTAAATATTGTCAAATACAGAACCTGCTACATGGTCAGTGAATATGTTTGACAAACTTCCTGACGATACAAAGTTATGACTATACCAAAAACACTTTAAAATAAACTGAATTTAAAAAATGAATTTAATTCAACACAATGTAAAATTGTTATGAATATATGAATGACCCCGCTGACGTGTGACAGTCTACTGTTTCTGGTCTCTGTTGCAATTATTTATGGTCGACTGAGCAAGTATCATGTCGCTGTCATGTCGAAACACGTTTATACCTGTGGTTCTTATCTTTCCTGGTATATAATTGTGGACAGGATGGGCTCTGTATAGAATTTTGTTAACATCTGTATAGTATGTTGCGGAAATCTGTATAGTATATTGCGAACATGGTGTTAAATGATAATCACCATCCCGCTAAATATTTATTCTGTGAAATTTCCAAAAATTGTTTAAGACATGTAACAAGTACATATATCAGTTGTAAAGTAAAACATTAACGCTACTAGCAAAGCTTTAAAAGACTTGTTTATTATAGTGATGATAAGCGTTAAGGTCTTAAGAACAATATATCTCAAAGAGGAAAATACAAAACCAATAGCTCTAACCTTCGAGATAATGTCACTCAATGTGAAGTAGTTCAAGATACGAACCATACAAAGACCTTTTATCGATATAGAAGGTTTGTATCGATATACTACAATCAATAAATTAATATTGATTTCCAGAGATAGAAATTGAAATATAATTGTGGAGATTTCGTTATGTTGTAACTAAGACTGATCCACAAAAATATAAAAATGTCTATACATTACCTGAAATTTGTAGAAAACCTATTTAATCTTGTGTGAAGGTAAATAAAATAATCTCGACATATCTGACACCGACAGAGATAAAATATAACGGCCGGCGTCAAACATACTGAAGTGACAGCCTGCCATTCAAATACGAATACGAACATTGAAATTTGAAGCTGACTTATTGTAACTAACTTATTTTCTTGAAATTCTTCTGAGTGTTTTTCACTATAAAGTGTCTTTGCACTTTTTCTGTTGTTATTCAACACAAGGCTAGTTAACTGTTATCAAGTTAATTTTATTTAAAACGCAACAGCAACAGCTTGAACTTACCTCAACTTCTGGGAGTGGGCATAAACTTAATCGAAAGTAGGCAAAAGCTTGTTATTGCGAGTGCTCCTGAAGATTTCAAAACATGAATCCTAAATAAACACGATGTGTGTGTGTGCGTATGTGTGCGCGCGCGCTCCGAAACGTCTTTATGACAAATCTCTTCGTTGTCTAACTTTACTAACAAAAGCCAAATTAGTTACACAAAACACTGAGTTCTAAATACATTATAAACTGTTATGTAGCTTTGCATTGTAAAATGCATAACTGTACTACTAGAACAGTAGATATTGTTTGATTGATTGAACGCACTAATCTTTTTTTTCTTCTTTGAATAACCGTCGACACGTCGAGGTTTTGTTGTATGATTGTA
The DNA here is from genome assembly GCA_003709505.1 of Hyphantria cunea. NCBI lineage: Eukaryota > Metazoa > Arthropoda > Insecta > Lepidoptera > Erebidae > Hyphantria > Hyphantria cunea. Next base: position 1,062,385 of record PKRV01001370.1, on the reverse strand, counting down.
TAAAGATTTCAATATTTAATTTAATTCATTTTTTACTTATTTATCCTTACTTATTACTAATAGATAGATTTTTTCACCTAGTTTTAAAAATTCCGCTCGAGTCTCCCTTCTGCTTAGTAACAGGTGTGCCTCTTCCTTCTTGAGCTGTACCCCAAGACTTGGTTGAGCCTCATATCTTATTGCCCCGAATACGGGGCACTCAAAAATTTCATGCAGGACGCTCTCCTCCTGGGCTGGGTCGCAGATACATGACGGACTCTCCCGACACTTGAAGCGGTGCGGTGCGGTTGAAAACACGCTAATCTTAGAAAGTACTGGTTCAATTTAAAAGAAACACGATAACATATATGTCATCACAATGCGACGAAAAGGAGCAAAGTAACATTATCTTTATGATTTTATGTAATAGTTCATCTAATTTTGTTAGGCATATACAACTAGCTTCAGTATTTTTCAGTTAGGATTCTACTCTTAAGAGAACATTTTCACATGCAAATATCTATCATCCTTCACGCTATGATAACTAACTGTAATATTTGGAGGTATTTATTTCACCGCGAACTAAATAGATTAAGGTTTAATCTGTAACTCTCTTGTTACCGAAATATATCTTGACAGACCGTATGTCTGCTTCGGTAAGTGCTCGTCCAAGGCAAGATATTTGGGCAGTAATTTATAGCGTCTTTGACAAGTTCTATCTAAGGCGTACCGTATTTGATTAATTTCTATGAATATGATAAATGTATCGTCTTTACATTTCGGATTCCACGTCTTAAAATACTTCTTTTGGACTAGAAATATTCAAAGATTGATGCTTATTTTTTCGGGATCTGGCCGGGATTTTTTTAAATGTGATTATTTATAAGAACTTTCTTGAAAAAATAATAATTGTTTGTAGAACAAAGATTGGTGGCAAAGTAATAGTTCTGAAAAACAGTTTTTTTCAATTATAAATAACATAATAACAATATTATAAATAACATGAAACAAAAATATAATAACGTATTTTTTGCGAAATAATTTTACGAATCTTCTAAAAAGTTCGTGTGCCTTAAATTTTTACAAGATTTATTTCAGTTTCACCTGTACCGATGTTTATCTGTAATCAAATCTTGTAGGTTAAATTCGATCCACTTGCCGGTTTCCGATTGTGCTGAAATTTGTAATCCAAATGGCCGCCGTAACAAAATGGCGTCGTACATCATTCTGAACAACCCACACAATATGGGTATCAAATGAAAGTAAATTTTTAGTGAAGCTCCAAGTTACTTTATTTTTTAGTATTTAGTCCTTCTCCGTGGTTATTTACACAATAACTACGAAAAACCTACCAATCCTGTATTGTGAATTAGTAACTTTTATGCTGATAAGCATATATACAATTACGTCAACGGCTCGCCAGGAAAATCACCTCATCAGGACGAAGGAGCCTCCCTTTGTGTTAGATGGCATGACACCCGTTCCTCCATACATTGTACTGTGGATGTAGAGGAGGTACATGTAACCATGCCGAGACCAATCATTGTACAGGCAGAATTATAATTATTTTTATTCCAACAATAATCTATTGAGTATTAGCTTTTAATACGAAATAGTCGTAAATACCAATTACTTTTGAAATTACAGACCATAAAATTTAGATCTAATAGGTATAGTGTTTGGAGTATTTTCACACTGCAATTAATTCTAGATACATGGTCTTGAGTACAAAATTCAATTCATTTCATGTAAAGCACATATTTAATTCCTTATTACACGTGATCGCCCACGTTTATCCCATATAACATTAGTTATTTAAAGAAGAAAGTACTTTACACCTTCTTCTTTAGTGTCTTACAGAGAAATTTCATGAAATTAACTTGCTTCTGTGCTGGGAGTGCATGCCCAGTTGCACTTGGTGATTAGAAACATTTACCGATGGTAAGCAACGGGGGCACAGTTATTATCTAGATGGATGACCGCTGGTGGCGTGATACCATGAGCATCATCGTGAATCGGAGGTCACGTTAAGTAGTTGGACCTGGTTAATATCGAAGAATAACAGTCGTGAAGCCGTACGTACGCGGAGACGTATGGCCTCCATACTCTCTTAAGAGGAGACCCGAGCCCAGCAGTGGGACGTTATGGGTTGTTGATAATGATACTAAACTAGAGCCGACTTGACCTGAGTACAGTGTGAAGCCAGTTAAGAATAAATTTAATATTATGCGTTTCAAAGAGGCTATAGAACAAAACAAAGGCAAAGTGGTTTTCGCAAGAGCTCTGTCTATAGGGCAATGTCAGATGACAAAACTAAAGACCGTTGATGGCTGACTCTTATCGTCGAGAACTGAGCTTTTGAGTGAAATTGAGAAGTTCTTTATTGGACAGTTATAAACCACAACATAAAACCCGGTCACTGACTTGCCTAAAGACCCTAGGCTAAGTTAACCTGGCACTATAAAGAAGATATTCCGGACGTCAGCTTGTGTGAGATTAGTATAGCTTTCAAACAACTCAAGAACAGCAAGGGACCAGGTGAGGACGGCGTTACAACTGAGATTTTACAGGCAGGTGGAAAAAAGTCCCTCAAACGAAATTGAATTTTGTCCTATTCGAAGTCATCAGAGGCATGGTTTGGGCGTGTTGTGGTTCCTTTCTTAAAAAAGGTGATAATGCCTTGCTGCAGAATTATAGACCAATCTCTTACAGTCATATCTATAAACTGATCTCCAGAGTCTTTCGTTATTGTACGGAACGTAGACTTGACGACATCCAGTCTTCCGAACAAGCTGGTTTCCGAAAAGACTTTAGTACCATAGACCGCATATACTAGCTGCGCCAGGCCAGCCCATAAATACATTTGGGTTGGGTTTCGAGACTGGGCTTACAGCGGTTAAAATATTTTCTACTATACTGGGGAACAGTCAGAGCCACGGACGAAAACGAGCTCAACGTACTTTTTCGATTCAAAGATCTCAGTTGAATTCAAAGATCAAAGATATCAGTTGAATACGAACTATCCATACTAATATCGTAATTCGAAAGAAACTTTTTTTTATGATATAAGGGGCAAACGAGCAGACTTATCGCTTGATGGTAAGCCATTACCGCCGCTCATGAACACCTGTAACACCAGAGGTGTCACAAGTGCGTTGCCGGCCTTTGGAGAATGGGGAGGGGGATAGAGTGAGGGATTGGGATATGGGCCTCCGGTATCCACTCACTCGCTGAAACACAGCGCAAGCGCTGTTTCACACCGGTTTTCTGTGAGGCCGTGGTATCACTCCGGTCGAGCCGGCCCATTCAAGCCAAAGCGTGGCTCTCCCACGATAAAATCTCTCCACGATAAAGATTCTATCTGTCTGTCAATCTGTCTATATATCTGTTACGCTTACACGCCTAAACCGGTGCACCAATTAATTTGTTTAGTATAAAAACCACGAAGGAACTTTTGTTACAAATCCACAGGGTATATAGAAGTTTGGGTAAATGTTTCTCTTTTAACGCCACTTCATCATGCAGTTATTACCCGTTGTCTACCTGCATTCGTCCGCTGTCACCATGTCACATTACTTATTTACTGGAAGAAACTTCACCTAACACTTTAATGTTTTTTTAAAAACCCTTTCACGAAAATTAATGCTATGTTGTTGTTAGCTAATGTTTATCATTTTAGTAAACAATGTAAACTTCTGCGTAACAGAAAATTCGGAATTAATATAAAATCGAAAGAGGCTCTGTTCGTCTGTTACGTTATCGTGGCTTAACGGTTGCGCCGATTTTTGTCTGAAAATAAAATATTCTTTAAATATAATAAATTAAACATAAATAATATGGTGTGTGTGAAACTCAACAGTTTTTTTAATGATTTTAATTTAAAGTTTGACTATGTGTATACCTTATAATCCTGATAATTTTTGAGTTCAGGTAATAAATCGTCAGAGTAAAGTAGATCAGATAGAATAGACCAGGACTCAATTCTCCGTCCTTCGGTCGTAAACTAAATATGTTAAAAGTAAACTATTGGCAAAGTAAAGTTAGGTTATAGTTTAATTTTGTCTTTCTTATTATATGTAACGAAAGGTATTAACGTTATTTCTTTTACAATGTTGCAACATTATAAACAATACTAGTTGCAAAAGTAGTGAAAAGTGGCCAGATATGGAATTTTGACAATTCGAAAGATGTAAAATTTGTTGCTAGTTGCCATGGTTGTTCAAAAACAATATAAAATATTTTTAAATACAAATCTGACATATCTACGATTCAAGAATTGACCCTATACCTTAAACAGTTCCTAGAAACAATAAAAAGAGAAAGCGTAGTACCTCTCAGTCAGTCAGTCTCAGACTTCTGCATGTTTATGATAAATACAAAATATAATTAACAATCATAGTTGAGCCCATATCACGATTGGGTTTTAGAACGGTTATTGCATTAGATTCGAGTTGAGCGCACTAAAGTGCTTTCCAAATATGCTGTGCTACTTCCAAGTGTTTGCCGCGCCGCGCTACTACGCCGTAGAATAGTCTACGATGCTATGAAACGTTACAATAAAATTCCTAGAAAAACAATTTTAAGTTCTTGAATATGTTGTTTTGTGATTTTTATGTTCGATTCAAAAAATTAAATGTGCAACTTTTGTATTCTACAAAGATAGAAAAAACTAAACACACGCAAACATGGACACAGAAAGAATTAAAGTGTGCGTGACATTCTGAATGTCTTATTTTAATTGTTATGTGTACGTTCGTAGTGACAGATGATTGTTTCTAAATGTTAATCTAAAAAGTGTGTGAAGATTTCTCTACGCAAACAATGACAGAATGTTTTGTATCGGAAATAAACACTATGGCTCTTCGTTCGGTGGCCCATGTTGCTCTATGTGTGTAGCACCCCAAAACATGTTCAGTGTTCTGTGAAGCATATAGACACTCGATCTCTCTAAAATAACGAGCAATTTCACTGTAGCGGTTTGCGTATAAGTCGCAAGTCGAGCTTCGTCAGCTGCACGAATTTAGTGGCCAATAGTTGGGACTATTTTTTTACCCTTTTTACAGATTCTAATTTGAAATATGGCGATGAGTACTTACTTCTAAAATCTACAGTTCTAAAATTAGTTTAATAGTATGAATGGTAATACACTATAACAGTACCGCATGTGCATTACTACATCTAAGCTGCACTAATATAAATACTTACTGCTTATTAATATAAATGTACATTCCCCACTCTTTTGTATCATATAACATTGACATGTTTAAATTGATCCAATCAAATTATTTTATCTTTCCTTCTTAAAACATGCCTCTTCCAAAAATGAACAAGATATATGTATGCTTAGATATACAAATTAAGTACCTCTTCTCAGGTTACTAGGGAAATTGACAAGAAAGTCGAGAGTTTTGTATAAGACACATATTACGTTTGTAGTAAAGTTTGTCTACACGTGTCTATAGAAAATCAATTGCCACGTGAATGTCGGAGTATCCCTCGAGAACCACTCCACCAATTTATCTGGATTTTTGTTGTGTATGAAATTGTCAGGTAAAGATTTCTTTGAAAGTTTTTTTCTTGAGTAAACAAGTGAAAACATCTTTTTAAAATATGTTTTTAAGAAATATTATATTATAAATATTTGATATTTGGAATTGCAAGTTCATTGTCACTGATATTTTATTGCACTGTAGCTAGTTAACCAAAAAATCCATACCATTTTTTGACTGTCTGTCTGTATGTTTCGGTTAATCTCGGGAACCGCAGGACCGGTTTTTTAAAGAGGTTTGCACTTGCATCTACTATAATATTTATTTGCTAGTTTTTTTTCTGTCAGTTCTTTTCAATCTATTACAAATGTAGTTAGGTTACTCCTTATACCATCAGCTACCTGCAAGTGTAAGTCTCTTCAAAATCGGTCCTGACGTACCAGTATTGGCCGAAATAAGCAGACCGACAGACTTAAACTATTATAAATTTACTCATATTAATAAGTAAATTATAAACTTACACTTTCATTTGTAATTCATTTGTATCATAAATTGATTTGATGCCGATTTTACGTGGTAGGAGGATCGTCGAAAGCTTTCGGTAAATTTACAACTCAAATCTTTTCCTTGTTATTAGACACGAGGTTTTGCCCGCAAAGTTTATAATTTCATCTCTTATTTCTCCCTCCTCCTTGGGGGTGGCATTTCCTAAATTCCTTTCTTATTGACCACTTACGTTTCATAAAGAACCAAAATGCAAAATTTTAGGAGTTGGGGCCTCCATCCGGCGGTAATTATACATCATATACACGGTGACGGTGGAGCCTGTGATTCTGTATGCAGCCAGTTGCGGTTGAGAAGCTGGGAATAAAAACTAAATTAAACCTTATCCAACGTAGTTTTGCCCAAAAAAATTGTAAAGCCTATCGTATGGTCTCCCTCCACTCAGCTTTGGTGTTGGCGGGGACGCGTCCTCTGGAGCTTCGTGTGCGCGAAACAGCTGCGCTCTATAGGGCCGAGAGGGGTTATCCATTGGAGAGGCTAGGGGGGAGGGAGATCGAACGAGTGTCTTCAGCCCTGGAAAATCCCCATCCCACGGAATATATGTGCTTGGAGTTCTTAAAACTGGAAACTCGTGAGCAACTCGAACAAGCGGACAATTGTACAATTCAAATCTTCACGGATGGCAGTAAGATTGAGGGAAAGGTCGGGGCCGTATTATCCTTATGGAATATGTCATGTTAATAATGTCCCACCTTCAACCAAAACAGATATGACCTAGAACAAGAAATTGAAATAGAAATAAAAATAGGAAACTTAACTTAAATTACTATACTAAAATAGGTAGAAGTGTAAATAACAGAAATAAGATAGACTAAAACTGTATGATAATACAATAATGTAGTATTATTAATAATTATCATAATAACCTAGTCATTAGAAATCTGTAATAAAAGTTCGATAGAATAAGATGTAAGTAATAAAAATAGTAAATAAGAAAAATGTAGTAAGCAAAAAAAAACATGATTGAAGTAATTTAAAATAAAGATAGCCCCACTTCCCAATACTGTATTGGCTAAGTAGCTGATTATAATGTAAAAGATTATCGGCACACAATAAAAAACATGTCTTAGATTATTTACCCGAGATCAAAATAATAACGTTAAAATAGAAGTAGAATAGAACAGCTGGAATCCCACCTAAAATGTTATGTGAGGTTGAATGTAAGAAAGAACATGTATGCAGTATGAAAGTGTGAGAGGCATACAAGAAAAGGCTCCAAAATATTCTTCCCCCATCCCTATCCTCTCCTCCATCCCCCAAAGGCCAACAACACATTTATAACACCTCTGGTTTTGCAGATGTGCGTGCATGGGCGGCGGTAATCGCTTACCATCAGGCGGTACGTCTGCTCGTTTGCCCGCTATCCCATAAAAAAAGAATAAACATTGGAAGTGCTAGAAATATATATAAAAAAAAACAGAATTCTTGGTTTAGCGGTTTGGGCTGTGCGTTGATCTATGGGTATCTTAGTTTGTTAATCAAAAAACCTTTAAGCCCATTTGATATTCATATCGAGTGGGTTTTTCAGAAATATTTAAGACGCTATTTGGTTACGGCGGCCATTTTGAATAACTGATAATAACGATCATACATAATTGCATTGTCATCAGAACTAAAGGCATATTTAATATTTGAGCTCAATCGGAAATCGAGAAGTAGTTGAAATTTAACTTGCAAGATTTGATTACAGACAAACAAAATAAAAGCTTGTAAAAATTTACCGCTGACGTTATTTTTTTATTTTTGTTTTAAATAATGATCTTATCCTTAACCATTACACAGTAGACCCATTCGGGCAGCAAACAAAAAAGCTTATAGTAGTAAACCTTCCTAAATTCCCAAGAGCTGTTCGTGACCACGTACGTTCGTATTCTCGCGTAAGCTCTCACGAAGTTTGGGCGCACTGGTTACGTTATATGAATTTAAGATGCACCATGATTATACAACAGGACAGGGCTTAAATTAATACAAGTTTAGGATAGTAAATTTAACTCTGTAACTACTATTTAATGCTCACTCAATATGCCCATTTTGTGGTTTCTCGCAGTGTGTATGCAAGAAGGTGGTTCGTTGGTATCCCCAAAATAAAACGTATGAAGAAACTGATGATGTGTAGTCACATTACTCAAACAAATGTGGGGCTGTCTATGCTTGAGTAATATGAATAACCTTAAGTTCTGTCTCCCTTGAAGTGAACCACAAGAATATATCCGTGTAATTGTAGACTTGACAATGTTTTAATTTTTTACAATATAATCTTCCTTTGTATTTGAATAAAGGTATAATTATAATGTAAGTAAAATTTTTTTCATTTTTTAACAGGAGTTAAGAAAATTAAGAGCGAAATAACCCTGAGGGCCTTACATAACTTAATATTCTGTTTTATGATTTCTATTGACTAAGATATAGAACTTAGATTTTAAAATCGCGTTCATTTGATTTTATTTTAAGTGAGTTCAACTTGATGAATGAATGAACAATTGGTAGTATAATGATTACATCAAATTATTTCAATATGATCCTTATAGCTTTCGACTCGACGAAAACAACACGTTTGTATACGTTTTTGGTTGTAATCTTGTGTGTATAATATAAAACCCCTAAGTATCCCTACGCGGGACTATACAAATTCGTGCTATTCCTCATGGGAGTTGAACGTAGAACATGGTAACCAATTTATATTTTTAGCCCTTGACGAAAAAAGGTGTGTTATAAGTTTGACGTCGATGTCTGTGTCTGTCTGTGCAATCGTAGCTCTTAAACGGATGGACCGATTTCAATGCGGCTTTTTTTCATTTGAAAGCCACTTTCCTTGCTGGTAGTTCTTGAGTACGTTTGGTGAATATCGGTCCAGTAGTGTTAAAGTATCAGCTTATTTCCAAAATGATGTTAAGACACTTTTGACGTACGTTTACTCGATTAACTGCTTTAAAAATAAAAAAAAATACAAAAATACAAAATACAAAACAATACAAATATACGGTTTGAAATAAAACCGTATATTTGTACCACATGTACCATAACAGGTTTTAAGCACTGAACTACTTCTCACGAACATTCATTTATCGTTTTATAATAATATATACTCCTTATTTCAAGTAACACTTGTTCTAGTAAAAGATCGCCTCTAACGCTGCTTCTTATCTATCGAGTAAAACAGTAGCTTGTACCAATTCATACAAGAAAACAAACTAGAAAAAAGGTTATACCGATGATTAAACATCTCACTCTGTTATCTCTACACCAACACAGACATAACAAATGAAAATTTACCACAGAAACCGGGTAAGGTGATCAGTCATCGGCCGTAACGATGGGATAGACAGGGTACATTATTAATGTATTCCTTTGTACCGTCACGGAACGTCGCTATGGGGAGTGCCGTAGAACAAGGTGTAAATTCCTCTGGATATTTTTATGGTGTGAACAGGTGCAGGTGAATTTTTCATCGTTTTGGTGGGAACAGGTAAAAGGCCTTGTTTATTCATAGCGGGTAATGTAGATTACGAAATTAGGTCTGCGGTGAAAGTACTTACTGAATTACTTAATAGTAGTGCTCTTTAATAGACGTGAATAACCTGTATTATTTTCTATTTCTCTTTCTTTGTGTACTTTGAATAAATTTAACAATTACATTTCTTTCAGCTCTGTCTGTTCTCAAATTTGGCAGGGCCAGTTCTTAAACATATTTATGCAGGTCTAAATAGATAAAATAAACCTAGACACAAAAAAAGTAACTTGCTTGTATACAATAACTTCTTCCTGTAATATCACAACCTTTGCTTTGGCATATTTTGATAATAAATGATGATAAAAAAAACACTCTAATAATTAAGAACTTATTATATAATATACTTAAGAACGGCTTAAAATTAATTTGAAACGTAGTTAGGATAATTATAGAACAGTACTTGAGTAGAGAAACTTGTACTAAGAATCACCTGAGAGTTGTTAAACACTACTCAAGCTAAAGTACGACTGCCTGGAGTTCAAGGATAGTTCTGTAATTAATCTAATGCTTAAGACAGGATTGTTTGCTTAAAGAGTGATTACACGAACAAACTTTTGCAGTAGTTGAGTGTGCTTTTGAAATACATCCGTACCGTATCCGTAGTACTATTGGTAGTACAGACATTCAGTAAACTTATTAGGAAATAAGTTAACTGAATTCCCGTACCGCCATTGTTATATTACTTATAACATATATAAAATATATATATATCATTTTACGGTGACTATATATATACTGGTGCGCCCGCGGTCTGTACTCATATTATGAACACAAGTCGACATGTATATACTAACATATTATACGAACGGAGGAGTGTGAAATTTCCAATAGTTAAGGTTTATTTGAAGGAAGAGTGCAGAAAGCTAAAAAGTAAAGTACCAGTAAAATAAGTAAAGATCGTTACCGTCAACATTTGACCACTGGGCGACTACCAGTACTTATTAATACACGTCTTCAGATAAATACTAATTTTAATTTCAAATAATACAATACATTAGAATATTCAAAAATAATAACTGTTTGTTTATAGTTTTAAGCATTCACTTCTGTCGTGGTCCTCGTGACTATTTTCCTCATACTTAATAAACTTTTACTTTAATCGGTGCATCGATTTAGCCGTAAAAGAGTATCATACAGACAAGTATAGTTACTTTTGATAACAGAGTCGTTCAAATCTGAAGTTTAGATGAAGTTTCAAACCTGAAGTTTGTGAACAAAGCAATTATAAATTCCTCTCTCTCTCACATTCTGATCGACGTGTAACTTCCATTGCTCGAAATAGAACTTCTAGTATGAATGTATATCTATGTTTTATCTCGTCAATTGACACTTAGTCTTATTTAAGAATTTATATTAAGCCGGAACTCAAAATGTAGCTCATTGAGTTGTATAATTGTATATATAGTACAATCTTGGTGGTTTTGTCGTCATCGCTCACATGTAAGTTTCGATATTACGCCAGACTGTTTGGTTAGTTGCGTATCCATCTACCCTCACATCATAAATTTTTACTCAATCATATAAATGATTTTATACGTAATCTATTAATGTTTAATTTTTTTTTATATAGATATAGCAAGTACTTGGTATGTCTTAAATTGGAAACTTATATTTTTAATGCTGAGTATTCTGCGTATTTCTCATGAGCGTAACCTATAAAAAATACCAGTTTACTGCATTTTGGTCAACTTCTCAGCAATGTGTTGGGTATTGTTATAATTATAAAGATTTCTTATAATTATTAAACTAGAAACCTGGGGGGATGTCTATAGACCCTGCTGAAGTTCAATTCAACTACTAATTCTTCAGTTTTCTTCTTCTTGGTTTTTAGTTTAACCTTGTATACGTGTAAGTATGCCATAGTTAGAAATTTAGGAAATCATATTTACAAATTAGTATAGATTTATATGTGTTTCGGTACGGCTGCAGTATTTGAGTTTCTTGATTTGTTCAAATCAAATCAACAACCCATAATGTCCCACTGCTGGGCTCGGGTCTCCTCTCAGGAGAGGGTTAAGGCCATACGTCCCCACGCTGGCCAAGTGCGGATTGGGGACTGGCAAGACAACGTTGTGGCTACGTAATCTTACCGTTGGATGTTTTTAAGCTGCCCGAAGGCCGCCAACTAAGCTTCACGACTGTTATCCTATGATAACAACCGGGACCGACTGCTTAACGTGAACCTCCGAATCACGGAGACGCTCATGGTAACATGCCACCAGCGGTCACCCATCCAGGTACTGACCGCGCCGTCGTTGCTTGCCCTCGCTGATTGTTTCTAATCACCGAGTGCAACTGGGCTATGAGCGCCTTGATTTGTTGATTGTTCTATACTTGTAAGCTACTTTTCAGAAATAAATCTTATTATTATTATTATTATCTCACAACAACTTTCGGGTTTTATTTCACTTTGTTCATTCTTTAACGAAGCTCATGTTCATAATTTAGTATAAAAATAAATGTACCTTTCAATATAGCCTTTAGAAATATTGATACCTTATAATTTACCAGGTGGTGACTTATGAGGTGAACAGGAGAATCCAGTTGGGTTAGGCAGCGTTTCGGAAGCTTCGTCGGGTCTTCTCATCATCGATCCTACAGTGCCTAAATGTGAAAGTCTTTAATGAGTGCGTTCTCCCCGTAATGATATACGGAGGCAAAATGCGGCTCAAGACGGCTGGCAGGAGCTGTCAATTCATACTTTTGAACAGTTTTTAATTAATTGTTATCGAATGATGATGTATTAGAAGTTAGTTGTGGAAGTGGTTCTTGTTAAAACTTCCTGAAACGACTAAAATAACGTCCTTAATAACACTCAAGAATTAATTCTCAAGTGAGCTAAACAAAGTCCGACAGGCAGTAGCAGGTATAAGAGCCCGTCTCTTATACTTATCTTGGAACTATAAAATACGAAATATCTGCCAGTAAAGGTCGTTTTAAGTGCCCAAACCTCTATAATATAAGTATATTTTTCACAAAACGCCCAAATATCAGATAGAAGTTCACAAACATGGATAAAAAGCAGAGTTTACGCCTTGGTGTACGATATACAATACCGCATGTGAGTGCATTCTAGTCGCATGATGAACAATTTTGTAATGACCGCTACTAACCTCTGAGTAATAAGTCGCGAGATGTTTGCTAAAAAATGATTTTAGTGACCTTTTGACCTTTACAACTTTTTTAGCCGGTACGATAACAATGTCGATTTTGCATATGTTCATTACAACGCCGTAATGAAAATGTATACAAAAATTCAGCTCACTGAGAATTTTTCCGCAGATTAGGAGTTAATATGTCTAGAATGACTGGTCTGGACATTAGTACCTCGGTCATGTATTTTCAAAGACTAGTCCTGAACTAGGAATTCATCTTTTGTCGCGGGATCCTTACATATATCGCAGGTATATTGTCTCGACAGTATATTGCAGTGATATTACAACATCACTAGAGATATCATAATAAAACGGTAGAATGTCAATCGACTTCATTTTACTAAACAGCGCTGTTAACTAGCGGATGGGTTAAGATCTTTTTTTATTTCTTTTAAAGCAAAATAATAATAATACATAACTAAATTTGGTGTTTTAGTTCGTTCGAGAATTTTGCAAGTTATTTCAGCTTCTTGTTTTTTTTATCTCTTCAACCTCTAATACATAGCCGGCTTCGAAGAGCTTTTAACCTTTTGACATATTTTCAGTACGCTGACGATCATTCTTGATAGACCGGACCCATATTTTACAACTATTTTCATATTAAAAAATATCATAATTCAAGAGGTAATTATATTTACATATTGTTCGAAAGCCCGATGACAGGTCTGATACGATTCCTTTACTGTCCACATAGTGTCGCTTCGGTCAATTTAGTGCTGCCACCTACACGTTCCTGCACGTTCCCTATAATATCACTAGTGAAATTGTAATATCGCGGCTTTGATAATATACAGCGTATATATATACACATACATTAATGAAACAGATACTTACTTACCTGTTCTGAGTTGTTCTATGTGGAGATCGAATCCACAGCACTCATCGTAGTAGGAACCACTACGCAGTGGGAACAAAGAAAAGTAAAAAGTTCGGTATTTATCTGTTTCAATATACTCTGCCTATATCTTTAGGAATACGGACGTGAACCTATTTGACTTCAACGTCCACTAGCATATTGTACCGTTATTCGTAGTGAGGTAAAATATCCCTAGACAAAATATACCGAAGAGGCCTCACCCAATCTTTCAATCAACAAAGGCTAAGAAGTCACGCATCATGAATACCAATCAGCCAATCGACGGTAAACACTCACTTCATTAACCCCAGAATATAGCTGGAATATTAATGGTTGTTGAATAGATCGATGAACAGTTAGTAAAGCCCAAGGTATCAAATGAGCGTGGGCTTGATGAAGCAAATGTCGTAACTCTAGGATTATAGTTATTTACAGGGTGTTATTTTGGGTTTCAAACCATTTTGCAAACTTATGTGATCGGTAATCATCTTAATTCTTGCATGTATACGTAAGTTGATAACCCCCATGCCTTTTAAGGCTCTTTCTAATCACGAACTCTTTCTAACTTGGTCAGTTAGGACACGTAAAAAATACACACCTAGTACACACACACGTGACCGTACCAAGAAATTAGTTGTTTTCAGTAAGGAAATAAATGTGATCATTTTCTATGTAATTTTCATGAGTAAAACATGAGACAGGCTCGACTGCAGTATTTCAACAGCCTCACAGAAAGTGTTATATCAATGATACTTTCACTGTTTTTCAGTGACTTTCAATTTACCAAGACTAACTCCAACTCCCAGTGGCACAGGGAGAGGACACAATGAACTGTGATTCTTACGTTTCAGATGTTATTTGAAAATCACGACAGAAGATACTTCAGATGATCCACCTAATCGTTTGCCTTTCTATTCCCATAGAGTATTCAATGATTTATATACTTTAAAACTTATATTTTAAGTTCTAAAGTATATCACACAACAGGTCATTTCAAAACTATTAGCGTAATGAAATCGCATTCTTGTTAAGTACCAACTATATTTACAAAGAAGTCTGTTTTAAGCTTTCCTGCTTATTCTTTCTGAATAGCCCCTTTTAAATCAACTTTTGAAGAGACAGATCGTGCTGGAACCCAGTTAAAAATACTGAGATTGGAACTCCATCGACTTCGATTAACTGTCGAAGGCAGACCGTCGAATTTAGCGCAGATATATGTTGTGGACTTCAATCCTGTTGTGGACACTCGTTTTTTAGTTAGAGGTTTTTAGGTAATCAAGTTAGTGTTAGCTTTTTGGTTGGTAGCCTTTTTAAGTTGTAGTTTACATTTTTTTCTGTAGAGTAAAAGAAATCCAAACGTAATGGAGATGGTAAAATTATAATTTTTAACGTTGCAGGTAGGATCATTTGTTTCGAACGTATTGAACATACTGTACAATTTAGATTTCTCGTCCCTAACGTAGTCCTGTATTTAGACAATGACAGACACACAATAGGATGTCGGACCCTTTGGGAACGCAACCGTAGGAGCCATATGGACGGAGGGTCAGGTAGAAACTGGCTTATGCAAATCCAAAAATTGCAAAATCAACATACAGTTTATTTTTTACTTAAAACTCAGTGAAACCACAGGCTTCTATCTAGTCTTAACGTTATGACAGTATCATCATCCTTCCCATCATTTACTGTTTAGACATAAGTCTGTCCTTAGAACAGAGGTTTAGGTGGCGATTTATAACTTTTTTAGTCTTAAGGAGAACCAATCTTAAAACAAATCTTACTAAGTTGAATGGTAAATATTATATTTAATAAATATAGTTAGATTAATAATTTAAAAAATAATATTCATTTAAATATAAAGAACTCTGTTACCTATTACAATTCTCTCTTTAAACTTGATTCGTGTATTCCACTTTATACTATGTGAGTACACGTGGCAGCGTTGTTGTAAAAACGATTTCATTCCCAAAATGGGTTGGTATCAGGCAGACTGTCGGCCATTAAGAAAAACCAAAATATATTTTCCAAGAACTACATGAAGGGATGAGGAAAGAAAGGGAGTAAGCAGTGACCTGACGAGTGATAACCATAATTAATTCGCACATTGGGTATGTTTAATTTGTTTATATATCATGCATATTTTAGAGTAGGTATTATGATATAAATATTAGGAGGTTGAATAAAGAAAAAACAGAGATTTGGGGTTTTTATGTGGCCATGAACCACTTTGCTTTAATATTTATTTAAACATCATTATTCGGTGCCTAGTTCATTGTAAATGGTATCCACAATCCTTAAATTTAAGAGGAGCAGTCTCCAATGCATGGTTTTTATCATAAGCCAAAAATAATAAAGATTAACAACAGCAGAGGTAGTGTGTGAGTATTCTTCTTTCTTCTATGATTTTGGACTTAGAATTTGTTCTTCGATTCCTATGCAGCAGGTTTCTCGTTTATGACAGCTGTAGAAGTGGAAACCACGGACTCGTTCTCATCGGCGGCCACTTGGCATGACAATGCTGGGAACTTCTTGTATAGAGCCGCACGGTATCTGGGGTGGCTGATACCATATACAATAGGGTTGTATACAGCGTTAGCCTTCGCAAAGAGTGAACCCCAGATAGTAGCAAGTGGGCTGATTGGTGCACTCTCAAATATGCCCGTATAATTGATCACAAGGTAGGGAGTCCACGCCATGAACCAAAGAGAAATAGTCATCAAAGCTACCTTAGCTAATTTACATTCTGCACTAGCATTAGCGGTTTCTGATGATCTCAGAGAAGCGACGTTCATTTTCTTCGCTTGTTCCCTCATTGCTCTTTCATGAGCTGCAACGGCCTGGACGATGAAGAAGTATGAGTATATAATAAGCAGCAGCGGCATGAAGTATACAAAGATTGAGTAGACCACGATGTAGCTACGACTGAACCATTCTTTGGTCAAGTAGTCAGTTCCGCAGGCGGTCATGTTTCCTTCAGGCACGTAACGGTTCCAACCGAAAAATGGCGCCAGAGTCCACATCAATGAGAAGAACCAGATACTGAATATACGAGTGAGAGCATCGTTTGTAGACATAGGTTTAGCGGCGATACCTTTTACTATAACATTATAGCGGTCAAACGCAATCATAGTCATGGTCCATATGGATGCGCAGCCGAATAACGACCCCGCACAGGCATATAACTCACACCCAAAAGGACCGAAGACCCAAGTTTCATGGTAACAATTTATGACCATAGCTGGAGACATGGCGCACATCATGAGGAAGTCAGAGAATGCGAGATTTACTACCAATAAGTTGGATGGTGTCTTCAGACTTTTTGTAGTCATAAAAATATAGATCACCATACCATTACCGACAATGGAGATGAATCCAAGGATGCCAATCATAAAACCAAGAAGACCGTGCCAAAGCGGATTCATTGGAGGAAACTGGTACCAATGCGGATCAATCATGTGGAGCATATCCACGGGAACATTGTCCACGACTGTGTGGTTATTACCATGGGCTGCTACTTGACTGTTCCATGATTGTAGAGCTGCTGCAGCTGGGCCGAAGTCCATATTCGCCATCTTGTATTTGGTAGTTTTAACTTAAAATCCTGAGAGGTACTGTCGCTATGAGATGGTTACAACAAAAGAACTGAAGAAAATCGTCAGACGAACTACTTCAGCCTTAATTGTTAACCGATCCCTTGTAACGACGAGGCTGCCTCGGCAGTGGAGACTACTCGATGTTAGCAGTTCTCCCGACAGCTTATATACTAAAATATGATAGGTAAGAATTGTCATTAAGTTAAAAATCAATAATTTTAATAAGATTCACGTTACTAATAACCTTAATAAGATTAAATTACTCGAAGTAGTTTGGAAATACATTTGTGACAGGGATTTCTTATTATTAGGTGTGTTCTTTGGTAGTCACGTTTGCGTCGAAGTCCAAGTTGGTAAGAAAAATAATGAACAGAAAATAGGAGTAAGTCGCTATTTAGCCATCATAAGAGGAGAGCGTTTAATATTAGACATTTTATTATACCTATTTATTTAAGAATCTTTCAACAAGGAATATATAAAAACCAAATAGTTATGAGCTTCCTTATATATAGGCAAATGTTAAAAATGAGAAACATAAAAATAGAGTACATAATATTATTTTTACTTAACTAAAATTAGACAGAAAAACTATATAAAACTAAAACAAAATTAAATTAAACCAGTAAATTGGCATTTTTAATAAAACGGGTGAAGAACCCATGAAATAGATTGCCAACAATATGGTAGTTGTGTATGAAGAAATTAGCAGACCAAGAGGAAAAAAATTCTTCAAAGGAATTTTGTGCTGACTTTCAGGTATTGAAACTCTAGAATTCTAAGCCAATCTATTTTTTTTTAATACATTATTTTGATATCATGTAGCTATGATGATATGGCGATGATAAGGCGCTCATAGCCTAGTTGCACTCGGTGATTAGAAACAATCATCGAGGGTAAGCAACGATGGCGCGGTCAGTACCTGGATGGGTGACCGCTGGTGGCATGTTACCATGAGCGTCTCCGTGATTCGGAGGTCACGTTAAGCAGTCGGTCCCGGTTATTATCATACGATAACAGTCGTGAAGCTTAGTTGGAGGCCTTCGGGCGGCTTAAAAACATCCAACGGCATGATTTACGTAGCCACAACGTATTCTTGCCAGTCCCCAACCCGCACTTGGCCAGCGTGGGGACGTATGGCCTTAACCCTCTCCTGAGAAGAGACCCGAGCCCAGCAGTGGGACATTATGGGTTGTTGTTTTTGTTTTATGATGATATGGTTATGGCCTATTATTAGGCAGTATAGCCCAGTAGCAATTGGTGATTAGAAACAATCACCGAGGGTAAGCAATGACGACCTGGATGGGTGACGGCCAGTGGCATGCTACCATGAGCGTCTCCGTGATGAGGAAGTCACGTTAAGCAGTCGGTCCTGGTTGTTATCATAGGATAACAGTCGTGAAGCTTAGTTGGAGGCTTTTGGACGGCTTGAAAACATCTAACGGTAAGATTACGTAGCCACAACGTTGTCTTACCAGTCGCCAACCCGCACTTGGTCAGCGTGGGGACATATGGCCTTAACCCTCTCCTGAGAGGAGGCCCGAGCCCGGTAGTGGGACGTCGTGGCTTGTTGATGATGACCTATTATTTTGTTCAATTATGACCCTTATCCATATAGGTCACACTTAGAATTTAAGATATGATTATAATTTCAATTTCTCCAGATATAGTTTAATATAAATGGAATCCCTATTGCCTTGCATATCCTTTGTTGCTCTTGAAAGAGGAGAGATGTCAGTATATAAAAAAATTAACCCAAAAGCTCTTAGCAAAACCATATCATATTGACCGGTGAGGAAGCCATTGCTGTTTCATGATGTTCGTAAATTTATGGGTTTATTATCTAAATAAATTTTATATACGTATTATCTAGCCCACTACTTTTAATGTTTAAATCTAGACCAATAATATAAACAAATATTTTATGAGAAAATATGAATCTATAGAATCGATTTTTCAAGTTCTTTTACCGATAGAAAACTATTTTATTTGTGAGCGTCATAGGCTTAAAAATGGTTACTTTGATATCCAACATACACGCGAGTGGAACTGTACAGACAAAAGCTAGTTAATAGTAAAAGAAAGTCTCCACGTTGTATATTAAGAACATTACACAATCCTACGTATTGTGATTTTTCGGAAAAAGACACTAAACAATATCTAGCAGATCAGTATACATTCATCATTATCATCAGGATCAGCCTACCACAGTCCATTGCTGAACATAGGCCTCTCCAATTGCACGGCATTTGGTTCGATGCTCGGCTTAGTTATAAATTATTAGCTGACTTGGCGAACTCCGCACCACCATATACATTTTCGTATAAGCCCGTGTTAACTTCCCGCAATGTTACAATGTATACGACTAAGCAGACTAAGAAAATATAACATCTCCGGTTTTCATTTGTTTTTATCTATACAAACCTTGTCCTGACAATAGCAAACATCGAACAGTTGATCGAAAGTTATGCGCGTACATACATATTTGTGATACAGGTACATTTAACAAAAAAAATAACTCACTAATTCTGAAATCAGTGACAGAATTTTAGGTAAAACTACACCTAATCTTCATATCCCGTTAATCATGAATCTACAATTTCTTATTTGGTTGGTTAAAAATTTTAACAACGTACCTGGTCATTTAACTAATATAAAGTTAACGATGCAGATATAAATAACTTTATCAAGGAACTAGCCGCCCCGGAACCACTCTGTTGGGCGTTAACCGCCCAATTTTTTTTGACTTGACTTGCAAACATTTTACTATTAGTTTGAACTGAATTTTTTGTACAAACATAATAAAATATAACTCATATCACTTCTAAATACTATCGCTTTCTGTTAGTGAAAGAATTTTCAGGATCGGATCAGACTTCCGAAGATTACCCCCTACAAACATACGAACAAAGTTTACCTCTTTATAATATTAGTATAGATATACTTTGTGTGAACACTTTTATTAATAAATTATTTTCTAAAAGTCAAAATTACATACTGTAAACTTCTGTATCACTTAACTAAAACGTAAGTTTTTTGCGATAACTTTTATATTACTATTCAATCCATCACGCCATCGCCGTCCACTGCTGAACTAATTTGCGTATTTGAACTTGCGTAAAATGTATTTTTTACTATCAGAACGAATCCCAATAGTTCTCTGGCATTGCCTGAAAAATCTATTGAACTGCGTTAAGTGCTAATGATGATGACTTGAAACATCCAAATAATGAATAAATGCATAATAAGTATATATGAGTGAAAACTACACAGAGTTAAGAATGTGTAAATTAAACCTCACAGCTACTAATAGAAGATATTAAATAAATAAATATCTTAGCAAAACTTGAACTATAACAGCTACATTGATTGACAAAATACTTATGTACTTTATTGTAAATTAAATACACAAAAATAATACATAACACCTAAACCCCGAAACGAATATTTCTAGATCTTACAACTATTCGCTGGATTCTAATACGAAACTTTAGCAAGCCAACGAGGCCTCAAAGATCCCACCACAACTATTCCAGTATCCATACTAATATTATAAATTCGAAAGTACCTTTATCTGTCTGTCCGTTTATTACGTTTTTATGTCGAAACCGCTGCACCCATATCAATGAAATCAAGATACACGCAGGGGTAGCTAGTATAGTTATAAAAGCTCTGCGTTGCACAAAACACACTACCTCCTCCATTTAATTTCCAAGCCGAAAGCCACAAACTCCAGTTAGTACACTGACAGTCGGATCGACAGAAGATTGATGTATTAAGAAACTCAGTGAGCGGCTGTGATTAGTTTCAGTTATCAGTTAAACGAAGACGCGGTTCCCTGTTTGGAAATAATTAATGACCGACGGTTGATTCAATTACTTTTTCCATCTAATCCTATCAATTGCAGCTGTACAATTTGTATAGAAATGTTAAACCGTATGTTATTTTTTGTTCTTATAACATACCAATTCATTCACGCATTATACATTAACCTTTTTATCACACCACACACACTCACACGCACACACTCAAACGCAAACGTACACACACACACAAGTACACACACACACACTCATACACATACACTTTTCAATTTTATTTATTTATGCAATATGTTTCTTTCCTTTTGTATGTAGTTTAATGCTATATTGAAACTAGCTGAACCGGCAAACGCTCTTGTGCCATATATGTAGAAAAATTTTGACTAAAAATAAAAAATAAATTTAGGGTAGGTCACGCTTATCGTTTAGGGGTACAAAAAATAGATGTTTGCTGATTCTCAAACCTACCCGATATACACATAAAATTTAACAAAAATCGATCGAGCCGTTTCAGAAGATTTTGGTTACAAACACCGTGACACGAGAATTTTATATATTAGATAATATTGTCAAATGCCATGTAACTCCAAATCTAAAGGCCCAACCTATATAATGGGGGATAGCGTCGAGTGGTGGAAAGTAGTGTAGGGACAATGTTTCTATGGCAAATCGCTGCAGTGGTTTGGCAGACAGAGTTAGTATCGAATTTATAATATTACTTTTGCCTCATATTTCTTATTTTTCTATAGTATGAGAGACAAACGTTAAAACGTGTCACCTTACGGTAGGTGGCAAGAGCTAACCATGGGTATCTGCGACTCAAAAGTCACAAGAATATTGCTACCTTTTTATTCCTCTTCACAGAATCAGGAAAAGTATTTGGGCTCCAGTAATCTCAGTCACCCAGTGAAAAAAATCTCTATCTCGAAATTTAAGGTTATGCAAACTTATCACTGAACTTTATTTACGACAAAATAGTGTAAGACACTTCCATGAATCTCTTATCCTGTCTCTTTCACTCTCTCCATTTTCCTCATCACCACCCTTTTTTCCGTCAAATACTTTTTATAGCCCTCAAGTCGTCGTTGGTCTTTAAAAAAAACTTGAAAATAGAAGAAAATAAAGAGAACCTAAATATCGTTTTACATATGAAGGCCAGCACCAAAAGGAGTAAAAATTATCCTCAAAATGTAGTTAAAATCTACGTTTCCACATCAATGTTGATAAGGAAAAATAATGTTTTTTTCAACAATCGATTTTTTTAAATTATCTAAAATAAAGACAGCGCTCTTGAAACACACATTTGTATATCTTTCCTGAGTAGTTGCAACTTTTGCCGGTAGTAAACGGTCTGTTGTAGGTATTGTTAGGCACATTTGCGGAAGCACCTCAAGCAGGCAGGATGCAACACGATGAATCTGGTTCTTCTCGCTAACACCACCGTGCATGTTGCATAGTGCTTATTCAGTATCACTTTGTGTTACTCCAGGCTATAATGTTTGGGGCAATGTGGGGCGAAAAGTTTGAGCTTTTTTTTAATTCATAAAAAGCACAATACCATCAGTTTGTTAAATATTTTTAAGTGAAACAATAAATCCATACATAATACAACATTGTTTATTATTCTATCCTTTAGAATAGCAAAACCAACGTTATGCCCCAGGTCAACTACTAAACAAGCCATAAAAGAATAACTTATTTACGAAACCAATGTATTCCCTTTTGGGAACCTACTATCCGCCTGTACATACCTGCGACATTTCCTTGGTTTCCTCATTACATTTACTCATATATTTTTTCTACATCCATAAGCATTCCCGAACTCTCCGGGGCCTTATAAAACCTACCTTCTATTAAATAACAGGGGCGACTCAATAAATATAAACGGACCTGAAAGTTGTAAAACTTCAGACCTTTTGTCCATCGAGATAAATAACAGAGATGGTCACTGTGGAGACCGTTAAATTGTGCTTTGGAAATCCGAACCTTAGTTTTAATGAAATAAAGTAGGTATTGAAGATAAAATATTAATATTTTTCATATAATGCGTGATAGAATGTAATAACATAGTTAAATACGTACATACTTTAGCAGTACATGTACCACAAATAGTTTTTATCGAAACCTTCTATTGCCTGACGTTTCGATAGCGTTACCGCTCCTGGTCACCGGGAGGAAATAGAAGGTAAATAATTTTATCGCGAATTAGTCCCGATACGCAACAAAAGCTATGTATAATAGTCGCGAAAATCCAAAAAATATATATCTAATTCTAATTTTCAAGTGTCAAGTGTTGTTGTTCGAAGGAGGCTTTGTCAAGCATAACATTTTTACAGTTATTTCTTAATGCTACTTAATTAGTAGAAATTCATACTTGTTCTTTGTGATAGCAACAGTCGTATACTCAATTGAATACTGTGAACATTAGATTACATTCTTTTTCTCTACTGAAATATTACGGTGGCGTATACGTAGGTACTTTGCATACAAGTGCCATTGTAATGTTATCTTTCTAATCTTAATAAATTAAGAATACAAGTCACAATAAAGTTGACAAAATCTAAACCTTAATAATTTTTATCTCAATACTTTATTCTAATACTAAAATATAGTAATGATATTAAAAATAGGTACTTGGTATCGCATTAAATAATAATAATATCTTCACCTTATGACTCAATTTAATCTAGATTGGTATATCGAACGGAGAATATTTCAAACATTGTAAATAACGTAACGTCAATATGGACATTTTGTATACAATACTTTTTTGTATTTGCATTTGATGACTGCATACAATGTTGGAGGAAAATTGAATACATGACAGGAAAACGTTAAGTGCTTGGTACAAGAGAGGCCTCACTGTAGACTGACTTAACAGTGCAATTAAATTAGTACTGAATATTTTTCAAAACTCACAGAATGTACACGAAAACACAACAATATTCATTAAATTCATTTAAAATTTTGGAACTTTGAAACGACTTGCCTGTGACAATTCGAAAAGCAAAAACTTTGCCTACTTTTAAAAAGCTACTGAAGGACCATTATTTGTTAATATGATTTTTTTTGTTATTTTATCTCTATCTACATCTATCTATTTTTTTCTATCCTCTTTTTAGTAAAATATATTTAGTTGTACGTATGTGTATGTATATATATATGTATATATATCTATAAACGCATGTTTTTATATATATATATATGTATTGTGTATATGTATACATATGAATATGTATATAGAGTGTGTGTGTGTGTGTGTTAGTGTGTGTACGTGTGTTATGTGAAAATGAGTGGGCGCTATTTCGGTGCATTGTTTAAATAATATTTTTAACCATTCACGTAGAGGATTAGGTGTGTTACTTGTATGTGAGCTACTCGAAGTTTGTGGATACCGAAAATCCGTGTTGTGGTTGTCTGGAAGAGATTACCGTGAGCGATAAGATCGCCTATTGTATCATTTGAATATTTATGACTCACCCTCTGTTTTAACTTTGTAATTTTGCATGTATACAATAAAGATATATAAATAAATGAATAAATAAATATTGTTCTGTATATCCCTTGACCAAAATTTTTAATTGAACAACAAATAGTTAGCTACAAAAGAATACCTACTGGTTTAGAGTAACTAAGAATGATGTGTATGCTATCCAAACTCAAAGTTTTTTTTATTTAACTAAGAAATACTGGTTGTGATAAAAAACTATTCAAATTTTAGAATATTCTATTTTTTCAAATGGAAAATTCCTCCACCGCATTTAGTATAGTATACATTCGATTTTTCTCTACAATAGATAGAGAAAAATCAGGTGCGAAATCAACGATTTGGAACGTCTTTGTGATTTCTGATTATAACAACTGCCGACATCGTGGCCTGAGACAAGTCGCCCGTTATTGGCAGGGAGCCACCGTAAGAACGTGATTGAATGAATTTCCTGAATCAATAGTCGATTGGGAACTGACCCGTTAAAATTGTTGTTAGTCTGAATAGTCAAAGAGATTCTGTGTTCTGTTTTTGCATACCTCGAATTTGCTGTTGATCAAAATAGTTTACAAAATATTTTGCAACTGTTACTAAAATGATACTATATTTTTGTACTTATTGGTGTTTTAAACCAATGTAACCATTTACCATTTGAGATAAACAAAGATTATTATTATTTTCTGTTTTGTGTGACCTTTCCTATCGCTTTCTTGCAGTCAGAGAGAATATCAGAGACCTTATGAAATTCGATTCTCCAATTTGTTTTTTAACATATATTTACCTAATGTCCTGCAATCTGTCTCTACGACATTGAGCTGTATATGCGTGATTATAATAAATAGGCGTGTATTTCACAATATCCAGTGTTATGTCGAGCTATGCTAGCTCCTCATGTGGTCATGTCTAGAGGAAGAAGTTTTTTTAGCCTCTTAAAGGTAGAATTTAGAACTATGCTCATCAGCCCTGTTGCCAAAAAGTTTGGGTGCCGGTTTAATCTTTCAAAATATTTACGTAGAGTTTTTTATTTCTTCCGTGTGACAGATACAATTTCTTAATGGAAACGCGTATTTGTTATATACCAGGGTGCTCCAATTATCATTCGCAGAGTTTTTGACGAAAAACCATTGCAGGATCTCAATGTTTGATGATGACGCTGTTCCCTTTATTTATAGCTGAATGTCTTGTAATTTTTGGTCCAAATAGTTTTAAGGATAAACTTGTAGAGAAGAAGTTTGTTTCCTAAATTTAGTTGCGACATTGCAGATTGCAGAGTTGCAGATCAAATGCTTTCCTCTTGGTTTCAATATGCTTTCTCCAAGTCAGCCTGCGGTCCAAGTAAACGCCTAACCATCTTACGTCATTCGCTTGTGGTATTTACATATGGCTGAGGTCAAATATAGGATATGTTTCGCGGCATAAGATGAATGTAACGTGAACTGATTTAGTTTCGTTGGCTTTTATTCGCCAGTCCTTAAACCTACGGAAGAGTTCATCTAGGTTTTTTTATAGCTTGTCTCCAGGCGGACTGATGGTCCCTGGAGCCGACAAGTGTTAGAGTGAGGACCACGATTAGGCAAACGTAGTGTAGGCGGCACGCGGTACGATGGACCGACGACTTGAGGAAAGTGGATGGATGTGGTCTGCCCAGGACCGGAATGGTTGGTGCTCTTTGAGGGAGAGCTTCAATCAGCAATGGACGGCAATAGGCTGAAGAAGACGCTCCATCAGCTGTATTATCGACCACTAGCACCACAGTATCATCGGAATAAGTTCCGGTAGGAACGTGCTCTGTGTTCCATTGGTCAGAAGTGTAAATAAGGTAGAAAATTGGACCCAGCACACTCCCCTGACGTACCCCGAGGCTTATTTAATGTAGGCTTGTGATGCTGTCACCATATTTGATATTAAAGTGCCTGTCGTCAAGGTTAAACTTTATAAAAAGGTAGTAATTTAGGTGTAGGTTCTAAAGTCCTTCATTCAAGAAAAATCCAGAAAGGCATCAGTACACTATAACTTATTCTCAAAAGTCTGCTTTTTTATCATACTTCTGTGCACCTGCTCAATCGTGCTATGGGAAGGTCTGAAACTGAATTGAAGTTCTGGGATTAATTTTTTCTGTCGTAATAACCGGAGTCCGAGTCATTTTGGATGTTGTCGGGAGGAGACTAATTGGAGGGTAAAATATAATATCAGTAGCGTTTTTACCAGGTTTGAGGATCAGAATAATCCCCAACTAACTAATTTTTTTTTATTCTTTTATCGCGATGATATCTCAATTTGATAGTTTCTTCGCTTGTACATTACTCTGTCATATCCGGTTAATTTCACTGTAGTATGTTTTTCCTATTGTTCTATTGATAAAAATATTAAATAATATTAAAAACAACTACTTAGCAAGGGGTGATGTTTTATTTGAAAGTTATATGCAAATAACAAACTACACGCGTATGAAGACACGGGTGGCCGCTTATATATATACAAGAATTGTTCATTTATTTATCTATACAAAATACCTACCTTAGATATAGTTGTCATCACCAACTTAGTTTTAGTTTAACATCGAGTCATCTGTTGGGTGGGTGTAAGACTAGATCTACGTTCCAGCGCCAAGTATGTTGTTATCTGATGAAGCATAATATTTCGGACAGTTTCCAAAAGGAGGCACCATTTCCACGTTAGATTAAAACAGTCTCTTCTTTATAGTAAATATTCTAGATCTACCGGAATAAACTTAAATTTCCTCACTATAATACCGTAGAAAGATGTATAGCATTTATATATGAATAAAACCGACCAAGTCGTACTAATTTTCTGTACAAATAGTGCTAAATTTGCATGGTTTTATGCAAGCATCGGTGGTTAAGTGGTTGAACACTCGCACTTTGTGCGTAGGACCCGGATTCGCTTCCCGGACGATGCAAGCGTCGCCAGTTATTCCATTTAATACTTTTTTTTTCAATTGATCTTTTTTTTACTTATTGAAAAATAAGCATAACAAGGGATGTGAACCTGAGGAGGTAACGTTATTTCAAACCTCCTCAGGTGCACACCCGGGCCGAGAATCGAACCCAGGTCCTTCGCACTCAGTTCGAGTGTGAAGCCTCTGAAATTCTGAGCCACAGACACTTACTAAAATTTCCGCAAATTTGTCACTAGTTGTGCAAAAATTAATAAGATTATACAATTACAATGCAACTTTTAACGGCAGCAAGAAAATCTAACGTATTTACTATAAATACCAAAGTGATTATAAAAGTCTGACATGTAAATAGCCCACTCTTTTCGAAATTGTCCGAAATGAAATGCATTAATCATCAAGTAAAAATAACTTGGCGCTGGAACACAGAAATAGTCTTACTCCTACCCCACAGATGGCTCGTTTACGAAGTTCAAAACTGATCAAAATTTTTGTAGAAAACTAAACATGGGACTAGGTATATGCTGGTATAAACACCAATAATAAATTTATGTCGTTATCAATACCCAAGGCATATATAATAATATAATATCTTGACACATCTCGCACTGTCCGATACCTAATTAGACGGAGCCTGTATTATAAAATACATGAAATAAAACCATCAAGTACTGCACCTATAAACGTTAGACATATGGATACCCAAATATATATAAACTTATTATACATATGTGAACAGAGGTAATATCAGTTATATTCACTACAAATTTAAAAATGCCCACTTGAGACTACTAATAATGATTATACTATACCTATTATACTATACTATAATAGTATAACATACGGAAAATACATAAATTAAACCCATCATATACTGCGCCTATAAACGTTAAACATACGTATACGTGTCGTAAGAGGCGATTAAAGGAATAAACTAAGCAGAACAACATCACTGCAAAAAGACGGAAAACTTGAAATAAACCCTATGCCAACCCGTCTGGTCTGCGTGTTATTGTAGGCCAAAATCTCCTGCCGAAAGAGAGGCCTATGTCCAGCAGTGGACTGTTAAAGGCTGTTGATGATATCAGTATAAGGTATATAGTTTAACTTATACATAAAAAGCAGCATAAACTCATTCGAGTTTTTCCGTGCATCAAAAACATCATCATAGCTCATTTAAATCTACTTACATTCTCAACTATTGCTGATTGATTATGTATAGTCTATTTGTTTAGATTTTTTTTTAATGTAGAAGCTGCCAAAATGACTCTGCCCTGCCTGGTGGAAAGCATGAGCAGAATCCAAGAGTGGTGGTCACCATCCTCAATGCGAAAAAGAACAGTGCAGCATGGTGACCCACACTATGGCAGCTTGGTGAGATGCTTTTTCGCGCCCCGCTTAAAGGACCCGGGATCATAGTTCGAGGGAAATACGTGCGCTGGTAGTGAGTTCCAGGTTTTGACCGCTCGGCACAGGAAAGAAGCACCGAAGCGATGAGTACGAGAAAGTATGTCTTCCACCTTAATGTTTATAAGCAAAATAGTGGTTATTGTTGTGAAATACGAGTATATTAATTCATACAACATACATACTTGTAGGTGTACGCCGCAGGCGGGCTCTTTGATTGATTTTATGATAGCTTGCCGCACGTGTGATGGCGTTGTGATCAAGGTGACCAAATTTAACCGAGGGGACTTTACATAGCTAAAGTTTTAAAATCAACCAGAGTTCTCCAATACACTATCATATCACATATTTAATTTCATTTTGAGAGAAAAAAAAACAGTATGAATTAATAGTAAAATTACTCAAAAGAGATAATTGAACAATTAACTCTTTTGAGTAATCCTCCCTACCAAGCCGCGCGCATCACCGAACATAACCGACTATTGCCGACGGATTATATAAATAAACCATATTATTTTAACCTTATTATTTTAACTTTCAGACGTACCTTATTATATTGCTTTTAAAATTCGCGGCTACAATGAAATGTCTAGAAATAAGTGGATATAACAAATATTGCCATATAAAAACAATACTACCAATGAAGACATACACTGGAGTATTTAATTTATTCCAATAAGTAACGTTGATTTACATATCCCTTTCTATAGAAAACTTGAAGTATTCATGGAAACTACTGAACGGTGGACTGATACCAAAAAACTGAAAATATTTGAGCAATGATAATTTTACAACCTCATTTATAGTATACTCTTTAAAAACACTATTAATTTTCGTCAAAACATTCAGAAACACAGGGTACACTTTGTGTATATTTCATAATAATTCTATGGGAAACAATTTGTGCACCTTGAAAACGGTGAAATTACATATTTATTCAGGTCACGCAAATATATTTCTTATTAGTTTTTAAGAATTAGAACTTTATTTGTATTTCTGTCAAGTTCTAAGACTTAAAATATAAAATTTTGAGTGGTACTGATATGCTACACAATCTAACTTTTTCAATAATTGATTGTCTCAGTAGTAATTTTAACAGTTTAAATATGGTAACACAGTGAATGACAGTGAGTGAACTGAGCGAGTATGATATGACCAAATAAATCACTCACTCCATTTTGTTCACTTCTTTGCCGTGCATAAATGAATTTTATTCCCTAACGAATACCAACTAAAATTGTTTAATGGGAAAATATTATTTGCGGCTTAGATATATTAGTAATGTGACTTGCTTAACTGTTCCCTACCTAATATTGGTATTTGGAATAACAATGTGATATCAATGTTGTGTGATTGAACTAGGAGTTACATAATTCAATGTTAAATAGTGTTTATAAAATTTCGTCTTTTAAACCAGGGATGGACCAAAAAAATTTAAATAAAAATCACTTTTCTAAAAAGTTTCATAGGGTAATGTTTTGACTTAGTGTATTATTATGAATTAATAATAACAAATTAATCAAAAAAGTATTTCATCATGAACTTGTTCATATTTTGAATGAGACTGTACATTGCTTTTGTTACTGTTTTAATTAACACTCTGAAAACCCACATATCCGCATGAAGACTTAAAGTCACATCACGTCAATCACTGCATTCTTAAATTTACAATTTCATTTGTCTTAAAAATCGTACCTAATTGTGATTGTGCGTAATTTTTGCAGTTTAAAATACTCAATCTATTTATTATGCATCTAAATATAATTTTATCGAACGAAATCTCTACCTACGGAAGATAAGGTGGTTTCCGCGGTAAATTTGAATTTGCTCTTGAAGATTGCAACTGCTAAAAAACCGCGCTTTTCTTGGGCTAGCGACGTAGCTCTTTTAATAATGTATATCGTCATAGGTGAATCTGGTTCATTGACGAAACACCTGACTAAAATACCTGAGAGTCTATTAAGTAGCTCCCTAGAACACGCTTGGAAATCTGGACATGCGTATTGAACGCGTAATAGATTTTACGAGGCATCCCGGCAGAGCCGAGTGCTGTCAAATCGGTCGCGTAAATTATTGTTGTTTCGAAGAGCAACATAAAACAATATTGCCGTGAGTAGATATTCATGTTTTTTAATTGCATGTATGGATGTTTTAAGCATAAATTTTGTTGAATTGTAGGACATATTTCGCCAAAAGATTGGGTTTGAATATCGAATTTTATTGAATGTGCTTCAACCTGTTGAATATATTTGTACGATTTTAGCGTTTTGAGGGGTTTATGGATATTTAGATCTTGAATTTAAGAAGCAAGGTATGTTTACATTGTTTTTAGTGTTTGCCTTTATCATCCAACACTTCTCGACGAAACCTTTGTTAATTTCGACAGTTCCAGATTTAAAAATGAGAAATAGTTGTATTTTTTTCTCGTTTTGCCTATTGATCTATAAAGCAAAAAAGCCAGACAGAACTGATAAATTATGAATAAATCTGCTTAAGTCCTCATCATCATCAACAACTCCACGGTATTAAGAATAAAATAAATAAAGTATAGGAATAATGAAGAATTATTGTCTTTTACAAGTGCAAGAATATTTTGGCTGTTCAATGTAGTTAAGATATCTATTTTTATCTAAATTTATTTTAATAACTTTTAACATACTCACATTGTCTTTTGTGTAAGTATAGATATTCTGTAAATGTGTGTTTATTAAAGGACACATTATTCTGACAACATTTAAGCAACTTAAAAATTTGCCAGTTGGGTACTTACTTCACAACAAGGATTGGTTAGTATGTTGATAAATAAAACTTCTGAAATCCACATATAAGAAAAATTTAATAATATAAAACGTGTATGCTACGTAACTGTCCCTGCAATGGGTCGATATACATACATCAGAAAGGAAAGGAAGAAAAAATAATAATAATAATAACTATAATTATTATTATTTCTATTTTATTCTTGTAAATATTTATGATTAGCAATTATATATTAAGTTTTATATACAACGTACGGCCCATTGGAAGTATGAACGCCGCTTTAACCACGAGATAACACATTAATGTTTTGACCTTTTCAATATCCAAACATGACTATCAGTTTACAAATATCAGTTCATGACTATCCAGATTCACTATCTAAAAAAATTTATACATTAAAATTCATTCACGATTTTAATTAAATATTTTCAATTAAACCCTAACAATAATTTACAAAATGCAATTTAGTTAACACAGTCAGAACGAAACAAGATATTCTTTGAGAACTATCCTATTGATATAAATATCCTAGAGATATTTAATAGCTAACGCAGGCTTATAACCATAGAAACAATGACACAATTTTATACTTATAAAAACAGAACACTGGACATTACCTACAATAACTAGACTTAATTGTAATTAGAATATCTAGTATTTGCATTAACTGTCCGATGTTCCATCAAAAACTCGCAAAATACAACCAAAAAATAATTATAAGTATTGTATTAAAGCTAATAAATTTATAAGCTAATAGGTAACAATTTATGTGATGTATAATTTTGCTTACATATTTATGAAGTATTTCCATTGCGTTTGAGCTCATTCACACATAAATATGAAAGGAGGTTCCCTTCAACATATTTATCCGGATAGTCAGAGCTTGATAGTCACATGTTGATATTCTTAAAAGCTTAGCCTTTTTTACTGACGTAACAATAACGGAATAACGACGTAATTTGGCAATTTGGTGCTTCAATTAGCAACATCATCATTCTGGTCGGTGACGTAAGCCGTTTTATGTAAATCGTTTATAACCGACTGTGGGCAATACCTAATTAAGGTGTATATTGAGGTATGTGGCTAATAGTGGAGTTACTTAATAATAAGTAAAATTTTAAAAAGTCATTTAATCAACTATTATTTTATTTTTTAATATAATGTAC
Organism: Hyphantria cunea; assembly: GCA_003709505.1. NCBI lineage: Eukaryota > Metazoa > Arthropoda > Insecta > Lepidoptera > Erebidae > Hyphantria > Hyphantria cunea. The sequence goes on along the minus strand of PKRV01001370.1, from coordinate 1,029,683 downwards.
CTATCTAGATTAGTTCATAATAGGTTTATATTCAACAATATCAGTTTTGTAAAATAAAAGAAACATATCCAGTCAGTCGGTTATAAGTAGAAAATCCTTATATTATGATATTTAAAATATCCGACCGAATCAGGAGGCGTATGGAATGTAGCAACATATAAATAACTATTAACTTATTAGTTACAAGCAATAAATAAGACACCATACCTAATTGCGAAATAATACTTAATATGGTAGACCACAAATATTAGACTGAAAGAAACTACACGGTGTGCGTGCATATTCACCATATCACGAATTCATGTTATAAATATTACAAAAATATGGTCAAAAAATGACACACAAAAAAACACTTCTATCGAACAAGATTTTTAAATCAACTCAGATACGTTCTCACCAAAGCATGTTTACGGTATTTTTTAAATCACTCATAATCCTTTTACTCGTTTTCCTTAACTATTTTATTATCAAATTATTGTTATTTGTGTGCGTCCACAAGTACGTAATCCAAATATATAATTGTTAACCTATCACGTCGCCTAAATGTAACAGTAACTGTCTAAATTTGATAGAATTATAATACACAGGTTCAAAGGACCATCAAAATTGGAACATATTTCAAAGTTTTATAGTTATGAACTGCAATAGGCTGTTGATGATGGTCTAAATTTAAAATACTTATAATACACAGGTTCAAAGAACCATCAAAAGTGGAACATATTTCAGAGTTTCATTTAAATTTACAGAAAGGCAGGCTAACTCGATTTTTTAACAGATATGGGATTAAAATAGCCCACAGGATTAGCAAGCTGAAGTGGACAGCTGGCAGGAGCTGGATGTGAGAAGCCATAGATCAAACTAAGTGGCGTGAAATTGGAGAGGCCTGTGTCCAGCAGTGGACTGCGATAGGCTGATGATGATAATGACGATGATACACTGTCAAGTAAATGGTAATAATTTAATTATTTCATTGGGTCATAAAATTAGTTGTTCAGAATTGCACAAAATAAGAAAAATATTAACCACATATTGTTGGAATTAGTGATATAAAACATTTCTGAAGTATTTTCCTGACTGATGTCTGATTATTTATGTGTAACTTCAGTTGCTTACTGTACAGGAACTGTTTGTTCTCCAGACTTCTGAATTAAAGGTAGGAGTTTTCTTCTAAAATGACTGATTTGAATGTGTGATTGCAATTATTATGAACTTCGTTAAGTTTCGAAAAATACTTTTTACCGCTTTCCGGAAACTATGGCAACAGAGTATAATTATCTATAATTAAGTAAGTAAATAAGAATAGTACTTACTTTTATGTTACGGTGTGTGGTTATGTGTGGAAGCACAAAAACACTGCACTATTCATTTGAATTCATAGAAGAGTTCATATATTATTTAATGAGAAAAAAGGGTATTAGAATTTTTTGCAATTTAAGCTAATAAAATTTATAGAATACTTTAAGAAAATGGATAACGATTATTAAGGTTCTTTATACTTCATAACATGTAATATTCCTAGCTGAAACTCTGTTTCAATAAGTAATATAATGTTATATAGTGTGCAATTGTAATATGATGTCATATTAGTTCAATCGGATCTGAAAGCTTGCTTATAGAAAAACACATTTAAACCTTACTACATTTACCTGAAATAAAACCCCTCACAAGACGGGAGCAGGCTATAAAAATGATTTTCTTTTTTGAATACACTTATTCTGTTTGAACGTTTTTAAAATTCGAATGTTTTGCCTCTTTATATTATACAAACGAGTTGAATAATCTATATTTTTTAAAAACTGTTACTTTTTAACGCTCATACAAGGAAATTAATCTGTCGCTTGCCCATTACACATTAATCTTAATTCGGGTTATAAATATGATAATATTCTGTAAACGCCTTCAAGTCTAAAACTTTAGGTATAATCAAACATCATCAACAACCCATAATGTCCCACTATTGGGCTCGGGGCTCCCCTCAGGAGAGGGTTAAGGCCGTACGTCCCCACGCTGGCCAAGTGCGGGTTGGGGTTAAACAACTCATTTCGATTATGTGTATTTTGTGACTAAATCAATTATGAAATACCAAATTTTAAATTCTAAGTTATGCCATATTAGTTATAAATTGATTGATTCAAAGCCATCTAAGCGTTTTATTATACTTATTAAATTACCTTTAGCACAAGGGTCCACCGCTTGTGTGTTGAATTTAGCGGCAAAACGTGGCCGAGCTGTTGCGCCATAAGTCAGTTTATTTCTATGACAAATTTGTTTAAAATTAGTGCAGCTTATTAGTTGTGAAGGCATAACAGACAGATGGAGGAGTTACTTTAACATTCATAGTATTAGAAGCGATTGGATTTATACCTACACCTATTTGCATGACTATAACAAATAATTTTGGTTGTACCTGAGTTTTGTTGGAAGCTGATACAATGTTAAAAAGTGGAGTACATTCATTTGATTTATTTGTAGTAAAGTCTTTTAGAAGCATGTGGTACAATTAGGTATTTCTCATTAACCTTAAATATTGTGTACCTATTTAAATGCTTATGAGTTACAACATCACGATTAAAACACATGTCTCTAAAATCAAATTTTAAAATTCAATCTAACGTATTTTTCATCCCTATCTTCATCTTGAAACGAAACATATTTGTTAAAAAACCGTTGGAAATACAGTAGAAGTAAAATTATTAATGACTTGTGAAGATAAAATTGTACGACTTTAGCAAATATTGTAGTAACACAAAATATCGAAAACCGCTCTTTAAAAAATGTCGAATGGACTTGTGGAAACTTTCAAATGGAATTTGATTTAGACAAAGATGTACAATACCGCTCACTTACTTACATGGCGACTTATACAGTAAATAATCTGCCTACAGTTATTGCAAGTTATTGCATAATCGTGTATCTTACAAACTATTATTTGATCAAAATCGCCTCCCAATTCGGCGGAGTCAAAATTTTATTCGGAGTTGATTACTAACACAGCCGCATATTTTAAATGACAAAAATTTACTAATGTATATTTATTTAATAGTAGATATATTTATTACGAATTCTAATATATGACGATTGCGGTTATGCCATTTGTTGCAATTTATATTCAGCTTAACAACTATTTCTTTGTCTGAAGTATAAAAGCAATTTTTCAAACATCAGGTATTGATCGTATTTTTTTATTGCTAATTTTAAATAACTCTTGATAAGTTAATAAAAAACCTGGAAATATATTTGTAATTATTACATATACAACGACACAAAATTTACAAAACACGGCACAACTGAATTATTAATCTGTCTTAGATTATAACACAGAAATATTATTAGATTAACATTATTATAGAATTAAATGATTCAGATAAATATAAATTATACATTTTTGGGACTAAAATAAAATTCAGTTAAAATTGAATACAACTGCAACAAATTTGGCATAAATGTTCTATAACATATACCACATAGGTGTTTCACGACATTTAAAGATTTGAGTAAGATATTGCTACTGCCTTTGGGCATTTGACAATTCTTACAATGCTGCGTTGACAATCTGACCCAGAAACAGATAGACAAATAGCCAAGTCAGCGGTAATTTATAATTCACTTTGTTACACATCTCTAACAATCTAAATATGCAGTTACCAGCCGTTGTGCATATATCTAATACACACATATCCATTCACAAGCAGTTACACGTAACCTATAAAACATGTATGTATATCTATTTTTAATAATATAATAAACTTATGAATCACATTAATATATTTTTATTTATTTTTTTCCTAATCTATGATTTCACCGTTCAATACACTTATACATTGACCTAGTTAACAAAAATGCGAAAAGATTTTACTTCCATTTGTCCGAATTCATATATATATGAACTTTATAAGCTAAATTCGTAGTGCTATATAATCATCGGTATTACGTATCTGTCCTAACATTTATATGTGAAATACAAAGTCCTTATAAGTTATAATATAGCAGGGGCTTATACAGGGCTTCCAACAATCCCTCTAAAGCATTATACTCAAGTATCTTGTAACCGACTTATCCTCTTTGGAACGACGAAATAAATACACACCGAGCCTCCGTATATGCCCTTGTTAATTGTGTAATACAATAGCAATTAGATATGGCAAATGTAGGAACACATTGAAAGTCTCTTTAACTCAGCTTATCTGTAACTATTAAAAGAGTAACTGATATCGCTACAAGAACGTTGTACATAAAATGTTGCCTCAGTGGTGTCAAATAAAGGACTGGATCAACCATTGCTATTGACTACTCAATTAAATTGTTGTTAACTGTCAAATATGTCATCAAATAATAAAAGTTTTGACAGTCAACAACAACAATAAATAAAATAGAAAGCTGAGATTTAATATATAATAAACTTTTAAAAAATGTTCAAAAACGCGGTAAACAATATACTTTCCATGTATATTTCTCCTTTAAACTATTAAAAATAAAAATGCTTAATATTTATAAATACTTTTTGCTAAAGCAACGTGTCACTTAAACTTTAAATATGAAATAATATACCCTAGCTACATGGTTTAACAAAACACTGAATATAGATAAACACAATTGAAAATGCTATGTTATTTAGTGAAACGGACACTAAATATAGTAAATACCACACGCACTTATACATATAATTAATAAAAAGGGTTATTTGTTAGATCCCTTTAATTATCAAAACTCTATTCAATGAATAAATATGTTTTAAGTCAACTCCCTCGCATCCACCGCTGTCACAACGTGAAAAATGCCAATTATGTCATTTCATTACTTAAAAGCCATTATTTTATTGAGCGTGTATATTTTAAATGTTCTTAATCGATTGGAAAAAGTATTCTATAAGGTACACAGAACGAGGCTGTGTTGCTATATCTAAATATGTTCCATTTTACGGGCGAGAAAGAAAATGGGATGCGCACGCAGATTGAATTTGGCGAAGCCAGCGTGAACATTGACGCATTGTAGGCGCTTGGCAATCACGCGTTATGACGGCCTTAAGCAATTTATATTTTATTGCACAGTGAATAGAGACTACATTCACAATTTCGTTGACCACTCATTGTGTCCGAAAGACTATTAGGCATCGTCAAGCAACAGGTAAGTTTTCCTGTTGTTGTTCTAGCTAGCAGCGCTTTTAAAGCTTAACGTGTGAAACATATACATTACAGAGAACGAAATTACCTTGCAAACTAACAATATACTTTTACAACGATTTATCAATTAACACCAGTACATATATGGGAGCGTAAAGTCATACTCCGTCATTAAATTTAATAAATATTAATCTCTGTGTTTAGAGTGCGTGTGATATGTGCAATAGCCAAATAGAAGTTATCAAAGGGGAAGACTAACGTATTGGCCCCCGGGAGGTATGTAAGTAAGATCGCACAATCACTGACGACCACACTGCGATTGTGCTAAACATGGCAGTTTAATAGTTTCCACTCGTTGTTTTCACTTATTCTCTAGTTTTAGCACTAGATTAGTTATCTAAATGATCATTATGATACGCGTAACGGCCGTAACTTCGGTAAGTGCATAACTAATAGTAAACTGTGTTAGGTATGTATATAATTATGATGTAAATAATTTATTGTGATGCGAAAGCAGATTAACAAAGTTTTTTAAATTACAAGTTTTATGTATAAATTTTTAAAAATCTATTACTACCGGTTTTTGAGATAAAATATATAATAAATAACTTAACAATAACACGATAGTTATTGGCGTTACGCGACTGGGTCGTTTCAACTTAGTTCAATAAAGAACCGCCCATTCAATTTCGACAAAAATATAGCGACTTTGTTATGTCGGGCAACACCACGCGTCATGTACAACCGAATATTTAGTTTTGCTATTTTTGTTTATTACTGAGATCAAGAGCGAGCACGCGACGTAATTGCTCGCCGATTGGTGTCGCCAGTCACTGAATCAACTGGAAGCCTTTTACACACTTAGCGTTTTCACAGCATTACAAAAATACAAAAAAAATGACAACGGTTGTTAAGATGTTTCCCTCCCTGTAGGCAAAAATTTTTTCAACGCTATGTGTGTAATGGCGCGTTTTAATGTGTAAATAGCAATAAATCTTAAAACTACTGAAATAAAGGTCATTTGACCACACAATATCGGAATGAAAGAGTAAAAGAGAAAGCTTAACATTAATGAATTAAATATAATCATAAACAATTCTACAAAATAAACATACGAATCTGTGTCGGGGCGAGAAACAGTTCACGAACTTAATATAAAATTGCTTTATAAAGAATTCTTATTTAACTGAACATCTGTAGCAAAATTATACGCGTCAACTGTCTCCAACCACGACAAATCAGGTAACGCGACGCACTAAGCCTAAAAATATAAAGATTGTGCTCGGCGTCGGTGGGATCATAAGCCGAACGTCCGAAATAATATGACCGCGAATGAAATGCAAGTGGGTCCCCCCACATGATGGCACAACACATCGTTATCGCTAAGCGGTAACGCAAATAGTTCACGCAACATTTATAATTAGAACATGATAACGGCTAATATATCAAACTCTTAGCAACAAAGAACCGTAATAAATTGCCGAAACATCAAAGAGATTTTGCGAACAAAAAACACCATTTTACATCAACTTAAAACAAAATATAATTACTTTAAAGCATCAGGTGTAATGAGTGTTGACTCGGCTACGAAGTAGCGGCATTCTTTGGCATGTCGCTCCTGGGTGACTGGACTCATCACAAGTGTTCAATTCCTCACAACACAACCTAAACGGAATACACGGATTGGATGAGACGGCCCGTTTACTTGCGCGCTCGGTTGCGTTGGGCAGTAACTCGAGGCGCGAGGATGACCGCGGGCTACGCGTGGCGCTTTGCATGCAGCGCTAGGTGGTCCGAGCGTGAGAAACAGCGCTCGCAATGGCGGCAGCGGAACGGCTTAGCGCCCGTATGCTTGCGGTAGTGTCGTGTCAGCTCGTCCGAGCGGGCAAAACGCCATTCACAGCCTTCCCACGAGCACTTGTATGGCTTCTCACCTGAAAATAAAGATAAAAATATGACTCTTTAATATAAAAATATATTGATCCAAACAATATTTTCCAATAAATCTTAGCCATGTACAAGTTTCTTAGTACTGCTAAGTAGAATAACTTTTATAGGGGTTTATTGCAGTGTTGTCTGCCTGAAAATAGGCTGCGAGGGAGGGGGGGGAGAGTTTAGAGCCTTAATTTGCCATACTTCCTCGCAATGAATAATTTCCCTTTCGTAAAACGTGGTTTTTCGCGAGGGCTGCGTTTTTAGTCTGATCGAGGTGGTGATATCATATGTGCAGGTGCATGATTTTTTAACCCGTTGTATTTTAAAATTATTTTAAGATTTAAGTTTCAAGATGGTGAACTTGAACTGGTTTAACTACTTGACCCTAAGAGCCATAGCAGGCCTCTCTTATTTACATCTAAGTAGTATTGTAACCATAGAAAGTATCTATGTATGATTTTGTTTCCCTGAAACCTGCTGGTATTTTAATTGAGCTTGCACGCACCGCCGCCCTTAAGAGCTGATTGATAACAATAATCGATAAAGAAATATAAAATTGTGGCTACGTAAATCTCCAACTAAGCTTCACGAGTGTTATCCTATGATAACAACCGGACCGACTGCTTAACGTGGTGACGCTTATGGTAACATGCCACCAGCCATGCGGTCGGTGACCGGTCGGTTTCTAATCACCGAGTGCAACTGAGCTATGAGCACCTCAGCAAATTATAGTAATAGGTCATAAGTGATCGTCGCCCACCCATTTATTACCTTGGAAAAGGAAATCCTAACAAAACTTGCAACCTGGGTCATTGTTTTCGTACAAAATCAGGATATTATTTAGGAAATATTTCGGAATTGCAATTTGATAGGATTTGTTGAAACTTTGAATTAGGTTAGTTTTTCATAGCAGTTTTTTAAACGCAGTGTGCAACTATTTTGTACTATTGCTAGTTACTGTTGTATTCTTCTAAAAAAATGGCCTTATGTTACTTGAAATACTATTTGTTAATATAATATGTTATAATTCTTTCTCTCCCTTTCTTGCACAAATCATTGTGGCGCATGTATAATAACAAAAATTCATTTTACTGTTAAAAAGCACATATTCTGTTAATTTTATATCAAACTAGGTACCATTTTTTTTCGTGGATATATTCTAAATTTTCACGTCACATCTGCCCTTTGATACTCGTTTAATTTTATTCTATGCCAACCTTGTTCTGATATTAAAAATGACATAAAAATAGAATTATTCAATTTGGTGGAGTTATGCGCGTCCGTGCATTTCGAAGATTATTTTTTTTATATAGGTAATGTTTATTATAGCTAAACATAAAGTAACAATGTATTGTTATACGTATGTAACAATGTATTAATAATATTCTTTGAATTTAAAATGCGAATGCAAATATTGTTTTGAAGCACCTGTCTAGCGCCGATTATAATTTCGTGACATTTTATTCAAGTCAGTAGCAAAAGGTCGTTGTCCCTAATAAAAAAATTTCAATAAGCTAATTTTACAATGAGAAATACATTCTGAATTTCTTACTGTCCTAGTTTGTTAAGTCTGAAGACTTGTTTAATAATATTCTCTTTGACATGATTTGAGTATAGTTTGCGTGTAGTGTCTAAATCAAAAAACTTCGATAAACGCACTTTTCTCTTTGCTGCACTGATGCTCTTTACAGCATCATCATCATCATCACAATCAGCCTATCGCAGTCCACTGCTGGATATAGGCATCTCCAATTTAAATGACAAATGGCCTCTCTTTGCAGCATTGACAATCAAATCCTCAGGCTCTATCAATCGCAAGTAAACTATTCCCTGGGACAAGATACATTAATTTGTTACTCGCATATATTATAACTGAACACATTACATTTAAAATTGAGAGGTCTTAGTAATGATTTGTTGACTTGTCTCTTAAAACCATTATAATACTTTTAAGCTTTGTCAGGGTAGGTTTGCCATTACTTAGGTATATCTTATATATACAATTCTCGTGTCGCGGTGTTTGATACCAAACTCCTCCGAGAAGGCTGGACCGCCTTTTATGAAATTTTGTGTGCATGTCGAGTAAGTCTGAGAATAGGCCAACAACTATTTTTCATACCCCTAAGTGATAAGGGTGACCCACCCCTAATTTATTTATGGCATAACTACGTTTGCCGGATCAGCTAGTGTATTATAAAAATGTACTTTGACGATTTTTTCTGTAAAAAGTAACAATATTTTATTTTCTATTCCCGGCTACTATGGCGCCATCTATACAAATTTGTGCAGATTAACAGAAATCTGGATGTACCATGTTACCAATTGCAGGAAAATGCCGCTAGATGGCAATAAAGAAAATATTTTAGTTTTCTAAAGTGTTATTCAGGTGTCATCTGAGTTTTCCTAAGCATGGAATAGTTAGTACAAGAAAATGCCGCTAGATGTTAGTAGGGTCGCAACAAATAAGTAATAAGTTTCATGAATAGTTGTCTAGATGGCGTTACTGCTTTCCTTTCGAGCTGAACTTTTACAGATAGCACTGCAACTGTAACGGACACTAGATGTCACTACTAGTTGTTTACATCGTGTATTTTGAGTTCCTTCAAATATGACTCTAGGTCGAAAGGAAAACCTTATGAAATGTCTTAAGTTTACTTGGAAGTTAAAACGAAAAATGCATTCTGTCATTTATTATTATTATTTCATGATATTAATAAAACTTATTGAGGAATTGATGAAGCTTAATTATTCTAGTTACCAAAGTAATGGAACGTATTACCAATAACGTCTCATATTTAAAACCCCTTTAGCTCCTCGAGGCTAGCGGTAAAATGATTATGTGGAAATAGAACCCTCTAAAACAATGCGGTATGCGGTCACGTGGGACCCTCATGAACCTGTCCCTACTCGCCTCACTGGAAACGCCCTAGTTTACCCACTTGATAAAAGTTCCCTAGCAAGACCCGTTTAAAATTTTACCTAATAGATACTAAACGGTGTATTTGGCAGGCCATACTAATATTATAATTGCAAACGTAACAGTCTCTGTTACGTTTTCACGGCTTAACCGCTACACCGATTCCAATTAAATTTGGCATGGGCATACTTTGATTCTTAAGGAAGGACATAGGCTATTTTACTCCAAGAACCGACAAACACGCGGGCGGAGTGGAGTCCCACGATTCCCCAGAAATAGGCACAAAAATTTCATTCAAACCGTTTTTCTCGTTTAAGAGGAGTTTAGTCATATACACATTGCACAGAAGTTTTATACATATATATCTTATGTATAATATTTTCGTATTCCGGTGTTTGTTACCAAACTTCTCCAAAAAGGCAGGAACGATTTTAATACAATTTGTGTACATATCGAATAGCTCTAAGAATCGGCAAATATATATTTTTCTTACCCCTAAATGTTAAGGGTGACCCAATACTACGTTTACCGGGTCAGCTAGTAATGATATAATATATACAAAATATATGTACATAAATATAAGCATAGTGTTCATGTAAGTCAAACCTTAACTTCGAAATCAATGTTTAGTAAACTAACGAGACGTTAATAAACAACTGGTCAGTTCTAACCAAACTGAATACCTGTTTGACCTCGTATCGAACTATGCATTTTCAAATAAACTAATGCTTATGGACCCTTGCGCGTCACCCAACCCGATATTTTATAGGTTAATAAATATACTGCCAGTATAACGAGTGACCCAAAATAATTGTACCCTCCAAAGAGGGGAAAAAGCGATCGATCCAAGTGAGAAACAGTCTCCGATGTTTCTATGTCATAACTTCGTCGCTCCCTTTTCACATTCCCTTTATATAAACATTAAATTACTTGGCATTTTCGTTAAAATGCGTCTTTTTAAAATAAATTAAAACCATCGCGTCATATTTTAATTTTAATTTGTTGGTATTGCGAATACTCATTTCAAGACTTTTACTAAAAAAAAATCTAATAAAGTGATGTTTTAAATTTTTCCTCGTCAATAGAAAGCGTTTTTTTTCTGGAAAAGTATGTATCATGCGTTTCTTCGAATTGAAAACAATATTTTATTTCTTTGCCAGATCTCACATTGGCAATTTCTTCGAAATGCAATGTGATTCATAAAACTATTTCTTGACAGGTGGGATTCCCAATAAATTCAATTTTATTGATAGTATTTTATTGGTAGCACAAGTGAAAAAGCGGTACTGCATTCGCCTACTATAACCACTATACTTTTATAGGCATGAATGGTTTTGTATTTGGCTAGACGTTTTTAAGCTTACTACCTATATTATGTATAAAACAATAGGGAACCGTGTACCAGAACCCATATTGTAAGATCTGCATAATTTAGTTCTAGACAGCGATGCGTAATATCGATAACAAGAACGCTTGTCATTTCATTTATTATTTTAATCGATTATTTTAACTTTTTTTAGTGTCCCTAACTAATTCCAGTAACTTTATATTCAATAATCATTCAAAAGTATAAATTTAGCGCTCTACCAGTAAGTGGTTCTGTTACCAGAGATATAAACCTCCTGACTCTATAAGGCCATAGTGAGAAGGATTGCTTTAAATCCGAATACTTTATTCATCCGACCTTTTAGTCCAAAAAAGATTGTAGGTAATCAACGGGAATGGTGATATCAATAATCACTATCGGTACTCTACTCATTCAATTACCATAATCGTAGCTTAACATTATCATTTACTATTTTATTACCGAATTATTCCATGGTCAGAAGTACCTTAATCGTTAATAGCCTAATTCAGAACTCAACAAACTGCTAAGATGCTTTAAATCTAAGCAAGAACTCAAACTGTCAGTCTGAAATACATCCTGTATATTTCCCCTGTCTCAAAAGAAATAAAGCAGGATAGAAATGAAGTGTATATGAAGCCTTCAAGTATTTGCTTACCAGTATGAGTCCGTTTATGGGCCTTCAGGTGGGAGCTCTTAGTATACACTTTATCGCAAGCGGGGAATTCGCAGCGATGCACACGACGGCGTGGGTCCGTCGCGTGTGAGAGCTGGTGGTGACGATGAACGGGAGGCCTTCGTACAGGCGCCGGACTTGGCGGTTCATCTGAAATGACACATATCATACAAATAAACACAGAGATCATAAATGAGAAACGAAGCGTTCATGAGTATTTTCATGATTTACTCCTTATTTAAAGGTACGTAATGGTAATTGTATATATTTAATGTATTTTGTTTAAGTAATATAGATTCTGGTGACCATTGCCACATTGAGAAAAACTTTTTAAAAGTATATTGCTTTACTATAATTTACACTACAATCTATTTATATCATCATTCATCTTGGCCTTATTATTATTCATATTACAAGTTTATACTTAGTATGCAGGCCAAGAGAGACGTATATGTAATTTTTGCAGTGTCAATAAACATTTTTGATTTTTTGATTTGATTTGATATTTAAACTTTTCTCTGCGTACCTAAACCTTGGTATATAACGTAGATATTCAAATCATTATTTAGTGAATTGTTATCGTAATATTGTTCATAATTCTTGTTATTTTATGTCTCCATCAAGGTAGTCATGAAAGTAGTGAGCAAATAAATAATCGAAATATATATAAATAAAAGTACGAATACGATCTACAAGCTATGTACCAGATCAGCAAAAGCCACCAAAACCAACTTCAATAGCGCAAGCGTGCTTATGTCCCTAATTTCCTGGCACACTCCGTGTCACCTGGCGTAGAGCTGTGTCTACTTTCCAGCTCGTTTACTGGCGACTTGACAGCTTTTTAATTAGTTGCCATTTAAGTCAATGACTGGATGTTTCGCCTTTTCATACTATTTTTATAGCAGTAGCTTGCCTGTTGTTAAACACGATTGCGGACAGTATCCACGTAGAGTAGTTAAAAATAACATATGTCTTTTATGATACCCATTAAAACTTAATTTTAAAACTATATCACAAGAAAGACTACTAGGGGCCGTTGTAAGAATCTAGTAAATATCTTCGTACCGCCATATTAATTTTCGTGAAATTCTTTTGAATTACCGAATAACTTATTTTAGTAACCCCGTGTTAACTTGTGTATACGACGAAGCGGACTAAAAAAATATAACACCTCCGGCTTTCTTTAATTTTTTATAAACATACCTTGTCCTTACTATAACAAACACTTGAAAAAAAGAATTATCCAATATGATGCAGTCGATCGAAAGTTATGCGCATTTTTGTGATTCATTTTTATTTATATAGACTATTATGATAAAGAGAACTGGAAGGCATAATGCACATTGAAATCTAAACAAGTCATAATATTTATCGAACTAAGTCTACAAACATTTGTAGTATTAAATAACGAAAGTACATACCCCTTGGTTCATCAGAATCACTAATAGGCTCAGCCTTTACAGTAGTGGTAAAATCGTAGAGAGGTGGTGTTGGCGACGGTGGGGAAGCTGGCGGTGACGGAGGAGTACACGATGATCTTGCCCACTCCTCTTCTTGAGGCGGTTCACGACGTTTTCGCGGTTCTTCCCTCAGATACCTTTCCATTTCGTAGCATGTCTGGAAGAAGATTTAATATTATGCACTGATGAATAACAGTCAGATTAAAGGCTTTTTGTTTGTAATCCAGAACTTAGGTTTAGTCTAGCCTAGAAAAATGTCAATTGGAATGGACTTGTTATAGTTATTTAAAATAATACATAATAATTAATTAATTAAAACTTGTTATCTGTACATAATTCCAACCCATCTTTTTTTTTTTGGAATATTGACTAATTACTTAGATCGGTACTTTTATCATTCCATACTCTTGAAATTGTTAAATGTCTTTGATACTCCGATAATCTAAATGAATTTTCACATGATTTTTACCGCGAAATAGTACTTGTAATAAGAATTTAATACCTTTTCACCCGACTGCGAAAGAAGGAGGGTTATGTTGTACAAGTGTTTGCATGTATTTATGTTTTTTTTGGCACGCTCTCGACCCTAAACGTCTTGTCGTATTTTTATATGAGTGATGTCAATAGATCCGTCTTAGTCGTGATAGTGATACTGGGTACATCAAATTTAAAAAAAAAACATAATAAAAAATATACGCAGTCGGGTTTTTTAAATAATTTATTTCTTGTTTAAGGAAATAAATCCTTATTAACCATAAAATACATATTTACATGAAAACGAAGCTGCAACATATGCAGTTATTAATGATAAAGAAAAATAGGAACTTTCTAATTTTAAGTTATTTTTCAATTTTTAACTATCTAGCAATGCTCAATAAAGCTATTTCACCACGCAACAACATCAATCAATACTTTATAACATATATAGATATAGATATACATACTAAGTGCATGGCACATTGTATGGAATAATGCTGTTTTTGTTAACATCTCCAGCTAAGTGGTAGATGCGCTTGAATTTATATAATGGAGTCTCAATGGATAGATCCAATTTATATCGAGAAATGCCTGTCGGTGTCCCCTTTCTAACGCTCCCTTTCACATTTCTTTTTTCTTGTACTTGTTTAGAATAACAAGCTCTTATTGGATAATTAATTTTTATTTTGAATGTACAATGGGTGAAATTGTACATAATTTTTACTATCTTTAAATTTGCAATAATGATGTAGTACCTGGAAGACCGCTATTTCTCTTTTTTGGTAATTTTTCTACACATGAATCCTATCTAGATCGTTGTATCGCCTCCGAAATCCCCTGTATGCTAAATTTCGTGTATATCGTTGGTGCCGTTTACGAGATTCAGGTAATATTTATGTATGTTAATAATAATAAGAACATTTATTGCGCGAAAACAAAAAAGAAAACAATTTTCAACTTAATACTTTTTTCAACTTAAAATTAGTTAAATCGAACATGAGACAGCCTCCGTTGCCAAACTAAGTAGTAACCTGTATTTCGGCTAACAGCGCCATTCCCCACAGGAATTTCAACTTAACTAGTATTTATTTTAAATGAAAGGTTAATCTAAAACAAGTAGAACAGTGTGAAGTGAACCTCTCTACAAGAATAGACACACTCGTTTGTAAGCATTGGATTATAAACCAATCATGTAAATTGTTTCATTCGTTCCGATAGCCTAACCTTTCAAACAGATTGCTCTCACCATGTAGATGACAAAAATGTCCCGTGTATAAAGTCATACAGATAATTCCCGAAAATACAACAAATCGGATCAGCAGTCTCTGACAGTCCACCGGACATCGACCCCTCTTTGGCAAGAACACACATTTAATATTAAACCCCCGAGTGCGGCTATGCCTTAAGATCCATTATTATAGGATTTCATTTAGGGTCATTTGTTCGAAGTTTAGATTTAAATCATTTGAAATACCCTGTAACAAAATATTTTTCTCGATGATAATTCGAGTAATAAAGACGTAAAACTTTTTGTAAGTAGGTGCATGACTATTAAAAGTTTATTGCAAAATTATTGCACATAAATAATTGATTTGAATGGAGCAAGACTTTAACAATATTTTATTATTAATACCATCATTTAATCAAGGGAGTTATTAGATGAGTTCCACATTTTTTTTGACAGATGTGCCTTCCCTTGTTTAAATAAAAAAAGACCAAGTGCGAGTTGGACTCGCACATCGAGGTTTCCGTACAAACCTGTAGGTATATTATATGATATACCTAAAAAATTGCTTTTCGCAATTTTTCCTTATTCTGTGCTATAAGACGCTGCTTCGTACTAAATTTCAAGATTCTGAGTTCACGGGAAGTACCCTGTAGGTTTAGAATCCCTTGCGAGAGTCGAAAATTTGAAAGTTAAAACAGCTGCATCCTTAGTTTGCGTTGGTTTAGAAGTTTGATTTTTTCACAGCTCCAAGAGACAGGTAGACTTATATATTTATCATATATATTTGATATTAATTTCAGCTTAATAACTCCACGTATTCTGAATAAAAAGGGCCTTAACAGACAAAAAGACGGACAGCAAAGTGATCCTATAAGAGCTCCGTTTTTCCTTTTGAATTACGGAATTTAAAATACGAAATCTAAATTAATTTCGACGATATTTAGAGAAAACAAGAAATATATCTTTTGAAATGCTCATTTAATTTTAGATCATAAAGAATTCTTTGTAAAAAATCTATATGTTATAAATATTCAGTCTTCTAAAATATATTTGTGTTATGAAATATAACTTAGTAAGTTCTTACCATAGTGAAAAGTTTAATTTATACCCATTGTTAAAAACAACAATAACATAAATTCAATCCCGACTTGACTCTGCTTACGCCCTCACGATGCACATACAAGCCTTCGCCATAGCCTAAAGGTTATTGCCCTCACCCAAGGCTAACTAAGTACCTACAGACTGGACTATAACGGTTCAACTTACATTCACCGGCACTTGACTTCCGTTAATACCTTATTCGCCAGTAAATAAGGTTTGATTTCACTTGAAAATTGTAATATAGTGTTTCTAATCTCATCAGATAGGCTGTAGTACGCTTACGAAGGAAAAATATGTTAGTCGGAATATCGATTCATCCATTATGAGTAAGCAAAGATTAGTCCTCTAATAAATATTTATACCTACAGAAGAAAAACATTGCTAACCGTTTCGCTGTGGTAATTTGTTTCAATCGTGTTCAAGGAAATAATACTTTTATTTGAATAACCAATGAAATGTGTTTTGTAAAGTAAGTAAGTAACGCTATATAGCCTCTATCTTTCAAGATAGAATGGTTAAAAAATAAAATTACTGCAAAAAGATATAGCTCAATTCAATTTACAATTATGCTAATTATTTAAATCGTTTAAAATGTGGAATTATCATTTTATGTCTATCTAAAAAATCTTTGCGTCCGTTTTTATATAAACGTTTCATAAAGAAACATATAATGTTCAAAATGCTTAATATTTACATATGGGAGGACACAAAGTCAAAATAGTTAAACGTTAACAGTTTAGTAAAAGGACTGTGATACAAAACTAACAGTCCATGTTAAACTGGACACTAAATAAACCAAAAGTTTGCAATTTATCAAATTTGACCGCTAGCCATCTATAATATAAATTAAGTTGTATGTTTACAAAGCCTACTGCGCCACTGATACAGTACCGGCCTTCTACCTGCCATGTATCAATTAATCTCGTACTGTCGTCCTATTTGAGAATTTCTAACTATTTATTTGCGTAAATGCGGTTTGTGGACATTTCGAGTTAAATCTACACCAATAAATAAAATTGGAGTGCCAGTTTTCAATTTCAAATTAGCAGTTTTTCACTAACAAATACAACAAAAAAGTATTAGGGTACATCCGTAAAAAAGCATTTTAAAATTTGTGGTCCAATTGTTTGCTCTGGCTAATCTCTATTATGGCTGAAACAATTTTGAAGAATTTAACTGCTTAATTTAGTCAGTTTCTTTTAGACTAGCTTCGCCCCGCCGCGTTACTCGCGGTTTTACCTTTAGACAAAACAATCGAGGCGCTCAGTTAGTTATAAACTAAACTGATTAACTACTAATGAACGCTTTTTGTACTCTTCATTTCAACTTTTAAATAATATTTTTCTTGTAATATTATCTTTCAACCTCAACTGCATGCTTTAAGTAGCAACAAATTTATTAAAAAATTACACACATTGCCATGTAACATACACACTCACACGAAAGTAAAAATACCTGCAATATCATTTAAACTTGGGTTATGTGTGTATATAGTGCCGGATGGCGTAGAAAGCGGTTCCCGGATCTCTCCCGTGTCAGGCGCAGAGTGTGGTGGTTTAGTGGGTAGTCTGGCGAGTCAGTCAGGAGTCCCACACGAAGCGAACCCCCTGTCCCCGCGGGGGGGGGGGGGAGCGAAGTGCGTAAATGCATTCCACCACGTAAAAAAATAAAAAATAAAAATGTGTGTTTATGGTTAAACTTAGAATGTGATTAATAGAAAATTGCAGACTTTACTTACTAGACAGTTGAAACTATTTATCAAGAGATTTCCAAAGAATTTTATAAGTCGTTTCGTTTATAATTTAACTAAAGCTATTCATAGTAGAAACAAGCTCTTTTTCTTGTATGTTGCTGGCTAAACCAGCTGTCCCACGCAACTTCGTCTGGGTCTCTTTTCAATTATGCTGGGCTCCTATTGGTCTGATCATGATGGTAACTATCCTATCTTAGGAACGCCAGCATAAATTACATTTAAAAAGAAGATCGGTTAAATAGATTCAGAATTCATCATGAGCACTAACTTGATACGATAATTATATGTAATAGGTACAAAAAAACAAAATATGCAATACACACAAAGTATCCTAGTATCTTTATCGTCTATATCCCAAAAGCGAATATATACTTTAAAACTACCGAACTGCGCTCACAAAAATGCAAGCATGATTTCTTAAAAACGTTTTTTTGGTCTTTCTGCATCACGCCTCCATATGGTGTGCCAAATTTCATACTTCTCCGTGCGCATAATTTTCGTAAAAAGGGGTATAAAATTGTTTCATCGCGTATTTAGTTACATATTGAATTGATACTTTTAATAACAGTTGGTTCACCTAGTGCTTCTTTTGGGTTTGCGTTTACGGTTACTTCGTTCACTTGGTGGACGTGGTATTACTCCGACCCAGCTGACCATTATGTGCCACTTTACGACTCTCCGTTGGTAAAACTTTTGAACACATACCTATCCCTTTTTACCAAAAGCAACAAAATATTATTTAAGATGGCAAAATTCGAATACAAAGTTAGAAAGAACTGTTAAATAAAAGGTCAAGGTCACGTTAAAAATTACGTTAACTTTATTATTAATTTTATCCTGATATTCTAATTCTATTTAAAACTTTAAGTATGTTTAAAACTTTTTCATGATTAACATGTTACTTATATAAGTCAAAACTTGAAAAATAAATTTACAGTTCAATTCGATTTTGATGTACCCCGTTTTCTCGGTTTATCCACTTTTCCTTGAGGAGTTAAATATCTAATAGTTTATTGAATTATTCCTTCAATAATATATTTAATGATTGATTTCATAGAACATTATTAACATATAATAACAAAAAAACTACTAACTGTCTTATCCTACTAATATTATAAACTAGCTAAGCCTAGCGATTTTACCTGCGGTA
>PKRV01001370.1:955266-1010150 GCA_003709505.1 Hyphantria cunea | reverse complement strand
ATATATATTATTAGCTAAAGCGATAACCGACATACAAGCGGATGGAGCAGCGGGCATATGCTAGTATTATTTTATCTATTTTGTATATTTATTTGAGTCACCTAAAATGTTTGTAGAACGATTATTCGTTTGATAATATTTTTCATAACATCGGTGGAAAAATGTCAAACATTCGATGCCAAGCAGCTTACGAAGATTCCCATGATGAAAATTGTTTCAAAGAAGCATTTTCCTATGTCGCCGGTATTTTGTTTCTCACAAATTTCTCTCAGGAATTTTTCTTCATTAACAGTATTTGCAAAATTCTTTTGTCAAAAATGAGCAATTTTTATTTTAATAATGGAGTATAGAATAGCAAAATATTTATTACGTGCGTACGTGTCCTTTGCAATGATTTAAGCGTTTTACAGCGACAGAGACTGATAGCAAAGACCGATTAATCCTGTTTGTCTTTAATAAAAGTTTATCTTCTATTATAAAAATGTATTAACTTTTTAAGTTGGGTCGTACGCAGAGCTGTATAGTGAGCTGTTATGCCGGCTTATATACTAGGTGCTATTGACCTATATATATTTGGCACAATTCCAAACTTCGGAATTGCAATTGAGCACTTCCTACGCGTAAGGTTCCTTTTCTATTATGCGGATATTATTTATAAAATTCACGTATAAAAACTTAGTACCTTGACCGAGCCTTGCTCGGTATTTATGTTTGGTAATTTTTACAAAAATAAATCCTAACTAGATCGATTTATCCCTCCCGGAACCCCCTGTATACTAAATTGAATAAAAATCGTTTCCGTATATACAATGATTGCTCATTTAAAGGTATTAAATAAAATTATGGCTTTTATTGTGCAATATAGTCGTAGGTATTGAAAACATCCGGATATACGGATATCACGATTAACAGCCTCTAACATTTCATATAGAGATATGAGGGGTCATATTTACTATTATAATTTGTGAGGCGCTCATAGCCCAGTTGCACTCGGTGATTAGAAACAATCACCGAGGGTAAGCAACGATGGCGCGGTCAGTACCTAGACGGGTGATCGCTGGTGGCATGTAACCATGATACCATGGCAGATACCATGCGTCTCCGTGATTCGGAGGTCACGCTAAGCAGTCGGTCGCGGTTGTTATCATTGCATAACAGTCGTGAAGTTAAGTTGGAGGCTGCTAGGCGGCTTAAAAGCAATCAATAGCAAGATTACGTAGCCACAACCTAGTCTTGCCAGTCCCCAACCCACACTCGGCCAGCGTGGGGACCTATGGCCTTAACCCTCTCCTGAGAGGAGACTCAAAGCAGCAGTGCGACATTATGGGTTGATGATTAATTTATAATTTAATAGATAATCTATCCTGTCCAGCAACTTTGTCCTTTCATTCATATTTATCTCAGAATTTAATTCAAAATAATTTTGAAGCAAATATTTGTCTAAAGTTATTGATAATTCATTTCAAATATTTTATTGTATACAAGTTAATTAATGAGAGTAAGGATAACAATAGTATTAGTGTTTTTTTCTATTCTATTCGCAAAAAAACACAGAATATTCAATGTAAGACCGCGGCCGATTATCTGTCTCTTTGAACTGCAGTAATGACGAAAACTTTTTCTAGTTATAAGACATGCATAACCTTGTTAAAAGACTTGACCTACTTAAGTTTGACGATGTCATAAAAAGATAAACTAACTTTATGCTTTATTAAG
Source organism: Hyphantria cunea (assembly GCA_003709505.1). Taxonomy (NCBI): domain Eukaryota; kingdom Metazoa; phylum Arthropoda; class Insecta; order Lepidoptera; family Erebidae; genus Hyphantria; species Hyphantria cunea. The sequence continues at coordinate 1,008,434 of PKRV01001370.1, read as the reverse complement.
TTCAGCAGAAAAGGAAAAGTTTTTATTTATTTTAAAATTAATCGAAAACTCAGATTGTATCGAGCATATCTATCTAGAAGTATCTACTATGAATAACCCGCAACCTCGTACATAAGAAATAAATTTAAGTAGTCTTACGTTATCGATAAAGTTAACACAATTACATCTTGAAAATCTCTCGGTAATAATTTTAAGGGTACAAAGTCGTTAGCGTTTAGCCACGAAGTAGTCAATGAGGCCTAAGTATAACCTACTACAACGTCTTGGCCTGGCTGGGCCTGCTTCTGTTACTTACACTGATACCAGCGCTCAATAAGGCCATCAATAGTTTTCTATCTTCTGCGAACATTTGATGCTTCTTCTGCTTAAAAGGAAAAAAAAATGGGTCTAATGACAGTCACTCATGTCGATTTGAACCTGTTCGATATATGAGGAAGGCTATAGTCTATATAAAAATTATATTATAATATAAAAGTATTGGCCCTAAATGTGCGGGAAAGTACTGCAGTATATATAAAGGTAAAATTATACAGTGGAAAATGAATGGGTTTGAAAGTCGAACTCGTGTATAAAGTTGTAAACAATGTCAATTTCTTCGTTCTATAAAAATCACACGATGTATCGTTTTCGCTGGGAGCGAGATACAAATAACATAATTATCGGTATTAATGTTTTATTTAGGAAATGAAACCGTGGGAAAATTATCGAAACGACACAACTCTAGTTTGAAATATAACATACAAGTTGCCCCGACAGATTTTGTTTTATCAAAAGTTTTTGGCTTATCGCTTTCCAATAATAATTAAGTGTTAGTGTCTTATCCAAGCAATTTTCTCTCTATAAGAATCTTCATTTGTTTTTTAATTTCTTGTTAAGGTGGGGAAATTATCGAAACGACACAATTCTTGTTTGAAATATATCATACAAGTTGCCGCGACAGACTTCGTTTTATCAATAGCAATTGGCCTGACGCAGTCCAATAACAATTAAATGTTAGTGTACTTATTATCCCAACAATTTTCTCTCTAAAGAATCTTCATTTGTTGATTATTTTTTTCTTCAATCAAATCAAATCAACAACCCATAATGTCCCACTGCTGGCCTCATTTTTTTCTTAAGGTTGTGTATATATATGGGTATAATAACCGAATGGGTAGAGCGGTTCCCGAGTTTTGCGCTTAGCAACACATTTGGCGATTCAATTTTAAATAGATTGATGTCTATCTCTGTTCAGTTAAAAATATCAGATGTGTAGAAAAAATTTTGTACAGACATCTGATATTTTTTATATTTAGGTTATGAGCACACGAAGGGCAAACAGGTTTATTATTTGCTTTTGAGTAGTATTTACTTAAGCACGAAAGCGGAACATGACCATCGACCGGCATTTAGAAGTTTTTTGTAAGTGGATGTTTTGTTTATTAGTGTGTTATCCAACAGCAGTGGATTGCGACATGCTGATGATGATGATGATGATGATCCAACAAAAGTTATTGCAATATTACTTAAATTTATCAGAAACACCTACAATAGTATGCCATAAGTTTAGTGTTGATCTTTGTTTTTGTTGCTACAATTGCTACATTTTTTAAAGAGTATTCTGTTCTCTCGAGATCTCCTTGCCAAGCTCTTCTAGAATAGTCCACTCATGGTCAAAGGGTTCTGCCTTTGACCATGAGTCGACTATTAAAGGCGTATGGAGCGGCAACAAAAACATCATCATTTACTCTGTTCCTTTAACTATAACAACAAAAGAGGCTTTCGATTTAAACTATGACTTTATTATATATTTATCGAAATATTAAAATAACCAATAGTCCAATAAGTTATCAAATAAATCATGCGCATTGTATCATTCACGAATCACGACGCATCTATAATAAACTGTATCGCTGTGACGGAAGTCGGCGGGAAAAATGTAGGGGGCGCAGCTAAATGCTGCTCATACAAATGAAATAGGGTGACATGCTATTTGTCACATTAATAGAAACTAAAATATATTATGCCTAGTGCGAATTGTTGTATAAAGTTTATACCTTACTTAATGAATAAATAAATGAGTCTATTAGTGTTCTAACAACTTTAGTAGTTGAAGTTTAAAGTTTAAAGTTTTAATAATAAATATAGAAGTGGAATGATCAATGAATTTATCCAAAATACTCTAAAATAGTGCAGACCTTAAGTAATGTACAGTTAAATGCTTTCAATTTTAATTTTATAAGCAACGTGTGGTTTTAACATGTTCAATTTCGGATAAACAATTAAGGGATCAAATCGCTTTTAAGTAGCTCCGATATGTTGTCAAATACAGACCTTTACAGTTTTTAGGAGGTTGTGTGTGGTTGAATAGGTATTCGATCACTAGATAACTGCTCTTGACGAGCAGTTACCTGCAATCGATTGGGTAGATTACTGCCTCTAGACACAAAGCACAATCACCTTCATTGTTCCACGAAACCTATTGAACCATGAATCTAACTAATGAATTTCAAATTTCGAGCTTTCCAATTAAAACTTTGTTTAAGCATTCTCTGAAAAGTTTTATATGAATATGAAAGGTTAATTTGAATTTAATGGCGATTATTTAAACTAATTTTATAAATAAGTTAACGACCTGGTTTGTTTTATACGCTTTCACACAATAATTATTAAAACGTGTTTATTATGGTTTTACACTTTTGACACTAGTACCGTTAACAAGGGACATATTAATTGATTGATAAAATCTACATCCACAAGAGGGAAATTATATTTCAAAATTAAGTTGGAATCAACAATCAAAATTAAAATACATATTATTATTTTCTTTCCTATTTAACAGTTGCTTAAAATGCTTAAAAAATGTTTTGCACGAATTCGCTTAGAGATTATATAGAGGCGCGAAACGCAGATTTTTAAAAACAAAAGTATAACACAGCGTGGAGGCAGCTAGCAAATATTTTATTCGCTAAAGCTAACATACAAATGCAAAGCTTGGTAAGGTACACTGAACTTGTATTACAAGATTTTAAAATTGATATGTTCATAAAACCTGTTAGTTCAGTAATTCAATTTCAGCCCCGGGATGTCCACTAGCACTCCCAAAACTTTAGTTGTAATTATTAAAGTACGATCCACACCAGAAAGTTCTACCTTGCATGTAAACTCTTATGGTTTTATTCGGCATAAGTAAGAACGATCAAATTCAAACCTACATTATAAAAATCTTTTTAGTATTTGGTGGATATTACCAAACACATAAATAGTAAGCAGGCGAGGTACTCTGCACGGTATAGGTGAGTTTTTAAGCAAGTATGCAGACTCTTGACGGTACGTGAAATAGGTGTCCATGGACACCTGCAATCAAAGACTTACAAATGCGTTGGCGTCATTTTAATTTAAAGTATTCAGGACTTTAGATGTCCGCTGACCTCACTCATTCAGGTAAGAAACAAAAGAATTGAATGCTTTTTTGTGAGGCCCTGGTATTACTCCGGTGGAGGTGACCCATTTGCGTCGCAACCATGTTCTTCCATAATAGCCCTGTCTCTCGCATTTCTTCAAATTTCATGGGTAAAAAGATCTATTGCAAGCGTAATAACTGTAATAAAAAATTTAAACTGAATTCTTAGTTAAATAGAACGCAATGTCACGTTTAAATTCCAACGGAGGTAATGTAATTAAAGCCTGAACTTTAATTACCTTATTATCAAGTAACATCAAGAGAGGAATAAGTTATGAAATGACTTTAGCTTTGCTAACTTTATATCCGTAGTGATTAGCGTCTTCGACAAATCTAATCATTGCAGTACAGACTTTTTAGGTAATAATTTTAATCTTTTACAGTTTCATTTTATGAAATGCAACTATATTTGTGCATTCAATATACGAACCTAAATAATTATAATTTTCTTTATTGATCAGTTTTTACCCAGTTTTAATGCATTACGCATTCATTTTAGACATGAGTTAAAAGATAAAAACCTTATATTTTAAGTAGCCGTTGATCCCAACAGCTATCCGAATTTCCTTAAGAATATATATTAAAGAAAAAGTTGTACCAACTCCTAATCAAGTTATCATGGTCACCCTACTTAACCATTTGCGCATGAGTGGCTTTCACGGTCGCCTTTCTCAGTTTCTCATGTGTTTTCCACGCTATCAATAAAATCTATTCTTGTTGTTTGTCGAATGATGTGAGAATGGTTTTAATATGTAGTAAGATGGATGTGAAGAATGACCTATATTTAAAATTCATGGGTTATAATAGAAAGTCATACATATTGTCAAAATTATTCTTAACTCACGCATTAATTATTATGATACCACTGCCGTATCTCACTACCAAAACTTTGAATTTTAACATTTGTACCGTGTCATCCAGTGAGTTCTCATTCTTTCTACATTCTCTGGCGTTCTCAACCATTTGGAGGTACTAAATGGTGAGAACGGCCATCATGGGTCAAAGTATCCTTCACAATGCGCCGTATAACTCGGTCAGTCCACACTGTCAATCAATCGTGTTATAATCTTTCTCAAAGGATCTTCTCACTTTTGAGCGTAGAATAAGGTTATTATTATTCATTTTAATTTCCCTTTTAATGTGACATTATTAACAGTTGCACCTAGATGACAACAAAACAAACGAGAAATAAATAAAACCAGTCTTTGAACCGATTTGGTGGATCTAGTTTTGTTTATATTAATTAGTGTAAATATGATAAATTTCCCTTTCCCATCAACTTCACTATTTCTTTTAGGATTGGATAAGCCATTTATCAATGGAGATTGTATGTGTCGTCACAGACAAAGTTACGCAGGTTGACTAGTATGTAATGTTTATATGGCAGTGTATACAATGACAGGTCAAGTTAGGGTAAGGAAGTTGCGGCTTGCGGTATCCCTTACCCAGAGAAAGGCATACGGAATAATTAAATGGGAAAAGGCTTGATATTACTGACCGAGACCGTAGTATTGTACTTCACGTTTGAGTTGAGGAAACTCTCATAACTCTCGAATAGTAATAGATCAATTTGTATGAGACTGTGGAGTCGCCTTTATAATAGAAACATCGGTCATATATACACGACTAGCTTTTACCCGCAGATTAGTCACGGAACTTACATCCATTCTCAAGAATCAAAGTATCTCAATGCCAAATTACACTAAATTAGTCCTGAATGCGTAAAAGACGGACATAATTATAATATTAGTTCTTTCGAATTTGTGATACTTTTGAATATATAATATTAGTATGTAATATACAACATAATATTAAGCGTAGTCTTAAATTAAAAGTTCAGCGTTTAATTTGTGTTAAAGAGTTAATGTCCGAGTCGGTCAACATAACATCACTGGTGTCATACGATCTTTTATAACCTTGATAGGTCCCCGATCTGCTTTAAAATCTGCCCCTTAGCCTAAATGCTAACCTACAAACGTAAAGATAACACAAAACTAACACATGTACGGGCATATTTCAACGCTAAGTCACGTTGTAAAACAAAATATTAACTGCCTCGGTGGGGCAGTGGTAGCGTACGCGACTGCTGTCTATGAGGTCTCGGGTTCGAATCCTGGGTCGGACCAAATGTTTGTATGAGCAAATATTTGTTTCGGAGTTTGGGTGTATAGTACAAGCTCTGCTTAGTTTGGGACTAGGTGGCGCTGTGTGTTAAAATGTCCGAAAAAAAATAAAAATATGTCCGAAATATATATATATATATATATATATATATTAAATATTACGCAATAATACAAGATAACGAAGGAACGTTAGCAATGTCGGAGATTCGGTGCGAAACACTTGCACGTTGGTTAAAGGGCGGGACATATTCGCCAATAATTACTAAGATTGCTTTGGTGAAATAGATCACACAGTCAGACGGGATATCAGACTTGAAAGGATTAACCACTCATGCCCTATCATGCGGTTCATACGATGGAACCTACTAATATTATAAACGCGAAAGTTTGTAAGTATGGATAGATATTTGTTACTCTTACACGTAAAAACATTTGAATAGATTTCAATGAAACCTTACAATAATATCGCTGATATATCAGAATAACATATAGGCTATAATTTGTAAAGATACAATTCACACAATATCTTTGTTCTGCGGGTAACATCCAGGGCTTAGCTAGTATTCCATAATGCTGGTTTTTATGTTTATAATGTAATGGAACTAATTTGTTATGAAATGTTTAACTATAACAAGGTTATACAAATCGAAACAGTATCGCCGGTATTTAGGGTACACGCCTTTTTGTGCAAAATTTACCGACATTATTTAGGGTTGACGCTTTTTTGAAGAAATGATATTAGTATTAATTAGTAGGGGTGGCGTATTTTTTAACCCCCGACGCACGAAAAGAAGGGTGTTATAAGTTTAACGTCGATATCTCTTTCTTTCTGTGTGTGTCTGCCTTGGGCATCGTAGCTCTCAAACGGATGGACCGATTTCGTTGCGGTTTTTTTTCAGTTGAAAGCCAGTTTCCTTGCGGTGGTTCTTAGCTATGTTTGGGAAGTTTCATCATCAATCATATTATCGTTGCTAGAGGCGGCATTTTGAATTATTCAAATGTCTTGTTTTATTTCATTGCATGACTTGGAGTTTTATGTATGGGTAGTATGGGATAAGTAGAGTATGGGAGGAATATAAAGTTGTTTTTTTAATAAAATATATTTTATTGATCTAATTATGTACCATTATAATCTATTCACATTTGCTATTTCATAGGCAGTTCACTGAGCCGTCTTCTAAAAAAACACGGGGGAGAATAAATAGAAGAAGAATATTTCCTAAGGTGGACTGCGATATCGCAGATAAAAAATATTTTTTGTAAGACTATCCAAATTTCGGAAAATATGGTAATCTGTTTGATCAAGGTCCGTGGAGTAAGTAGAATTTTTAATCAAAGAGGATATATTTTAGATCAAAGTGGCCAGTGCGACAAAACGCCAATTTGATATGTATTACTACCTACTATATTAATAGCTACTGACCTCACGAGTTTGACGAAGTCTTTTGCAAACTTTGTACTAGAGAGAAAAAGAGATTAATACATAATGTACTTAATACGACTGGCAACCCTAACATTATTAGATTCAGATTCAGTTTTTGAGGTCGAATAAGAAATTCACACCAAGTGGGTGGATAATCAGAAAATTGCAATGTTTACTTAGTTCAATAGAGCACTAAATGTAAGGTTTGATGACACCTAAAGTGAGGTGTCTTGTGTACAGTTACGTAATTTTAACAACCTTTATAGCGCGGTGGTAGCAGTGCGCAAATTCTATGTCCAGGATACCGGGTTCGATTCTTACTCATTGCAAGTACTTGTACATGAAGTTTATGTATTTCTGTTTATGCCATCAACTATTTCCAACTTTCTTTTATAGATAGTTATTTTAGTAATATGTTTAATAAAAATCTTTAATGAAATTGAATACAAGTTTAAACTTAAGCTAATGAACCCATAAAGGATGGAGGATGATACATACCAGAATAATCACTCGAGTCTCCTTCGTAATATCAATAACCAATTCTTATGCAAAATACATTAAACGTGGTTAATATATTCCATCATTCTTTTCAAATCAATTGACACTTCCCTTTAAGTAAAATCGATTGTTATTTAATTCAAATCGGTATCATATTCGGTTGTCACTAATCGTCTATTTATTAAAAATAGACAATAAATACATATTGAAAGTTAGTCGACTGTGGTCTTGACTTACTGGTGGTTTTACTAAATACTCAACAATATGTTAACCACGTTAAAACAAAGGACATTAAACAAAAACGTATATTTTTCCTCATAAATGAACAGAAGCACTGTTCTACCGGTTTTTTGGTACAACAAAAGGGAGCATTGTGTATATTTAACACTATTTCTAAACCAAACAAATGTACTACAAACAAATGGTTTGAAATACACAGATTTTGTTAAAAGAGGTTATGTGTTTAGAAATCGTAGTGCTAAAAGGCGATAATTAGCCTGTTTATTGAATGCTCAAATAGTCCTTAGTTTACAATCATGTTGTTTGTAATGTATTTGAAAGTTTAACAGGAAATATTAGTTTGTGGTATGAACTCCATACCCCAATGCTAAGTGACAGCTAGCACAGTCTATTGTCTGTTCCAACTAAATGTATATAAGTTACTCAACAGGTATTCACGGCTCACCCTTCTATTAGACAGAAACTAAATCTTAACGAGTTTTATTGTCACCTTAAGAAAGACCAATGGAATGAGTGTTATCAAACCAACTATCGCCACATTCCCATATTCCTTTTACGGCGTTTCTGTACCAGAAATGGGGTGCTGGGGGGAGGGTTTCGTCTTCTGTTATATTCACTCATTGAAACTAGAAAAAAAAATACGCAACATCAGATTTTTGTCAGGTTGTAGTATCGCTCCGTTCGAGTCGGACCTTTTATCTCTAAGCAAGGCCTTCTCTTCGTCAGTCAGTCTGGTGTGAGCTAGCTTTTAAGTTTCAACTCGGATCCTCTCCTTTACACATCAACACATCTTGGAAGCACCGTTTTAGAGTCAAACACCGTGAGTGCCGAGCAGTCAAAATCTGTAACTGAATATGCAAGTGTTTTATCCCACTATGATCCCAGATGCGTTAAGCGGGATTCGAAAAGCATCTAACTGGGCCGAAATAATATGGGTCAGGTCAGTAAAGATACACAGAGTAGAGTCATTTTGGCAACCATTACATAAAAACAAGATAAGCAATAAACATTACAGAGCATCTTTACGATACTAGCTCTGTGTTCATTAAAAACATTCCATATCTATCACAATAACTTGATCGATTTATATTAAATACTAGAAATGTGTAACCTACTTTATAAATGCCGTGTTCTCTGCACTTCCGTATTATATGAATATGTCTATCCATATAAGCAATATACTTTACCCCTTCATTACCTACTTTTCAATTTACTCTATTTTATTTTATTTAATATTGTAAGTTGAAAGCAATAATTACGTAACTGGAGCCGAATTAAATTAGTAAACATCCATGCGGTGCTATAAGTACGAATTTCTCTTATCATTACATCGCTCGTGTTCCCAATAGCTCGGTGTCTTAATGTTTTCACACTTCAAAACCGAAACGATAGCTTTGTATAAGTGCATAATTCGTGTGTTTTTATAAATTGCACTTTAGTGCGAAATTCAGAATAATATTAAATATTTACATTTTTATAAAGTGCATAAAGGAAAAACATGGTGGTGTCAAGGGCAATGGAACTCAGGTACCAATGCTATCAATTGAGCTTATGTTATGGATACAAGTACTCTCTCAGAATTATTCAAAATGTTATATTTTTGCAAAGTGGATAGATGATTAAGTTACTGCTTATTGTGTATGATTAGTATGAATTATTGATGCAGGCATTGACTTTAAACAATGCAATCCCTATCTACAATTACATTACATTTGCATTTATACAGTATTAGTGGGATTTATCACACGAGGACGGGTATTTCTGGCGATGATTCATGTGGTATGATTATAGTACGCCATGGTCAGCCGAGATAACTGTAGGGTTGCCCCCTGTTTGATGTCAAAATGTTAAATAATTTTGTTCAAAAACTTCTACTTGGATCTCAAATGTATTTCATTATGAATTGACAACACATCAAGGGATGCATGTTAGACGCAGAAGAACAATGTTTTTTATAAACACATTTTTTATTTTTAAAGTAATACTGTTAAAGATTAAAGTGTTATTGCATCATTTCATTTAAAATACTTAAATTCAAAATCACTCAGCGTCACGCATGAATGTATTTCAGTTTTCTTTTTTGTCTTTATTTTAAATCACTATAGCGTCATTGAAATATGCATTTGAATATAATACTCCTATTTTTTTAGAAAGAAAGTTTTTTAGACAATAATTATTTAATTAAATTTTTATTAGATTCTATTTTACAATTATTCTGGCCTTTAATGTTTTCATTTATTAAAATATGCGTAATTATTTTTAGAAAATTCTGTAGAAATCCTGTCTCGAATCTCTGTCTTTATACATAACCCTTACAAATTGTTAATTTTAAATGGATAAGTAGAATAAAAGTGGTCACAATTTATTTTGAACAAGACCCGTAAAGATATTTAAAGGTTTTACGGTTTTTGCAGATGCCGCCTCTTTAGTTATATTATGCCACTTCGGAGTCTTGACAGTACGACAATTGTTCATTCTCCAAACTATTCTAAGACAACATAGTATGACAGGTGATGGTAAATGTTCTTTTACGACATTCCGAGGACAACCAACACGTAGGTTTAGACTACCCCTAAATGAGATTCGCAGGACCTGTTTCAGTCAAAGGTTCTGCTTTCTCGGACGCTTACTATATGGTCTTTCAAACAGAGTATTGAATTTTGTGAACAAAAACAAATATTACTGTAAGAAGGTTGTTACCAACTGGCTTCTTACACTTAGCTATGACGAAACTGAAAATCTGCTTCATCCAGTTGAATAGACTATCACCACACACACACACACACACACACACACACAACACACACACACTACACACACACACACAACACACACACACACACACTAACTTATTCCTCTACTAATTATTGTGATTATTCTATTATTATTGCATTTTTAAAATTAATTTGATCATTATTTTTGATTTAGTTTGATTACAATTATTATTAATTAGTGTCGTTGCATATTGTTCAGCTACGATGCCAGAATTTCGTTTTATACTCTGTCCTAAAATGGTTGCGCTGTATTACCTAACTGTGCCATATAAATAGTTGCTGATACTTATAGCACAAGTTTTCCTTTTTAAGTATCAGCAGTGCATTATTTGTAATTATATGTGATACGAAAACTGTGAATTGTTAGTGTAAATTTGTATTGTGAACAATAAATACATTATTATTATTATTATAGTTATCTTAAGTGTATATATATGTATAGTTGTGTGTATAGTACTGTATACGAGGTTAAACAATACGACTGCTAATCCTTTTCATTTTGTAAGGTACTGGTCGATAGATTACCATTACATTAATGGGGTTCCTCAGTGATAAATCAGTTGTCACGGTTTCGATACCTAACCAAGACAAATGATCGTACGATGGGCGTAATTTACTTGTAATATTTTACGTTTTTAGAAGTTTATATTATCAGCAGTCTGAATACCATAATTACAGGTTCTACCTATTTGAAATCAGGCGTGTGAAATATGTGACATTCTTTATAAAATTTGTTGTTTCAGTATTGCCCAAACATCATTTTCTAGTGTATTATAGTAGAAGTAGCGACAAGGCCCCACGGAATCCGTTAAAATTTTCGGTTTTTTTTTTGATTTACATGCAAAATAAAGATTGGTGAAAGAGGAAGGTTAAAATGTGTAACTATAACCTTCCTCTCTAATAAAAACTGCATACAATTCGTTAAGTAGTTTAAAAGATCTAAGCGAACTACAGCTGAACACTTATTTTTATACTAAGTAAAGATACGTAAACGTATTAACTTTATAAGTGATACCTAAACCGAAATATGTACCAAAATCGCTACCTACAACCACTGTGGTTTTTTTTTTTACTTAGTATAGCTGCCTCGTTGGTCTAGTTAGCGTAAGCGACTGATGATCAAGAGGTCTCGGGTTCGATTCCCGAGTCGGGCTGCTGTTGGGTTTTTCTTACAAGAAATTCTTAATAGCAGAGAATGACGGTGATGAATGTAGTGGTTGTTGCCCGCCAGTGCCTCGGAGAGCAAGTTAATCCTTCGGTCCAGGTTGTCATGAACATCTATGGGAATCGTTACTGGGTAATACTGTCAACTAGTTCGACCTTCGAATTCAGTTCACCCTCAGGGTGGCGAAGGTCCGATGCCAGTCGCTTCGTGCAAAAACTGATATTTAGGTAAAACCGATTGAACTATTAGCCGACCCTAAATCTTGAGAATAATAAAGACTAATAAGATATATAGATATATACTTTGTGTATATAATGGCTTTGTATAGTTTTACCACTATTACCACGTAGTTTAACACGACAGTTAATGGGTTAAACTCTTAAAATTTACAAAACCTAAGAATGAGAATTTTTGATGTAACCTTAAAGTGAAACGAAAGCTTGAAATAAACCCAATACCAACAGGTCTGGCCATCGTGGTATAGAAGTTTCAAAACCCCCTTTCTAAGCCTGAATTCCTAATTTCAATAATTAACAGTAAGTAACAATATTTTTCGTATATTCTGTTAATTGTACGACAGTATTAACAATGGTGAGGAGGCAATTGTATGTTAAAGTCAAAAATAATAAGATGGAGTCATAAGGACACGTTGTTATCTTGTATTTCTGTACGTGAGTCACACATGATGTGCCATGTGGCTAGGGTTGACTCGTGCCAAGATACTTATATAAAACTTTGTATATTTGTTTCAAGGATTGACGTTTCTTGGATTGGGAAGGGAAAATTAAAAAGCAGCGTCGTATAGTCGGCTACCAACACCTTACTCAGAAAAAATGGATTACCGTGTTACTCAACTTTTTTTCGATTGATTAAATCTCGTATTAAAGAATATTTCATATAAAATAATAGAAGTGCCTCAATGTCAATAACTCTTACAGTTTTTTTTTACAAAGTAAATTGAAGTTCAATATATTTAAGAAAAAAGTAAAAAACGTAGAGAGTGCTAAAAGATGAATTTAAAACAAATTGCAAAACAGTTTTCATTTAGATACTTTCCAACTTTAGAATTTATTCTGTAAAGTTTTGCTTGATAATATTTTACATATTAAAGGAAATATAAAATTATTTCAAAAATATGTGGATTCTGTTTAACCTCACTCGAGATTAGAATGTTTTAATATTGTACGAAGTTGTGTGATGGTATTAGAAGTCGGGTATATTAATGAAAATCCCTCTCACCTTTGTCATTATTCTGTACTAGATCAATAGATCTACTACGTAAAGCTAAGGTTTGTCTATAATAATGAACAAACCTTAGCTATACGTACTATTTTAATAAGCAGGACTACTGTAGCAACTTAATGAAAAACACTTTTAGTCGTCTATAAGAATATTACAAAAGTTTTATAGTTAAGACGACCCTTACACTAGTACGTTTGAAGTTACATGAAATATGTATATAAATGAATTAGTTTGTCATTTAATTGCTGTTCTATACTGTATTTCAGTTAAGTAGTGTTTATTAAACAGAATAAAATATCAATAAGTGATTTGACCTATGATTTGTTAGAAACTCGATTCGAAAAGTTCATGGTTAATATGTGTATATTTGAAAAATCAATAAACTTGTTAAACTGTCGTGTTGTAATGTAGTACCAGATAACTCATAGAAAATTGAGACTTATTTGTTAGCGTTACACCATTTTTAGGATTACATTCCATTTCAACAAAATATGCTTACGTAACTTCTACCAAAACTTTTTACTCAGCAACATAATGTTTTAAGTATTAAGTTCGAAATATTTTGTAATTACTCTACAAAAAAAAAAAATTTGTAAACATCGACTTTCAAGATTGACGAGCTTTCTGCTTATAAGTGTTCTTCGATTCCGTTGAGTATGCGCCGAGTGTAAAGCAGACGTTTTTGGATTATATTATGTGGTATGTTAAGAGTAGAAAATGAAAGCATAGTTATGCAGAAATTGAGAGGCTTTTGAATACAGATAGGTAAATATTTATTTTGTGAGAGTGATAACCCTTAATGGTCGTGGATCATGGAGTCAGACAGCACTAAAATATTCGCGCCAAACGGACGATCAATCATCAAATAACGTATTCAATATTTCGCGCACTCTTAAAAGTCTGTGAATATTATGAAACGGTATTCAAAGGTGACTTATAACCCAACAATGGGTATAAAGAAACGTCTATTTGACAAAATTAATTTCGCGTCAGCTTATGCGCGTTTTTTTGTAATAAATTATTCATGATAATTATTGTCAAGAATAATTAAACAATTATTGTGGTCCTTCAAAGGAAAAAGGATATTCCTATGTAAAAATTTCTTAAACTGTTTGTCAGTCTGTCTATCAATGTATACAAATGTATTATTAGAACAGCAGAGACAGTTATAGTTTAAAAAATGTGAGATGTTTTAAAAATCGATTTCAGAAATTAACACTTTACTCACACTTATCTGCGTTTTTAAACTCATATAAATGTGTCCCTCATTCTAAGTGTGAATATTCTTTCGTCAAGTCACATACGATTTTTATGGATATTAAAACAAGGTCCAATTTCAACCGAAGTAGATACTTTTAGTCACCATAAAATTGCTCTTTTAGAAAACAAAGTTTGACAGAAACGTATTTTGTATGTTTCCAACTATGATATCGATATCAGGCACCGTGATCGTCAGCCAGTAACAAACAGTCGATGAAAATATCCGTCACCAAAATACTCAGCCAATCTGATGTCCACTTAACACTAATCGTCACCCACTTACGGACCCGACAAGGTTGTTACTGCATTCGTGACTCATGCTGACTTTTATTTCATGAATGACAGCTGTGTTCTGTTATAGAGATAGCATTTTTTTAATATACTTTATATCCATTATCTTTTTTATAAGAATTTGTGTTAATTAGTTGTTGTTCACGGGGAACCACAAAAAAAAACAGGAGTTCTTAGTGATATATTATCTCGAGAGCTGTTGATACTTTTCTTGTCGTTTTATTATCTTAAACACTATTTATTATCGTGTATATTTGAATGACTCCTATTTCGAAAAGTACAGGATAAAAATCCTAAAAGGTTTTATTATGTCTAGTTGATTGGTATTGTCAGTAGTGATCCTGCCAAGTCAGAGGTCACGGGTTTATAGGACAAATAGTGGCGTGATAAGCACTATCGTGTGTTCTTTGTCCGATATTAATTATTCTATGACGTGTATGTATTTATAAATATGTTTATAGGTATGTTCATAAGCTGTCAGATTAGGAAACCAGACAGAATGTGAACTAGACTTTGGCTAGATTTCAGTCAGACGGTCGTGTGTCAGAGAATATTTTTATTTTCGAAACTAAACAATCTTTTCAAATAATTTCGCTCCGGACTATTCGCTATTTACAATAATGTTTGAGGGGCCGGTTTTAAGAATGGATCGAATTAATTGGAGTGAAATTACCCCTTAATATTATATAATATTACGGGGGGCCTATGTCCAGCAGTGGACTGTAATAGGCTAATGATGATGAAGATTAGGTCACAAAATTTCATTAAAATTTGTCCAATTGTAATCCAATCCAATTCTATGATTAGTATAGAATATAATTTCAAAACTATTAATACTAATTAATTAATGATTGCAAACGTGTTAAGGAGTATTTAATGAAATAAATTATGATTTAAAAAAAAAATATTATAGTATAATATAATAATTATGTATGAGGAATACGTTATCAAGGCGTGTAAATGTTAAAAATGATTAATTTATCAATATATCTGCTTGATGTGTTTACTGTAGAATTAAAATATCATTACTGCAAACATAACTTTGGTTTGTAAACTTTCGGAGTGTTGGCTTTCACACGAACTAGAAATTAAATAACAAACAGCTTACACGAAAATAGCATTTAGTGTTTCTAACTCTAATTGCAACACACCACAGTAACATGTGTCTGGATAGATGAGGTAAAATTACAGTCATTGGATTGTAATTTTGGAACGTAGATGTTTAAATTAACGTTTTTTGTTTGGAATTATTTTCTAGCTATAGATTTCGTAATAACAATAAAACCGTGATTATTTACAATTTTATGGTCTTTTTCATTGTTATGATTAAGCTGTTATTTTATACCACATAATCATCAGCAACAGTTCCCTACTGGACGTATGCCTCCCCCTAGAAAGGAAGGTTTTGGATTTAGTAGAACAAAAAAAGGAGGCTTCGGTCTTAGTAGACCAAAACCTCCTTTCTACTATGCAACGCTGACTAGACGCTGACGATTCATATGTTTGTTTAAAGATTTCCTTTCCGTTTCGCAGTGATGTTATCCTGCATAATTTGCTTAGTTGCCTCTTATGACAAATGTTGGATAGTCGATCGGTGGTGACTCTAAGTATTCTTACCACCACCCACATGGAAAAAAATATTTTTGTATTCCTAATATGATTTAACGAGCCAACGGAAAATCATCCAAATAATGACAACGAAACCCTCTTCAGATCACTCTTCAATGGATCAAAATTGCTCTAACTGAGACATCATATAGAAACGTGTACGGATGGCGAAACCAGATGGTATAAATCAAGCGTTTACATAAAACTGTGAAATTGTTGACTTGTAGAAAACATATGGCGTTTATCTATATTTCTTCGGTAATAAAATTAGTTTTTAATTCTTAACTTATGTTTTTAAAAGGCTGAGAGCATTGAATCTTTGATTAGTTATGCTAGAAAAGACCAGCTCTGTTCACAAAAAGTAACAATAGAATGAGGAACTCTGATCGTACTCGGAGTTCATGACCGACATGACATTATGCATGTTAAAGAGGTATTTTTGTCACTTCAAGGGTTTGACATTTAAATCTTACCTTTTCAAAAAATAAACGTATACAAACAACTGTTAGTGTTGATACAACTGACAATCAAAGTTGTATCTTATCATGCTTTCATATATGCGAATTTGCTCTCCATACCATACACACTAATGCTGTACACACAATAAAAATCATAATAAATCTGTAGTGGGCCCCGCACTCAAACTTTAGAATTGCTTTTCAAAGGCCTGTGTCCACCCCGGCTCCATTAAATAATAATTTGTGAACAGAAAATTGAAAATGTAGGCAGCTTGAGTTTAAATTTGCTTGTATTCAATCATTTCACGCCAAAACTTTATTTCATTTTAGTGACGATACTATTAATTTGAAAACTGTTATTGCGAGGTACAAAACTCATTTTCAGCAGAAACGTGATCAACGTATCCCTCTTATAACAGTTTAATGAGCTTGTAAGTTAATCTTTCATATTTACAATTTTCAGGTACATTAAAGTTAACATTGAATTAATATTCTGCATGCAGAGCTATTTATTCACAAAAGATTTAGCATCATTTTTGGAAAATGTGACTTAAAGTCAAGTGCTATTTCAGTGCTGTTTAAATGATATTTTTAACCATTCACATAGAGGATTTATGTGTATTACTTGTATGTGAGCTACCCGAAGTTTTTGGATACCGAAAATCCGTGTTGTGGTTGTCTGGAAGAGATCCCCGTGAGCGATGAGACCGCCTATTGTATCATTTGCATATTTGTGACTCTTTCTCTGTTTTAACTTTGTAATTTTGCATGTATACAATAAGATATATAAATGAAATATAAATAATGTGTCTTTAAAAGCTTTGTGACATAAAAGACCAATGTTTTATTTAAAATACTATGTATTGGATTGCATTATAGTAACAATGGTTCATCGACTGCCTCGGTGGCGCAGTGGTAGCGTACGCGACTGCTGTCCATGAGGTCTCGGGTTCGAATCCTGGGTCGGACCAAATGTTTGTATGATCTGCAAATATTTGTTTCGGAGTTTGGGTGTTTTCTATGTATAATATGTATGTATTTACTAAAAAAAAAAAGTATTTATGTAATTATATCAGTTATCTTACCCATAATACAAGCTCTGCTTAGTTTGGGACTAGATGGCGTTGTGTGTTAGATGTCCGAAATATTTATTAAAAAAAAAAAAAAAAAAAAAAATGGTTCATAGTCAGTAGTTCAAGTATGATACTAATCCAAAAGTTTTTTTTTTCTATGAATGAGAGGGCCATTGCGTCTTTATGTCTACGGTCATATATTTTTTATATATAAAGAGCAGTCGTGTCGCCTGGTAGAATTGTTTATCGTTTTATCATTTCAGTCGGCTGGATCAGTAAGTGCTGCCATTTTTATGCCATTATAATTTTTCAGTTTCAGCTCCGAAACTATGGACATCATGTACTGTAACAACGATACTACTGGTAAACATACATTCTGATAAATCACAACCAGACTATCGTCCTTGATACACTATTCCTCGCTTTAGCTTTGAATTAAATCAACGTTCTCTGATGCAAAGGTTATGCAGCGGTATACACATTAATGGAGATGTATATATTCTGAATAACTTTACACTCACACGAGGCGGCGCGGCAGTCTGATTCCTAATGAGGCAGTCTGTAGTATTAAATGTGTAGGTTGAACAAAATTACAATTACCGTTTCAATATAATTTTAACACGTGGGGTGGTTTATTTAACATACATTTGTAAATAGACGTAAAAAGTTGAGTATAGAGATTTTTCTAGATAATATTTTTTATATATAAGTCGGTCAAACTAACTTTACTTTTATTGATAGAACTCATGTGGAGAATATCGTACTATGATGGCTAGCTACCACATTCATTGAAAATGCAAAAAATGCAACAATGCAGAGTACTTACCCAAACTATTAAGATTTACAAAAATCATTTCATTAGGAATATTACGTTCTATGTTTCGTTTCCAGAGAAAGATTATTCTATATTAATCTATCTATACTATAATAGCTGCTGTTGCACGCGCTGTTAAGTTTCGCTAAAACAGTATATGAAAAATATGTTGCCCTTTAAAAGATCTAAAAAATTTCGTGACAGCATGTATATCTGTTAAGGTTGGCTCGTTATTATCTTTTTATGAAAAACAAATATGTTCGTACTATAAGTAAGTACAACATTGCGGTACGAGCAATAGGATACGCAGACGAAGTTTTCGGGTAAAATGATTTACACTTCTTACAGTTTGTTTACACAACGGATTTTACACGATCTATTTTACTATGTAACCACAAACGTGACCTATACGTACGTGACGGACCGACACTAATTATGTGCATATACGATTGTATATAGCTATATACCATTCTGTGCCGCAGCTCACCCAGGCTAAGATGAAGTTTAGAACAGACTGTCATACCTTATTGTGTTTGCGTTTATCGTTTTAAGTGGGAGCGATTGGAGGTTAAGAGGTTCCCTTAACATAGTTAATTGAATTAAAAGTTAGGATATACTGCTATAATTAATTGCATACACAGACTTGTATCTATTGTTAAAACAATATCTGGAACCAATTTAAGTCCACCAACAAATAAACTTTCATTTTATAAGTTTCGATTCTTCAAAAGTTTTAATCTTAATAACAAACTTGAGACATTGTACGTTATATAAAAGCATTTAAATATTTCTCAATATTTATATCTCAAATTCTTTTGTACATAGTTCAATATTAAATATCCACTTAAAATTTTCTTGATATTTATTTTATTACACAGGGTGGAACGTCGTTCCAACCTCTCTGTTGTTCTATCCGTCTGTATTAAAATACATAGAATTGTCTAACCCACTGTATTCATTCGTATATGAATGTTGTAAGGTAGCGAGCGTTGTTATTCCCAAATTCCCAACTCATCTGATGAAACTTTACAGTGGTGGTTTACGTAAGTACAGACGGTATACTTGTATACATATACGTGTACAGATATATAATATAGGTTGTTCCATTGGGAGTTTGTCACAATCATCTATGGGTGTCCATTAATATCGTTGTTGTTCGCTTTATTTACTTCAGTAAAAATAATAATTTATAAGACATTTACATTCCCATGGAGTTTTATAACCTTACCTGTCGATACGAAAAGAGACATGTAGGTTTTAATGAATTGCCAACTTTGTATTAAATGACTATAAATTAATAATAACAATGTTAAAAAGCTTAAACTGGGATTTGTATTTTTTTTGAAGATTTTGCGAAACAATGTAATAAATGTACGAAAACAACGACTCCAGTATTAAATATGTGGTACTGATGAAGCGGCACTTTTGGTGGACGTAATATCAGAAAACTTTATTATAATATCATTTAGTTAGCACAAAAGATTATATAGTATATATTTCACTTTGATATTAGCCAGTAACACTTTCTCACTGTCACGCTGCTTTAGTCGGTGTTCAAACTATTAAGTTCATTGGATTAAGAATCTGCACGCACGCCAACTCTACTCCATAATAACAGTCTTATTAGCTCCAATTGAAAAAAAATTATTTTATCTTACAAATAACTCGCTATTCTCATAATTTATTAAATCAAAGTATGATTACTTCCGAGATCTCAACCTTGATATACAAGTTTGTTTAAGTTAAGAAACACCGGGTTTTCATAGAACAAACAAGCTGAAAATTGTTTCAAAATGAGAAGGCGTTGATTTTTTTATTTTAAGTTGATTGAATTTTAACATAATAACTGTACATTACGTATGTAGCACTAAGTGTATTCAAACATAATTATTACCTTTTGCACTTAGTCCACACCATTCCGCACATATTAGTATTCAAATTATAATGTTGCCGTGGGACACAGTTTTGTACCAAAAGGGCTATAAAGAATCCTACATGGATTCTTTGTTAATATAAGTTTCCTGACCATCGCAGTTAGGTATTACATTTTTATCCACTCTACTGATGGTATGTTTACCATAGTAGGTTTTACCAAAGACTTTTAGATATTTTTAATTTTAAATATCTCCTTACTAATACTATTTAAGTATCATTATTATTACACGAACAAAGAACTTTACTTTCTTTATCAAATTATACCTTTATTTAGACAGCCTCGTTGGTCTAGTGTTTAGCGTAAATGATTGCAGATCAAGAGGTTTCGGGTTCTATTCCCAGGTCGGTTAACCCTTAAGTCCGGTTGCAAAGAACATCTATGGCAATCAGGAAGTCAGTGCCCTCAAAAGTTCACCCTCATGATTGCGGAGGTCCGATACCAGTCGCTCCGTTTAGAAACTGATATTCAGGTAAAATGGTCGGACTAGTAGCCGAATCCAAATAATCTTAGGAATAATAAAGGCTAGAAAAATGATGTCCAAATATGACTACTGTTATTTCAAGTATTATAAAATTGTCTATTCTACACAATGATTTTCTTCTTACCTCGATACCTGTAAGAAATAAGAAAGGTGATGAACGCCTAACTAGTTCTTGCCTATAAAGGTACATATTTTATTGACGCTAATACCCTTTGACTGCCAACTTTAAACTTAAATAGATGCTTCTTAGAGTGGTATCACAAGATCTATTTACTTTGTTATGCATGACTGAATTGTCATGGAAACTTCGCATCTACGGTTGCGAATTCGAACCAGACGTAAAATATATATTCATTCTTCGTATGTAGAATGTACATATTCGAGGATACAATCAAAAGCAGTTTTTATTTAAAAGAAACTCCCTATAATCGGTGAAATTTTTATTTTCATATCAGTTCAATTTAAAGTTTAAAGTGTAAATTTTATTAAAAAAATATTACACTACATGTAGTAATAAGTTCTATCTTTGACAGATTAAATAATATATTTTAATCTGTCAAAGACAGTTAACTGGAAAATTTAATAATAATAATAATAAGGCCATTTGAATAAGTTGTTTGTCTGCCAGACGATCTCTAATCAGTATACGACGTTATTTAAGAAATGGATGCAGCAACTATTGCGTCACCACCAGGCGGTTGAACAAAACCGCTAGGCTCAATTAGTCAATATTTACAAATTAAGATTTTCACTTGTTACTATTAATATAGCCAAAGCGTCTTCCAATCGCTGACGATGATCGTATGTGGTAGCTAATACTAGTAACCGTTATTCTTACCAAAGTTTAGCTTCTTCCTCTGTGCAGTCTAAAAAATATTACATACATAAGAAGCATTGGGGTTGGTCTCGTCGCCTCCCAAAAGAGTAATCAATTAAGATTATTTGCATTTAGCAATGTACATTACGCTGATACCAAAGAATTTTTTTTATATTCCTTTGTCCCACTTGAAAACGCTTACTCTCCCAACGAATGTAGGTATCAAACGAGCTTATTAACGAAAACTCATTATCGTAAATCTCAAACAAAATAAGGAAAAGACCTGAAAAAGTCTATCTAGACTTGTCACTATAGTTTTATTGTTTTCTGAGAACAAGTACCCAAGACTAGGTACATAATTTACCTTTTTGTAGAAGTATGGCGTTTGATGGCATGATGAAACCGAACATTTTAACGGAAGCAAATAAATTACACGGGTCATGTTCCATCGTCGCGAACAATGCCCTGTTGATTTTTTATTGGACGTTTGCCGTCAAAGGAAACCTTACCTAAAAATCAAAGATTATGGTACTTACCTTGAAGTCAATTCGAAAACCAATATTTTTATACACAAACATACCTTAATACGTTTACATTTTAGAACAGAGACAAAAAGATCATTACATCAATCAGATCAGTAAAAAATCTTAAGATATCAATTACAAGCTCATTCGCTATTCGTAAAACCTTATTACTTTCATAATAATTATACATTAACTTCCACGTTTAGACATATTTTATTAAATTTGTAATTATTTAAGAAAATAAATATAGTCAAAAATGTCTGATTTGCAGTCTATTTGTAATTTTTCTAAATGCGCTTGAATGCTTCCACAGAAAAACATTTACATCCGTTTCGAATTTCGTGTGTTCAAGAGTTAGTTGTTATGTTGTAAATAGGTAGACTAATTTTTACAGAACTTTACCTTACATAGCTTATCATAAAGAGTAACTCAAGTTTCTTTTATTTTTAATAAAAGTTAGTATTTCAAAACAACCACATACATTCCGGTGATCAAAGTCGTGGCGGACATGACTAAGAAATCATATATTTACGTTTTTACGGATTTACGACGTCAAATATCTTTAATAAAACTTTTTTAGCATTGCTGCTACGTCTAAATGTTCACCACAAATGTTCCGACACAGTTTCTTTCCATGATATACGGTTAGATCTATAAATATCCAGTACTGAATGCGTTACTGTTTATTGAATGCTCCTAGGGGCCCCGGTTCGACTAACTTTTTATTTATAAACGTACACTCAACGGTTTGCGTATGAACTATTTAGTGGGATAGTATCGCAATCTCCAGCGAGGTCAACGGTTTTATTGATCGTGAAGTTCTATGAGAACTTTTGTGGTCATCAGTTATTGTTAGAATAAAAGCTAAGTTTTAGATGACTGTGGTAGTCCAATATATTCGTAAATATAAGCTTTTAAAAGTAAAATAAAACTTCATAAATGATTTTGTTGTTCATTTGTTGCAGGCGAACATGCCTCTACACCAACCAACCAGTATTAAGAGTATTTGTAATGTTTTTGTTAATACATTGAGATAAAGTAGTAAACTACTTTATCATTCATTCCGCACATATATATACATTTTGGTTGATAAACTAAAGTTTATCAACCAAAATATTGAACATCCATATTTTAATGAGTAACATCTTACTTCTTGTTGCTCTGAACAGAAAAAGGTAATATACTAATTGGGAGAAACTCCCTCTATCTGACTTGAGTAATGGGTACACCCGGTGTTAGAATGACCCATCATATGGAAGGTAAGAAGTCAAATGTTACATTTAGTAGTCACATATTGACTACTATATTAATTTCAGTACTACAATCTTGTTTTATTTAAAAATATTTTTTCCAAGTTCTTAAGGTTCAAAACAGTCTACACAAACTGTTCGGACATGTACAACGAGTATTGCTTACAAACCATTCAACCAAGCGGATAGTATTTTAATTGAGCCCCAACTTTACCTATGCTGTACATTAAATAGATAGGGCAGCTTCGGATCATATTCGATCCTATCGTAACTTGCTGTTAGGTCAACAATGCTATTAAAACAGGCAGTCAAAAAAGTGAAATCCTTTTTTGATCGGCAATTCTAAGATAGTTCTATATAAGGAACTATCAGTTACAAAACAAAATAAGTAAAATAAAAATAGTCTATACAGGATAGATTGGTAAAATAAAAATAGAGGTAGGTTTTAAAAAAATATATTAAGACTTATTTAGCAAACAAAAATATTTAACAAAGAACATTATTTCAGTATTTTCGCAGGCATCAAGTAACGAAAACAAGAGGTACTCAACTATAGTCCAATGTATAAAACTATAAATAGTTTAATCACAAATTTACATAATCGGATTTCTGTGTGAATTGGTATTTAAACTTTATACTCTCAAGGTTCATCGAAAGCACACATCGTAGACAGCAGACTAAATCAAATTTGAACGCAGTCGCGTTGTCGTCGTCGTCATTGTGGGTACGTCGTTGGTGCGTTACTCGTTGATATGTAAAGATCTTAATTTTATAACCAATTGCAAAAAAAAAACCAAAAAGTTTCGAATTGAATTGACATGAACGAAAAATTCATCAAGTATAAATCGTTATTTTTTTGGGATGCTTGTTAGTTTTTAACAGTTCAGTTCTAAGTTGGACCCCAGTCTAATTTAAAAATAATACACCACACCTAACAGTTAATTATAACATTTAGAAAACAGTTTTTACAACATAGATATATTGATGTCGGTGTCTCTTTAAAAGTTTATTGATTAATTGCACCTGTCTACGACAGTTTAAACATGAAACTGATGTCGAAGATGACGAATGAGAGAAATGGTATTGAGTTGCTTAAGGTACATACTATTTAGACAGTTGACCTTACATGCGAACTTAACATTAGATTAGCGCAGAGAATCCATCCAACGTAGCTTAGGAAAATGAATATTGATCTCAATCCAATTGTCTTCATACACTTGCTTTTGTTCATAAGAGGTATGTCAAGAAAGCTATACTTACTCACAAGATAATATAGTCTTATGGCACACAACATTTATAAGAATATACTTTATAGTATCAGACCTGTAGTGACACTTCTCCGTTGATGTGCAGAGCCTGGAAACAAAGAAATTTAAATGATAAAATACGATCTCACTTAGAAGCTAAGTTTATTGTCATCTAAATTATGCCTAAAAGCATTGTTACATCAAAAAATGTATTGGATTTAATAGCCTGTTAACCCTATTACGGTTTTACTATAAGAAGTCGTTAACATTTTTGTGAATTATTGAATCTTCACAGTAGTTAGTGATATCCAAGTATAGTAATATTTACATGTAATGTAAATGTAAACATCATTTTTTTCACTTGAAGGACTTCTTACAATAAACCCACAGTCACATGAATATGATAATAACGATGTAAAAAAACATATATTCGTATGTCGCTAGTTATAAATAAACTAAAAATGCTGTTAGCGTTATAACACAAGCGTCCTCAACCAAGGATCCAAGATTCAAGAGAATATATTCATATTTCAGAATGGGTTTTAGGAAGCAGTAAACAAGTCTTCAGCCCGTTTTTGGGATTTTTTGTACAACAGAAATGTATTTCTGAGCAATAATATGACACAATTTGATCTAAATAAGTCAAGGACAGCAAAAACGGAGTGGTTTACGTGACAAATGGCATCTATACGATTATAATAGTAGATGTCTGGTACTCAAGTGATATGGTGAAGCGAGGCGTATAGTTAATGGCACCATTAGCTTTAGGATATGAGTCTACTGATTATTTAAATACCTTAACAGATTAGCGTCGTAGTGGTAGCTCCATTGATAAATATCGAGGCTCGGAGAGTAGTAGACAGCTGGTGGATACAATGCTGGCGTTGAAAACATAAGTCCTGTGAAATCAAGCGCACTTAGACGTCTGTGCGAGGCTTATAACGAGTGAAGCCTTTACTGATTTAGTGGACGGTAGAGTAATCCGATCACACGAATCACCTTAATTGAAAAACGGGCGTAGTAGTAAACGATCAATTTTCATATGTTTTAAAACTTTTATAATTATGTCCTTTAGATCGGCATAATTTGTTTGAAGCAATCATAATAATAATATGTGCTTTTAAGTGTACTGTGTTAATAATTCAAATTTATTTTGCGGCGGTACAGTAATAGCGAACTGAGAGTCAAATGGCTGCGGGTGAAAACCCTATCCACTGATAGATACTCAGCCATGATTCTACCCACGTGACTCCACTCAGTCACTTAATTTGTAACGGAGTGGTCACTTCAGTCATGTTGTTGTCGACTGGAAAGATTAACAAGGCTTTGAGTCATGTGTCACCCACGTTATTCGTATCTTTTTAAGCTTAAAGTTTGAAATGCAAAATAGGCATACAAATTGCTATATTCTCCCTCGTTGAAATCGATAAATAGTAACTGAAGTGCTGTATAATGTACAGAGAAAGAAATTATGAATCATATATATATATATATATATATATATATATATATATATACAACATGTTTATATACATTCAATCGAAAATCTTGCTCGATAAAATAAGATGAAAATATTTTTATTGGTAGCGAAGAAAATGTTGAAAGAAAATGCTAAGTTCATTGGACGCAGCATGTTGCGGGCGCCCCGTCGTCTAGTAAAGAAAATGAAATACAAATATAATGTTTAGTCATTATTTTCTAACTAGTGTTGTGTATTCTTTAAATGAACATTGAAATAGATGTTTTTATAACTGCCTGAAAATATACAAACTCATATTACATCGAAATTAACAAACTTTTAGTATTTAATTTTGCGATATGTTCTTAGTCAAAACAAAAAAAAAATATATTTAACAAAAAAAACCAGTAAAGTAAAGGAAAAACAAATAAATAAGAACTACCCGCTCGAATACATGTGTCGTGTTATATTGTTTCTTTTTATGTCAATGACGTAATAATGGATTTGTTTTTGTAATTGATGCTAACTAAAATAGTAACTATTTCATTCATAAAATTTAAGGTAAAGTTGTTGCAAGGTTATTGTGTTATTTTTCTGGTTTTTCTATCCGCATAATAATGGGATGGTGACTATAAATAGGGACCATCCTATTGTTCGTCTCTTCCTTATAGGTATTTAAGTGATCTCGTGGATAGTAATGAAAGAAACTTTATTGGAATTTCTACCTAGTTCCTTATTTAAAAAAATACAGTAAAAATAATTCTTTATTCTCCGCAAAGTGTTGGAAAAGCAGTCCGACAACCGCAATATACAAGACACTAGCTTTGTCGCTTAAGTGGATATGAGTATAAATAAAAATGAATCAAAAAAATGCATGTACGCTCATAACTTTCGATGGACCGCACCAAATCGAATAATATTTTTTTGTGATTTTTGTCAAGACCAGGTTTCTATAGAAAAAAAATTATAAAAAACCGGAGGTATTATATTTCCTCAGTACATTTAGTCGTATACGCTGCGGCCCTGCGGGAAGATTACACAGGCTTACTAAAAGAAGTTTTCCGGTAATTCAGATTTTTTTTACGAAAAGAAGTTCACCGGGTCAGCTAGTAAGATACAAATATGTGTACTGTAGAGTACTTGGAAACATCCAAAGCAACTAAAGTGAAGGACGGCTAACTATTTCCTATTTAGTAGGTTTTTCCAATTTTTCTTTTTGTTACGTACATTCTTACATATCTGTCGGAGCACCAGAGATTTATTATTCTACATCCGATTAGCATATACATACAAAATATAATCGTGTAAATTTTGATGAAAACATTATTGAAATTAAATTCACTTGTACTTTTGTTCCACTGTTTAATGAAATTAAACTGACCAGTTTCGCCCTATGGCATAATCAAATGATTTTTGCTGAACCTTCAAGTATCATCAACAAAGACTTGGCTAATTGGCACTCTACTGCTATGCGGTTTTCAAGATAATTTTTGCCTCTTACAACCAAAACCAATAAATGTGGAACAAATCATCGAATGCGACGTTTTTAGACTTTCAAGAATCGACTTCTGGGTTTGCAACTTGCCATTAAAGAACATGTTTGCTTGTACGCCAAAAAATTGCCTGGCTGGAGAGTGTCAAGAGTATACGGAATGACTAATGGTAAAATAACTACCATCACCTATTATTATAGACACCAGCAACCAGAAAGACTCACGATTGTTGTTAACATTTGAAGTGGGGGTACACCCTTTTCTTCGTAATCGTACCAATTCGATGTTAAATATTACAAAATGTCCTACTTACAGCAAGCATACATACACAGTCATTTATTTTGTAAAGCCTATTTCTGTAACTGAGCCCTCTCCTACAAGTTAGTGTCCAAGTCGTTGATGTCAAAACAACAACCCATAATGTCCCGCTGCTGGGCTCGGGTCTCCTCTCTGGAGAGGGTTAAGGCCATACGTCCCCACGCTGGCCAAGTGCGGGTTGGGGACTGGCAAGAATACGTTGTGGCTACGTAAATCTTGCCGTTGGATGTTATTAAGCCGCCCGAAGGCCTCCAACTAAGCTTCACGACTGTTATCGTATGATAACAACCCGGACCGAAAGCTTAACGTGACTTCCGAATCACGGAGACGCTCATGGTAACATGCCACCAGCGGTCACCCATCCAGGTACTGACCGCGCCATCATTGCTTACCCTCGATGATTGTTTCTAATCACCGAGTGCAACTGGGCTATGAGCGCCTCAATGTCAAAACACACTCGTAATTGATGGCTCATCGATTAATAAGACCAATCAGTAGCTAATAGGATTGATAAGCATCATCAGTCGGTATGTTAATTACAGAATATCTCATCATTGAGGTATATATGTTACCGGTAATCTGTATAATCCGGTATTCTATTATATGCAGTACCTAGGCAATGTATACAATACCTAAATGTGTAGGTAATTGTATGAAATATAATTTTATTTATTTTAGCCTAGGTATTCTATATAATGCCTAATTCGCAGCCGTTAATGTGTTATCTACGGGAACAGTTCAAAACAATCCACTTAAACTCATCTAATCCGAATGATTCAACAATAACACAGGGAATCTGAGTAGCCACACTGGCCACTAACCTAACCTAACCTAAACCTAGACGTGATCACTTGTCGTTCAGTCATGGGATGATTGAACGACATGTTATTATTGTCGTCTAATTCCGCCATCGTTCTACGCGGCAGCAGTTTCATGCCCAGCATATGGAAGTCCACAATTATGCGCTTTTCTAGAAAATTTTCAGCCTCGTATAACAAAACCGTAGAATGAACTGTCGCCTGCGGTATTCCTGAGTCAATAAGACCTTGAAAGAAGAAAAGGACGCACTCCTTAAAAGACCACCAACGCATTTGTAACGCGTTTGGGTGTCCATGGACGGCTGTATTTGCTTACCATCAGGCGATACGTCTGCTCGTTTTTCACCTATTCCATAAAAAAAAGTGAAAAAAAATCTTTTAAATTAAGGTAGATTAATAAACGACGACTGTCAAACACACTGTATGATATAATAACAAACATTATAATGTAAATAAGTATAATATATTTCACTTATTATAGATATATATATCCTGCTAGCTTTCGTCTGCGGATATGTTGGATTTCACGCTAGTCATTTTTCGGGTATAATATATGATATTCAGAAAAATGGATTTCAGTTAATCAGTTAGTAAATCCACAGATTATCCCAAACAACCTCACAAACTCTGCCTCTTTATAATATTTGTACAGAAAATAAACAGTAACTCACAACGACATATGTAAACCAATCACACGAAGTCCCTTCAATACGCCGAAAATATAAAAACATGTCGGTGACAGCAGTCGTTTAATTATGTTTTGTAATATTAATTTATATTTCTTCAGAAATTTAAATTAATATTACAAAACATAATTAAACGACTAATATTATTCAATTTGTTACAATCACAAATTATATGAGCAGATTTGGACTTCTTTGTCCATGTATTTATATGACGAATGAATCAGGTCCACACATTTGTAGAACTATTGGTATTATTTGTTTTGCCAACGGAAGATTTGCAGCAGCATATTCTACATATATAATAATTATTATAAAGAGGTAGAGTTTTTTACTTTATTTGAATGGTTGTAGGGGTAATCTTCTGAAGTACTGATCCGATCCTGAAAATTGTTTCACTAACAGAAAGCGACACTATTCAGGAGTGACTTAGGACATATTTTACTATGATTGTATAAACATTTCAGTTAAATAATAATAGTATTTGTAAATCAAGTCAAAGAAAAGCAGGCAGTTAGTGATAATAATTACATATGAATGAAGAGTATTCGTAATTGGCGTGAATTCAGAAACGCGAACCACTGCGTTCGAAAATTCACACCTCGCTTTATAGCGTGAAAACCAAATTAATTAAAGCCAATAACTCAAATTTTCTGACATAAAATACTTTACCGTTAAAATTCTTTTTAAGTATTACTTTTAATATTTTATGAAACTTATTCGTGTAGTGATGAATAAAGAATACTAAATGTTACTAGTACATTTACGTGTCAGTTATCATAAGACACGACTAAAGGAGCAAGCTTCGAAGGACAACAGTACTGCAGACAGAAGAAAAGCTTGAAACAAAACAAACACTATATTAACCCATTTGGCTAGCGTGTGTAGGTCCAGTGTCCACACTTCCAATATAAGAACAGGCCTTTATCTAGCAGTGGACTATTAAAGAGTGTTGAGGAAACGTTGAAGACTAACTTTATTCTAAATCTAAGAGTTTTTAGCTCGTAACTGCAGAGTAGTCGGCATTTATTTTAAATGAAGAAAGTCTATGTTTTACTCTAGGTAAAAAAAATAATTCAATCAAGGAGAAGCTTTTCAATGCATTTGAATTGTTTTTAATACAAACACGCTTAAGAGCTGTACACTATAGACCTTACTAAGTTATTTCATTAATTATTAAAGAGCTACCAAGGCAAGTTTCATGCACCGCAACTGCAATTTTGGAATTACTCTTTGTAATACTTACTGTATCTAAGTATTTTTCCTGGCAGTAAAGCCATGATGATTTCAACATGAATGGATTAGATCGACGTGGTACCTCTCACGGAAGACTAACCTAAAATGACAGCACACATGCTGTCGTATTTCGTTGGTGAGTGGAAAACTGGAGGCCTAATGAAGCAGAAGCATTTTAATAGGCCGCCATACTGCGGGTCACCATATTCACATTGAGTGTGGTGACTTTTGGATTCTACTCATGCTCTTCATAATTAATGAAAAAAAAATCTACAACCTGCTTTGGACCCAGCTGAGCATAAGAATAGAAGAATTAATTGAGTAGGAGTCTTGGATAATGATTTATAATAATTCCAAAGTTTTAAATCTTTTATATTTAATTTTCTAGCTCTTAATCATGTCGTATTATGTCAATTTTCATTCTAGCGTGAATAGGTTTACTTCATGCCTGTTAAAATTTTGTGACACAAAGCCGTGTATAAAAATTTTTCATACGACTTTTCCGTTGGACATTTTCCATTTATGCTATTTTGTATTTTTTTCTGAACGAGCAGTATGTATCAGATTTGACAGTGACATGAGAAAAAAGCGAATTCTGCAATATGTTTTTATTGTAAACCGCGCTGGGGAACGAATAACGTAGTTAAAGTTTTAGTGGTGTTGCTCTTTTAACAAAATACTTTTTTTAAACTGGAAATGGAATATAAATTTCATTTCAAATAAAGTGTTGAATTGATTTATTGATGAAATTGTAACTGACATCATAAAACAGAATTTATTGACATATTACACAAATAAACGTATTTTCCTGTTTTATGGTTTAGTAACACTAGTTTTAGAAAACAAGAAAACATAAAATGTGAAAATAAATGTAAGAATACTGTTACTGAACAAGTGAACAATTGATGAGATTAGGGCCTAAAATAAAGAATTGTAATTGTAAAAGTAGATGCGAGAAGAATAAAATCGATCAGAGTGGCTTGAAATGGCAAAGTCCAACAGTGAACTACAATAGGCTGTTGAAGATTGCATAG
Organism: Hyphantria cunea; assembly: GCA_003709505.1. NCBI lineage: Eukaryota > Metazoa > Arthropoda > Insecta > Lepidoptera > Erebidae > Hyphantria > Hyphantria cunea. The sequence goes on along the minus strand of PKRV01001370.1, from coordinate 976,727 downwards.
AAAATTATATACCAATATAACATGGGAAAGCCACACCGAGGCACGGGTACTATACCGAAAGCCAGTTTTCTGCAATTCTTCCCTTGTATTGTGTCTTCAATAGTTCCCTTACCGTCGAGAGTTATTAATTTCTAGTTAATTAATTTAAATGACAAAAATGTAATAACTTTAAACGAGCAGTTCTTGTACCTATGTATAATCTTTTCTCGGAAACGGCAGCAACTATTTTCATGAAATTTTGCTTACAGGAGGTTTCTGGGGCGATAAATCGACGTAGCTAGGATTCATTTTCAGAAATTTTACCAAAAGAAATACCGATCGAAACTCGGTCATTCAGGTACTTTTTCTAATCGATATTAGTAGTAAGTTTTATCATCACTACTTTTAGCATTTATATTAATTAAAAATACAGGCAATGAATTACAGTAATACATGTAGTTCGTGCATGGTATGACTTCTATTATTTTTATGTACTGAAACGAACAGAGATTGAAAGTAGGTTATCATATAATTAAATTGAAACAACAAAATTTAATTAATTCATACAAATATATGGCTACGGTATTCACCTATGTATTTTTATGATCTGGTGGAACTTCATTAAGAACTGCCAGGTCCCTAAAATATTATGCCATATATATACGGTATTGTCATGTCATAAAAAGGCGACTATTGTTCCTATAAATCTTGTATTTTACACTCACGAACTTGTGTAATTTCTGATGTAGGAAATCATAAATAAATACTTGTCTTAAAAGACGATTCCAGCACAAATCGCGGTAAACCATCAGTGAAGTACACAACGAAATGGAAAATCTTTGATGTGGGAAATCCGATTAAGCGACGACCGCGGCGATCTATCGTCCCGGCTCCCACGGAATCCGACAATTAAACGCAATTATGTTCTGTCATCTATTCCCTTCTCTGCATTTAGTTCTGGTGTCTGTATTATCAAAACAGTTTACACGTAAGAATTGTGGCCACATCGATATAATAATTAGGCGTAGAGTTACTTTTATTTACATAGAAATTCTACACTAACTTAGAAATATGATCCAAATGCACAAGATATAATATTCGTTTTTTTTTCGCGGGGTATGCTTTTTGTACCATGCCCTCCGTGGGGGGAGGGGAGGAGAGAGGGTTGTATGTTTATTCAGGCAATCTATTTTAGAAAACAAAATAAAGTAATTGGTACTCGATAATGTTGTCCTTTACTTTTTTCGGCTTTAATACGTGCAAATTAACTGTTCCTGGATAACGTCATGACCCGTATCATGGCAGCTCAAAGGGATATATTTAAATTAGGATTGAATTTGCATATCGGCAACTAGGTCACCCATAATGTAATGGGCTGGTTTGAAATTCGTTTTGAAATTCGTATATTTAAGGTAATTTTATTTTATTATTTCAAGAAAATAAATCTGAAATTAACAAATACGTGAGTTAATTTCAGATTTAAAATGTTTTAAGTAGATTTTTATGAAACCCCCAAACGCTAATGCAGAAATTTTCATAGATACTGTTGAAAGTTTATTAAGTTATCTATGGTAAAGAATTTTTAGTAAATTATATCCCTATTGTTTCAATAATGATAGCCCAGCACTGCAACCCTTATCTGCGGCAACTCGTGTATGAGGTTTTCGCAACAACAAGTAGCTTATATCCTTCTCCACGTTTAATCTTGTTGTTAAAAATATTTGAAAAAAAAAGATGACGCAGTGGTAGCGTATGCGACTGCAGTGCTTGATGTCTCGGGTTCGATTCCCAGACCTGACCAAATGTTTGTATGATCTGCAAATATTTGTTAGGGAGTTTGGGTGTTTTCTAAGTACATATTGTACTTTTTTTGTAAATACATATTAATATTGTAACGTAGGTATTTACAAAAGTAATATATATTACTTTTGTAAATACCCATAACACAATCTCTGCTTAGCTTGGACTAGTTTTCTTTGACGACTAGATGGCGTTGTATGTCCAAAATACTTGTTTATTAATCTCTATACCGAAATTCATCCAAAACGGTCAGCGGCTTTGCCATGACAACACAACACAGTAACAGAGTTACGTTACTAACAATTGTTTTTTACATGAACATTTATAGAGGTTCCGACCAATAAATACATTCGGGAGTGAAACGTGTGATCCAAACAAAAATTGCGGACTAGGTCATTCGATTTGCATTGCTACCAGGTCACGAGTCCAACGTCGACTTTTACATTAAACAGATAAACTGAGTAAGCAAACAAACGTTAACCATTTCCAAGTAAAGTCAATATTGCGTGCGAATAGTATGTTGGGGTAAGTTAAAAACAATATACATGATGTAAGCGTGTTTTGGCGTTAACACATTTACAACTCACCTTTTCATAACACACGTACACAACAATTTAAAAAAGCAATCTATTCTGGAGTGTGTAGGCAATTCCCAAAAGTAGTGCATTGAACTTTGGAGTTTGGTTGTATTGCTTTGAAAACTCGAGTGAACAAAAAGCAAAGACATAGGTACGACCCTTTTCTGGCAAGCATATTCGCTCCCTGCAACTTCGTTGCGATTAAATCTAGAAACCAGAATTTTTATATCCCAAAATGAAACTAATAGTAATTTTAGCGTGATGATTCTAGAATAATTCCTTTCCATAAAAATTAAAACTCCTTATGATTGTTTAAGCCAACTACACATCAAGCTAAATTTGTTAACAAAATCGTCATCGTCCTATCTTTTATTATTTCCAAGATTATCTGGGTTCGTCTACAAGTGCAACCGGATTTACCTGAATATCAGTTTTTTCACGGGGTGACTGGCATCTGACCTCCACAACCTTGAGGCAGAACGGTATTCGAAGGATGAACTAGTTGTCAGTATATTTGAGGATTTCCCAGTAACGATTGTCATAGGTGTTCATGACAACCAGGACCGAGCTTAATGTGCTCTCTGAGGCACGGGCGAGGAACACCGCCATATAAAGAATTTCTCGTAAGAAAAACCCGGGAATCCAACCCAAGACCTCTTGGTATGCAGTCGCTTACGTTAGCCGCTAGACCAACGAGGCAGTTAAAAGTTAACAAAGTGGTTATAACAGAGACACATTGTTAATTCTTTTAGTATATGACACACAGATCACTGTATGGTTTAATAGATTCTGATCCATTACCAGCTTCATTAGCTTAGATGATAATGATAATGTCACCTGAGATAATTAAGCTCGTAATCTATAAGAATCTAATTCAATTTCGATATAGTTGTCAAACTATTGGAGGTTTCCCAGTGCAATACTTCGGATTCATCGGTAGATTACCTCAACACATAAAAATATTGGAAGCAATTTAAAAAAAAATATCTGACAACTCACACATGAACGCTGAAAGTCAAGTAAAGGCTTGTCAAATGCGTGAGTACGAAAGGAAGAAAAACAAAATTACTAATTAACATTTTCATGAATTCGCTGTAAACCTTCAAACATAACAAGTATTTACATTACATATACAAATGCTAATGTAATTTCCTCTATTTGAATTTAAAATTTAACTTGAGATCAAAAAAGATAATGAGAGACGTCAAATAGGAATGCACAGTGATTAATTTTTATTTTAGCAATAAAACGACAACACATATTTAAATTTATTATTAGTTTTATTTTACAGGATAAATGTTTTAGGCTCTACATTAATGAATTAGTCAATCAGTCAGTCTAATTACTAATTAATGGTTAGATATAGTTCATATCCGTTTACAATTAAATATCGTTAACCCGTTGACAGTAAAAGTTCCGTGGGTTTAATATATTTTAAGACAATTCCCGCCTTAGGAATATACAACCTGTGTCACGGGCGACTTTAGAAACATACATGAAACAGACACAAAGGATACCCAGACTCGAAACAACAATTTGTTGGTCACACAGAGTGTTGTTCCATGTATGATTTGAACCCACAACACTTGGCGCAGTAGAAAGCGGCGCGAGCGACCGTTTTAACCACTAGGCCAAATGTATAGTCAGTCTCTTTTTAAATTGTTGATGATTGGATTTTTGAGAAATTATTAATTTATTCCAATTTCCATGCCGCGAGTTTTTCCTGTAATCAAATCATAATACCCAATTAAAGTATATTTCTTGATTTATTAACATGGAGTAACGGCAAAACATATTTACAGTTCATAAAATAATCAATTTTATGTTTTCTGAATGTTAACAACATTCAGAAAACCGAAGTGACAAAAATGAGACGGGTATATAATTTTTTGGTGCGTTAGTGTGAAACGGAGATAGAGGAAAAATATACGGTTTAGCTAACCGCAAGCAATGTGTACCATTTAAAAGATAAGTATTGTTTATTAACTCTAACCAAAATGCAAATCTGGTTGGTTTGTTACGCAAAATATTATATCTTATGCCACTATCAATTGACTTGGTAAGCAAAGACCGATTGCAGTAATCAATAAAATTAATCGTCACCCCAGAACCAAACCAGAAAGGTCAAATTGCAATGACCGCCAGATAGCATCTAAGAGCCACTGTACTGACTTGTTATAACCCATCATAATTGAGTATATTTCATAAATGTATACATTATCCTCTATATTCATATTTATAACACCATATTGTTGTAATGGCTCGCTCTACGTGTTCAGCAAACTGTAACTACAGTGAGCAGTTGGTTGGTTAAATAAATAATAAATAAATAACAACAATTATTCAGTTACTAAACCCATAGGGTTTAATATCTAAACTGATTATCAAAATATTTGACGCACTATTTGTAATAATGCCTGAATAAATGGGAATATGCATAAAATGTTTATTTGTCTCAAATATTTTTTCTAGGTTCTTCATTGTCTTTACAATATATCTATAAAGTATTTTTTTATTTAGTGATTATTTAAACACAGAAAATATTAAATAACAAGTGAAAACTAAGGTAGGGAAATTCAAACTTACAAAACGCATCACTATTGGTCGAAACGAAGCGTGACGTCGATAGTCGCATCATCGAAATTGTGTTAAACTGTGTTAGTAGTATTTGTGAGAAAAATCCAATGATTTTTATACCAATTTAAACTGTAAATAATTCTAAAGTAACTATAACACTAAGTAATTAACAAAGGCGGAATAACAATGACGTCATTGGCTGTGTCAAAAGCGCACGCAAAATCACGGCGTTTGAATAGCTCAAATTTAGTCGTGTTATTTTTTTCTATGTTATAGAGACGTAAATGATCAGACTGAGAAATAATATTACTATTGCCGATGCGAGACCTATGACACGACTAAAAATATACTAATACAAACAATACAAATAAATAGTTGAGTTATAAATGGATCATTATTTCAATATTAGGTTGGGGTTGCCCACCAATTCAATATTTGCTTTTAAGTAACATTTAAATATTCGTCAATATATCAAATTTAACCAAATTGTATAAAATATTTAGTGGCGGTGATCGGTTTTCCGCATCATACCAAAACAAATTTGTATTTATTCACTAAACATGTAATGTTGTGATATATAGATAATGTATGTTGATTGAATATTTACCTTATTTAACTTCAGAAGAAATTAAGCTTATCCATAAAAATTTTAAAATAAGTTTCAGATAAATTGACACAAAGTTAAATTCGACATTATATTTTTTTATGCATTTCTCTATTAATAAATGTATTCGTGAAGTTCAGCAAATATAAGATGTATATCCCGAACTACACGAAACTTTAAGGATGGGTAATTTTTCTCTGTCGCTCTCTCTATGTATGTTTGTTTGTTCTACCGTAGAGGCTAAACTGTTGAACCGATTTCAATAAAAGAAGTGTTAGTAGATTTGCAGTAATGGTCCGGAAGCCACAAGTTATTTAAATTTTATTTAAAACATTCACCAAGGCCCGATATAAGCTTTACCAATTTTTTCTTTATCACATCATTTCACATCGATTCCAATGGTCTATTTGTGTTGTCTATTTTTTTTAAATTTGAAGTAAACTCTATGATATAAACGATAAGTTTAACCAATTTGTAGATCATGCGATCACATTAATACAAACTTTTTAATTAAAAACAAACAGAAAATTCGTTCAAAGAAGACTGGAGGCGCGTCGTAAGTCGTATTTTAATTAAATTTGCTTATCTAAAGCCCGGGTTCAACAAGAAAAATGTCTTAAACTACCTACAGCAAAGTGTACAGCGTAATGCTCAGTATATCTTACAGATGATCAACTTATCATTCTTTCCTTCTTATCTTAATTTTCTCAATGTTTCTTGTGTTTTCATCTTTAAAAACATCTTTAAAAAGTATAACTGAAAGAGATTTAATTATGTTCGGACTATAATAAAAGCATTTACCGCCGCCCATAGAGTCCCGCGCCATCAAAAGCGTCTCAAGTGCGTAACCGGTCTTTAAGGGATGGGGATAGGGACAGTGATGGGGGAGGGGTTGGGGTATAAGCCTCCGGTATCCTCACTCACACTGTAAAACACAGCGCCAGCGCTATTTCACACCGGTTTGTGAGAGGCCGTGGTATCACTTTGGTCGAGCCGACCTATGCGTGGTGAAGCGTGGCTGTCCCAAGGTAAGATATTTTTTTTTGTGCATACTTTCCACGAAATTAACTTTTTGTTTCCATTCTTTCAGTGTATCTCGTTTTAGCCCTATATTACAATTCTTTACAAAAGACAACTCTCGTACTATGAATAAATGCTGTGTCACGAGGGACTTTACAAACATACATGTAACGGACATAGAAAACACCCAGACTCAGAACAACAATTTGTGGATCATGTAAAGTGTTGTCCCATGCAAGATTTGAATCCACAACACTTGGGAAAGTAAAAAGCATCGCGGTGACCGCCTTAACCACTAGGTCATATGTAAATTAAAAACAGCTGTTTTATGACTATAATGAAACAACTGAAGTGCATTCCTAAATTATTTTGAGCTAGATCATATCCATTCTTTGCAATCTGCAATAAATTAAGCTCTGTTAATATAGAGACGGTTATTTAATGTAATGTACCGTTTAAAAACAATACTAAGAAATATTTCACTAAACATACAATTTTCTAAGACTTATTTCTCCACATTCTTTCTGAGCGTTTTCTTTCCATCTCCGCCGTGTCGTACCGGCGCGACATAAATCGTTCTCCTTGTCAACTTACTTGAAAAACTTGCAGAATGACTTATGGGAAAAAGAGATCAGTAGTACAAAGCACATACTATGTTATAGCTATCTATATATACACGTTAATACGTGAAGCAATCTACTACATTTTAATAAAAATTATGCGAACGAAGAAAGAAGTATGTTTGACACAGTTTAAGTTTAAATGGACGAGGCGTACAGAAAACTAAAAAATAGATAGATAGATAACTCTTTATTTGCACACTATAATATTACAGTTAGAAGAGAGTACATAAAATGTGAGCCGAAGTGTACAAAGGGCGGCCTTATTGCCTAAAGCAATCTCTTCCAGGCAACCTTATCAAACTTATTAAAAAATAAATATATATAAAATTAAAAAAAGCAACCGCCATCGCAAGGAAACTCAAATGAAATAAAATCACGTCAAAATCGGTCCATCCGTTTGAGACCTACGATGCCACAGACACACAGAGACAGACAGACAGACATCGATGTCAAACTTATAAAAATCCTCTTTTTACGTGGGGGGTTAAAATCAGGTCAATCCCTGTCACTACGAACTCACAGATAACTATTTCAAGTAGGTATGGCTACTCTATCGTGTAGCTCTATGTACGTTATACCTCGAAGAAACTAACCTATCAATGATCGATTCTTATTTCAATTATTTAATGTTTTTCCTCCTAATTCAATTCAGAACTTATGTAATATTCAAATGTTTAGATTTATTATATGAACATCTATTTAAGCGAACAATTATTGTACATATATAATGTGAATCTTGGAAACGGCTCCAACGATATTCATGAAATTTAGTATGCAGGGAGTCTCAGGGGACGATAAATCGATCCGGCTGGAATTCATTTTCAGTTCTTAGTAATAATATTCCTACTGTACATTTTGCCATGCGATTACTTACGAACTTTTATGGTTATTGAAGTGAAAACTTCTTTAATAGCATTGTGAATATTTTTGTGATGGCATAGACGTGACCTAATCGAAAATTCCTCGCTCTGCGGTGTAAAGATACAAGAACTACGGGCAAGTCACGGGGCGATGCTAGTTTGAATGTAGCCTAAGTTGCTCCTGATATAATGAGCTATCTGGCAGTGAAAGTCCCGTCAAATCCGGTCTAGGTGTTTAGCATATTAGTCGGAATAGTTTAATTTTCAAATTGTTTTTTTTAATGTGAGTGCCGTATATTTTTTCAAATGCATTACATGAAAAGCTGTTTATTTGAAATTTCAAACAGACTTCAATTTTATTAATTTGTATAGTTAATAATAATAGGTACTTTAGGTACTACGGTACAGGACGTTTCCAATACCACATTGCTTCTTTTTGTGGTTTTAAGACACTGCTTGTAACATTTATAGTCTATTTAATATCTATACAAATAAATAAAATTGTAGTGTCTGTTTGTAATATTAAAATAACTGCTTCTTACTAAATGCATATATGTATCAATACACGGTAAAAATTCTAAAATAACGTGACTGTCTATTCGTTCCGGCTAATCTCTGGAATGCCTTGACCTATTTTGACAGGACTTTCACTGGCAGTTAGCTGATGATATAAGGAGTAACTTAGGTTTTTTTAAACGAGCTTTGCTCCACAGCGTTACCTGCGGTAGTTGTAACGCGGGCTCAGCCAGTTAGTCATATACTTGAATATGGGTTTTCCTAGTGGAATCCTATTTTAATTTTCCTAGACATCTTTATATTAATTGTTTAAGTATCTATAATATACAAGAACGCATTACTTCTTTTAAATTTGTTCTGCAGTAATGATCTGCCCATACATTTATTAGCTTTTAACTTTTCAAAGTTCTTTTAAAATTCAATTAGTGATACGAAAATGTTACTTCAAAGCAATCAAATTAATTTCAAATATCCGCTCATAGAAAATAAAGTTCATTATATTATATTTAAAAATAGAATATACTGTAAACACTTCTAACCAAAAAATTGTGATTACGTTTATTTTGAAAAAGAAAATCTTTTTGATTTTTATTGTAACGATAACTGAAAATTATAAGTACCCACCTATTACGTATATTTTCGAGGTTCGACCGGAACGGTACTATCCTCGAATAGAACATCTACATACAATGACAGCGTTCGCTCTGTCGAGTTTCCTTGGTGAGTGCGAGACCGAAGGCCCAATGTTCCAGAACCATCACTACTAGGCCTAGGCATCACTATGCTGTGGGTCACCATGTTGCGTTCACAATGATTATAGTGACCACCATTCTCGCATTCTGCTTAAGCCTTCCACCACGCAGAGTAGAGTTATTTTGGCAGGGCCAAACATAAAAAAGCTGAATAAGGTTTTTAAAACATTAAGATAAGGTAAAAGACTGCCTTGGTGGCGCAGTGGTAGCGTATGCGACTGCTGTGGTTAAGGTCTCAGGTTCGATTACAGGGTCGAATCACGTTTGTATGTTTTGAAATTATTTATTTCGGTATGCGGGCATGTCCTATCTATAATATGTATGTATTTACAAAAAAATAATATAATGTATTTATATCAATTGTCTAGTAGCCATACACAAGCTCAGCTTAATTTGGGACTAGATAGCGTTGTGTGTTAGGTGTCCGAAATATTTATTACTAGCTTTTTACCTGTGGCTTCTCCCGCATTGGAGCCATTAAATAAGTATGAGAGATAAAGGGTAAGGGTATTAAAATAGGCAAATAGGCAATTTATGCAACATGAACGCGTCGGAAGAAGGTCATGGTTGCAACGTCGCAGATGATAAATGTATGTGGAACGAAAAATATATGTCAGGCAATAACTTTTTTGATATAGCCATATAGTATTCATGTGTTATCCATTATCAAACTACGAACAGTGAAATATAGCTCTAATTTGTTGCATTATGAGTTTCGTTATTTCACCATCGATGTAATTTCTTAATTTCAGTAATATACTCTTGGTCCTTGAAAATAAACAATGTTGATTAAACCAAACATTAGAATTTGATCGCATTTATATCGGTTATCGCGGTGAATATGGGTTATATGTAATTATGTGTAAAATGTGGTTGCAAAGTTTCATATATTTCACAATAATAGTGGCCATATTCTCTAAAGTCTAGACTAGAAATTAAGAATAATAATCATATCTTTTTTTTAAGAAGACACCTATGTTCAGCGGTGGGCTATTGAATGATGTGACGTAAGTGGGAATTGCGCCTATACGTCTTGTTAAAGTCACTAATGTATACAGAAACAGGTCAGTGGTCTCAGGAGATTATATTTCTTTAGCAACATAAAGAGCTAAATAGCACTAAAGCAGCTTTTATGAGTAGTCCTAACTATAATAATGTGTATGATATAACACTTATAGTGGACGAGATATTCCGCGCGATTCCGACCGCGTGTATGTCTGTTATAGCGGTCAAAATAGCCTATGTCCTTCCTCAACAATCAAAGTAACTCTATGATAAATGTCATTAAAATCGGTGTAATGGTTTAGCCGTAAAAGTGTGACAGATAGAGAGACAGAGCTACTTTCAAATTTATAATATTAGTGTATAGATTATATCTGTGACACTTAGTGATCGTCAGCAATGACAGGATGGTTAGTCCAATAGTTATTAATCCTGACTACTAAGCCAGATATCATTGGTTCGATACCAACCCAGGACTAATCTTTTTACGATGAACACGATCGTAACTTGTTTTGTATCTAAGTGTTACTTATTATTTACTAGCTACCGATATCGCGGCAAAAAGTAGCTTTTGACCTTTCTAAAGCATTAAAGTATCTCCATACCAAACTTCATTAAAAGCGGTGCCGTAGTTTAGCCGTAAAAACGTAACAGATAGACAGAGAGACAGACAGACAGGGTTACTTTCAAAATTTATATCATTGTAGTAGCTATATTCATAAGTATATAAGTATGTTTAAAGTAGTAGTAGTCTGATTATCAAAGCACAGGCTGTAGTCCGTGTAAATATTCCGTGTCAGCATAATTGATTTTAGAAGAAACTTGCTTATATGACATACATTATATATTGATCCAGACGTACATTACGTAGCAACGATTAGCTGAATTTCGCTCTGAAAAAGGTGACCCGCATCGCAATGTACATATGTACGTGCAGAATAGTAGAATATTAAGCGCAGCGTAGGACTTGGGATCAATAAGTTCCGAGTTCATATCCCACACTAGGGAGGTAGACCCAACTATGTACCAATGTACGATATATTTTAGTCTAAGCTGTTAAGTTGTGTGCGCGGTGTATTTAGTAAGAAATATCACTAAATATATACAGGTTAAAAGCCGAAACTCACATCAGCCATGTGGTTCATAGTTATTACACGGTTTAAAGCCCTCTCTTTACTGCCGGAGATGAAGCAATCAGCTTTTTCAACCAACGTAAACAACGTAGTAGCTTATTAGTACAAAGTTTTAATAAATAAACAGCAAAGTTTATTTTTAAGTTTAATGGGAGTATAAACGACCCTGTTCTTAAGAAAGCTTATTCTTAGAATTAACAGTGTACTTGAGATTTTAAAGCGATTAGTTTTATGGTAAGTATATTTTGACATTGTCGTTGACCTTGTTAAGTTGGTTCTTTACACATAGATAAATTACTAAATAAATGAGAAACTATATCACCATTTATTAGTAGTTAACTGGTGGAGTTTCATGGTATCTATCTTTGCGGAATATTTCATTAACATATGAAGCTCGTGTGTTAATGCATTGCTATTGTTTATGATTTCTATCGCATGATTAATTGTTATTTCGTGTTTCCATCTCTTGTTTCGTGTACATACTTACTTTACTTGCCATACTTTCTTAATGTGTACTTATAACATAATAGGCATAAGCAACAAAAATCAAGTTTATAGCACCAGTGGTTGCTGTGGGTTGATTAATTAGTCTCGGAATTAGTCTTAAAATAAAATTAACTTTACCGGTTATCTTTTAATTTTCTTATATACAAAGGTTGTAATAAAATAAAATAACGAAGACATACAAAAAAAATATCCAGTTTGGTGCAGTCGATCGAAAGTTACCCGAGCACATATTAAATCTGTTAAATAATACCGTCATAGTATAATATCGCGAAAGAAACCTGACTCATGTTAAGTAACAATATAAATAAAATATAGGAGCTACAGATTCGCGCAATAAATGGCTACGAACATGTGTACATTCAACGCGCTCATCTGAGCATTAACTGTCGACAGTGAATGATATGCATCTCTTTATGATGTATCTGTGTGCAATATTGATAGCGTCTGTTAATGGCAACTCACAATAATTAACTGATAAGATATAAGATACCAATTTAATATTGCACAGAATAAGATATGATATTATTACACTGGCTATTAATACCAAAAACTATATATTCTAGCTATTCTCTATCTATTCTACCTAATTAGCTAGGTAGTTTCTTAGACGTAGCGACCTCTACAATTAGGTGTATAATATATGTGTAGATAAGGCGACCCTGTTTCTTTTGACCTTTTTAAAGGTCTTTTTCATACATTCACTTTCTTTCACGCCGTCGGAGGACGATTAAATTCTAAAAATAGTTGACACCGGCTAAAAGTTTCTCATAACATACATTGCTATGACTTCGATGACGAGTCAAGATGATGAGGACACAATCTCCTGTAATCAATCACAATCAGATTCAAATTGCCTCGCTTGGTAGTGTTTTTTTTACATGAAATAGGACGAACAGACGTATCGCCTGATGGTAAGCGATTACCGGCGCCCATGGACACCTAGAGGCGTCACAAGCGCGTTGACGGCCTTTGGGGATCGGGGAAGGGGTTAAGGGGTTGAGGTATAAGCCTCCGGTATCCTTACTCACTCAGTGAAACACAACGCAAGTCTGTTTCACACCATGTAACACATGGCTCTCCGGTGGTACTCCATCCAAAGTTAATAATTCATCAAGAGAATTTGTTAATTTAAAAATATATTTATACGAGTGCTCCATAACGTACAACATGTATGAAACAAGCTGATGACTTGTCTCTGATACTCATCGTTTTTGCAACATTTTTAATGATTTTTCCCTTTCTATTGTTGTTCCCATAGCCGCCCGCGATAAATTGGTTACCTAATATTAAATTGAAATTTTAATTCCAAAAATTCTTGAGATTCTAGAGCGTTCAACCAAACGAATCAACTTTTCACCTTTATAGTGTTAGTTGAAATATTGTACTAAATATATGACAAAATGATATGATTATGTCTCGGATTCGAATCCCGGGTTAGACAAAAAGCTATTGGGTTTTTCTCACAATAAATTCTCAATGTCCGTGCTTCGGAGAGTACGTTAAACCGTCGGTCCCGGTTGTCATGAACATCCATAGCAATCGTTATTGGGAACTCAGTGCCCTCAAATATATTCAGGTAAAGCCGATTGAACTAGTAGCCGCAAATAATCTTGGAAATTGTAAAGGCTGGGAGGATGATGACAATATTAGTTAAAATAATTAGTTTCATATTAACACTTTAGATTCCTTCCTATGTTTGTCTATGTGCTCTACAATATTAGGATGTGCACCTCTATGTTACTAATTGTAATTAGTATGTAGAACGTCACTAGGAGTATCATGAAAGGCTACTTCCTTTCAATGAAAAACATATACGTTCCGACGGCTGTGTGATTCTGTACTGTGTGATCTGTAATTGTATAATAAACCAAATCCATTCTGTATACGTATTTTCTTCAAGTAACCAAACACAATATACAACACTCCACTACTTTCTATTGAACATTGTGAAACCTGTGTTATAATTGTAAATAGTAATTTAAAAATGAAATGCGCCGGCTTTTGCAACCAATCAGCGTTCGTAGCACGTCTGCTGCACCTGTGATGTTTACAAACGAAACATGTTACTTTTATCTGCATCACTTGTACTCGTCATGTAAACAAATACCTCTTCGCGATTCTATTTAATCAGAGTCCCTCAACTGCACCTGATTCCATTAGCTTAATTTAATTCAATATTTGGTTATTCCCTCGCTAAGGTCCCGTGTATATGCTAATATTTACATAATGTCTTTTAATAAATGTAGGTAAATTTTATTTTGTTTAGTTCGTTACATATCATGTGGATAAATTAATGGGTTTAATAATATGTTACATACCTTGCCTGTTCAATTAAATTCAGAAATCAAATGACCTTTTAACATGCCCTACAAGTAAGTAAGGTTTGAGTAAGGTTTGACATTTTATAACATTACTTTAGATATTTTAATAATGTAATATTAACGATTAATATTACGAATTGATTTTATTACCAAGGTCTTAACACGACTTATTGGCATTTATGTAGCTTTTTCCAGATTAAGTTCACCAGGTTTATTTATTTTCTACTGATAAAAAGTAATGTAGTATAAAAATCACTGAAACACGGCGTTTAAAAATACCCATCACCGCCAACAGAGTATATTCGTATGATTTGTTTATGAGATAGCGGGTAAACGAGCAGACGTATCGCCTGATGGTAAACGTAACCGCCGCCCATGGATACCCGCAACACAAGAGGCGTCACAAGTGCATTGCCAGCCCTATGTATTTTTTTTTTAAATTTTGTTTTACGCCCTATATAATTAACAATCAAGTGATTATTCTGTTACAATTTTTAATTTGATCGTGTCTTCTTTACAACGTAAAAACTTTTGAGTGACCTTTTGTCTCCTTAATAAATAAACATACATAAGTAACGCGTAATTTTCAAGTATCGCACAGCATGATGGGCAGATTTATATAATAGGCGTAATATTAAAAGATGTGTAATCCACAAGATTATCGCACAGCAGGTACCTACGTGACGTCCTTGATGTTCAGACCACCATGGTCTAAAAGATATCAAAAGTAAAACCCCCGTGAAGATGTACCTGTAAAAAATAAAATACATTTCAGTAATGTTTAGAATTTAGCAATAGATATATAACAGGAAGAAAGATATAAAAGGCAGCGAACACACTTCATCTTTTCAAGACTATATTTGAAAAGGCAAAGACGAAAATATGTGAGACTTAACAGGTTTTCTGTTTTATGCCTACGATAATAATATCAAATAATCCTTCGGTGATGAAGGCAGACATTGCTGATTGAATTAAATAAACACATTTTTATTATTACGGTATAACTTGATATACTAATTGTAGACACAGTTTTGGTCCGCGTAAATCTAAAGAAAAACTCAAACTTAAACTTTCTTTATTCAATATGTCTAAATGTAACATGTAAAGCCGCCTCAAACGTCCTCGCAGCACAATTGAGAATGTAATTGTATGATTTAATTTAGACTCCACATTAACTTTGAGTTCATTGAAGGAACTCCGCATTCATACAAGTCGTGTTTTCAAATGAAAGCAGTTATTTAAAAACTCATTTCATCTTCTGATGTTTATGTTGGGTAAGCCATAGAAAACGTAGCGAGTGCTCATTAATATCAGTTCAAAATTACAAAGTTTGTTGTTGAAAATTTTTAAAAAGCGTACTATTGAGGAAGAGTTATTCAGATTTATATTCGGTTGTACAAAGTTCTAAATACTCAAATTGTAAGAAATAAAAAGAATTATGGTAAAAGCGTAACAACATGTTGTTTATTTTCATTCAAATGTATACACTCAGTTGGGTAACGACTACAACACCTAGAATTTTTGTTTCATAAATACTTTTCTGTACAATGACAGTACTATCTATTCAAAACTGCATTAGCTACTTCGGCTAGCAGTTTTGAATAGATAGTACTGCCATTGTACAGAAAGGTATTTAAGCGTAGTTCCTTTTTAGACAAATACTGTATAAGAACATATATATAATATAGAATAAATATATAACATATAATAAAATAGAAGTTAAAATTCTAAAAGATCATTAGCCGTTTCACGATTTTTTAAGTATATATTTTTATGACAAAATACAATTTTCTGTCTTTACCAGTATTTTGTGTCATATTTTATTTGTTAGAGTCGTGGCTACGAAAGAGAGCAATCTCCTTATCACTAGTCACACATCATTTCTTACTTATTAGACGGCATTGCCAATATACGAGGTAAATAAGAATAACATTATATATTAACGCAGTAAACCAATTGCATCATGGGAGGGCAATGCTTCGGCACGAATGGGCTAGGTCGTCCGGAGTGATACCACGGCGTCACAGGGAACCGGTGTGTAATAGCACTGGCGCTGAGTTTTACCGAGTGAGCGAGAATAAAAGCCCATATCGCAACACTTTCCACTCCCCCAGAGGCCGGTAACGCACCTGTGACGCCTCTGGTGGTTATCGCTTACCATCAGGCGATACATGTGTCGCCTCGAACTCGATTGCCCCTACTTCATAAAAAAATACGTATACACTATGAATCAGTAATATATTCAGTTATGTAATCTGCCATAATTAACAATTTATTTGGAGCAATAGTATTCTCAATATTGTATTAAATTGTACCTGAGTTCTTCATAGTTAGTCCTGAAATGCAGACATAATATTTTTGAACAACTCCTCTATGCGTGCGCAATGATGTAGGTAAAAACGCAGTGAAATGTGTATCGTGGTAAGATATTAGTACCATTTATGAGTCATTCGTTTGCTTACTAGTCAACACGCATATGCAGACTCATAGATATTATGTCCGTCTGAAAAATGTACACAATGAGGTGTTTTATTCCTGTCAGTAGTACAGTGTATGTGGAGAAAGTTATGTTTCGAAGCCAGGGTAAAAACTGTTTACTTAAACAGTGCGTGATATTTCGGTATCAATCGCAAAAATAAAAGTAGCATATGTTAATAAAAGATTACGCGATAAACTACACCCTATAGGGAGAATACTTTAAGTAGTAATTTGTATAAACAAATTAGCAGTGAGTCGGTAATTTGTATAAGATTACTTTTAGCTTTATTGTTATCAAAATAACAAATTACATTATATAAAATTTTGATGAATTTTTAGGAAGTTGCTTAAGCTTAAATCTGTTGAATACGCGCTTTTGACTACATTTAAAGCACACAAAAGTAATTCATGTTGTACAGACGTAAACGAGCAGACAGGACATCTTATGGTAAACGGCTACCGCTGATCATGATTGATATGTTGCTGCTCTTTAATTCGCCACCTTCACACAAAGGAGGAGGAAGATTTTAGAGATAATAGTGCTTTATTCGACATATTCCCGTTTTCCCATCTTATTCCCAAAGTGCACCTTTGTGGGCAATTACATTATTTCAGCCTTAAAGATTATGTATTTATGGTATACTTACTTTACATTCGTAACTTTATTACTTAGTCCATTATTCCCATATCACATATATATAATTCCTCATATTTATATGAATATATAAGTTGGAATATTATAAAGACAACGAAATTAACGAGCTAACAAAACGTGTTAACCCTAAACCGAGCGAGCTGCGGTACAATAGTCCTCTTTGTAAGTGATAATTGTTAATATTACCGTAATTGGTCTCTGGCATGCGTGTACAGTATACCATTTGGAATGACGTCATCGCGCGCCAGCGTAAAGGAGTCGAGTTCAGGTATTTTGTAATAATCATCATCAACATCCCATAATGTCCCACAGCTGGGCTCGGTTCTCCTCTCAGGAGAGTGTTTGTAATGATATTGACTTTATAAAGAATATTATTTGACTTTATAATTAACTTTATATTGCTATAATCATGTATGTATAGTGAAGTATAGTATAGAAGAGTGTGTAATGATTGGTTGACGTTGAGTTGAGTACCTATTTATGGAATTTTTGTTAATGGCTTTACCATGCTATGATGAAAGAAAACTACGTTGATAAATATATAAAAACAATCTTAAAACTTTCTGATGTATAGATACAATTAACTTCAAACATCACTCATAAGGAACAGTCTGATTCCAAACTCAAGTTATCCTTTATCTATACTAAGCTATCTGAAAACTTTGCCGGAATTTATCAGGCGGACAGGCGACTAACAAGTAACTAATTATTTAAGAAAAACCCGACTGTGACAATATCTGTCATCCTGAGAAAGAACTGGAAAGAAAAAAAATCTTTAATTCTTTTTTCTTTTGTTTTTTTTAATTTTATGTACCCAGTCTCTCCCCCACGACTAAGACGAATACTCACATAAAAATACAAGCCGTTTAGGCTCTAGGGCGTGCCAAAGAAATATACATTGTACTTACATACACTCGAAAACATAACCCTCCTTCTTTCGCAGTCGCGTAAAAAGACAGATCAACTCTTTTTGTAACGTTGCACATTGCACTTACCTTCAATTAAATTTGAAAAGGGGGAACATGTGAAGGGTGGAATTTGCCAGTCGAGGGGTTGCGAGTTTCATTTTGTCTTTTGTTGCTTTACACTAACACGTTTCGTGTAATTGGAAGGGTTTTCAATCCATTGCATTTGGCTTTGTATATTTTTTGAGTTGGTTCACTTAATACCATAGAGGATATCAACTATTTAAAAGGATATCAATCGTTTCAAAACATCACATTGTTCATTCCTTATTTTTGTTTATGAATATTTGTATATTTATCAATACACAATAAAAAAACTTAAAAATATATAAAATTAATAAAATAAAAATTTCGTCATTTAATAAAATTTTCTTATTATAAAATCCAATATTTCTTTTTACACAATCAAAACTGCCTATATAGTAATACCGCACAAATATGAACCATCAAGCAAAGCTTTCCAATATGATGTAGTATGGTTTTGCAATTAGTAACACTGGCAAATTGGTAAAGTTAGCCTATTTGGTGTGACGTTGGCACAAATTGATTGTATATATAAACCTATTTGAATACTGAAATGGGACTAATTGGATTGTCGGAAACAGCCTTTGTAATGAAGTGTGCATTAACAAAATATTTTCGTGTAAAATGTTCGGGCTTAGCATTTCTCTAACACAGTTAGTTTGGTGACCTTATTTTAGTGTGGTGCTCATAAGATTCAAGCAACATTTTTTGACAACTGTTCCATTAGAAAAATATCCCATGTCACTTGTACCAATAGACATGAAAAAAACATAGAGAACATTCAGACTCCAATGTAGAAAGAAAAGAGAATCACGGTAAACTATTGTTCTACGTGGAGATCGAACTCACAATACTACGATACTCTTCCTGCAGAAAGCTGCTATGTGACCTCTTATACATCCACAACATCATTATGAAATCGATAAAAATATCGATAATTGTTGATATCAACACAAATACCTAAATTCAACGTAAAGAAATAAAGAAATTGCAATTAAAGTTTTATTACTGGATTTACACAACATAATATACTCGTAGTAGTTATCCGTGTACTACATACTATAATATGTAGTATACTTACTTACATAAATAAACCAGCAAACTAACACGATTGTACTCGAACGGAACCTATATCCGTACACTCCCAGCGACCCTTCCTCCTCGACGCTCCCATTCAAGTGTTCTGCGAATGACAGCATGACCCGACAAATAACAATACAGGACGCCGCAGCTACGATTCCTGAATAGCGAAAACAGCCTATTGTAATTGTGTAATGTGTGATTACTTCTTGAAGTATGTAACAAAAATAGTTTTTTTAAGAATACCATAGGTATTACCGCGCTACAATACACCTTAGTAAGGTGCGATAAGTCGAAGGCTTAATTAAGGTTTCTTTCCTAGGGCTATGCAGTTTTGGTACCTCCTATTAGCTATCTCTGCTATTAAATATAACTATTATTTTACTACTACTACTTACTATTATATAAACTCACTGGCTATTATCCGCGATTTTGTCGCGTGTATCACTATAGGGTAACTTTAACGAGCTTTAAACACAACCGTTTATTCCTTATTTCAAATAAAAACATGCTAGAAAAGCTTTTAAGCTTTTAAGCTTGAAGCCCCAGTGGTTCAGGTTACGTGTAGATGAATGATTCGGCTAAGGCAAATAATTTTATGTGTATAGATACAATTATGTCAACTTTTGTCAAAAGTTGGTACTTAATAAGGTCCAAATGAACATGGCAATCATCAGTGCCCAAATCAAATAAGAGAAGATGCATTATGTTGTACTCCTTTAATCAATATTCATTCACCGGAGAGTCTTTACAGGAATGTACGTTTATAAATGTTTTTCTAACAAATAATGTTTTTATATTTTCTTTATTTTTTACAAGTTGCTCTGTTTTAAACTTAGAACTAAGTGTCAAACAAAATCAAAAAGTTTACAAAGTATTGTTCTCTGTACTCTGAATATTTCTATAAACACGTGAGAAGTTTCGTTCTAAGTGTCAATGTCAAATTTCTTGTAAGTTCTAGTTTCAGGTTGGGAAGGCATGCGACCTGAGGAAGTTGCTAGAACGATACTGTTGATATCACGTGTCTTAAGCTTAAGTGTCTAAAATAACTAAACTTTAAATATAAACTTTAAAGTTCAAGGGCTGAAGACACTTTGACAGTACATGGGAGACGATATGTTATAGTCCTTACTTTGTTATATGAAGGCTAATGAGTAATGTGTATAAGAAATATTCAATTACAAAGACGCCATCTGTAAGAAAATTAACAATCTTAACCTCAACAGATCTTCATATAGAAATGGATAAAAGATTTATTTAAAAAGATTATTACTTTATCTCACCGTTACGGAGAAAATATTTCATTTCTTTGATCTTTTTCTGTTTAAAGATGAATAATAATAATAATAATAATCTCTTTTTTAATAATAATCATGTATTTATTCTATTTTGAGACTTCGTAAAAACTGTCTTCTTTAATGCAAAATCTACAGCTTACACAAAGAACTTTTTTATTGATTACTAAACGCTCATTAAATGAAATACAGCAACAATTTAATCCACAGGTTGGTGGTACGCGGCAACAAGTTAATAAATACTGTTATCACTTCAGGTGTTACTCCTGGGTTATGGTAACTATAATAAAACACAATTACACTGAAACACTTAGATTATGCTATCATACATTCATAATGACTTTTTAAATTTAAATCGTGTCGTTAAATTCATCTGTAAATAAACTTCTTCTAAACATGTTATTTGAACATTGTTACAATCAGTGATGTATTTTTTTTTGTTTCTACCGCGTTGTCATCTAAATTTTGATTTCTTTTTTTTTTAATAGTGGTAAATAAGCAGACGTGTAGCCTGATGGTAAGCGATTACCGTCGCCCATGGACACCCGCAACACTAGAGGCATCACATGTGCGTTGCCGGCCTTTGGGTGATGAGAAAGAGGATGGCGGAGACAGAACGCTTCGGCATGAATGGACCGGCCCGCGACCGGCGTAATACCACCGACTCACAGAAAACCCGTGTAAAACAGCGC
>PKRV01001370.1:906558-955216 GCA_003709505.1 Hyphantria cunea | reverse complement strand
CATACCCCAACCCTTCCCCCCATCCCCCTCTCCACCCCCCAAATAATAGCAACGCACTTATGACGCCTCTGGTGTTGCGGGTGTCCAAGAGCGGTGGTAATCGCTTAGGCGATACGTACCTCTGCTCGTTTGCCCCCCCATTCATAAAGAGAGTAACGAGAAAACACCAGTTCATTTTCGTACTTTTAAACACATTTGCATATAACTAAACAAAATATAGAATAGGACACAGTAGAATGTATTCAATGATATAACAACTATGTTCAGACATTTTAACACACAACGCCATCTAGTTCCAAACTAAGCAGAGTTTGTACTGTGGGCACTAGACAACTGATAGTAATACTTTTTTTTTGTAGATCATACATACATTTGGTCCGACTCAGGAATCAAACCAGAGACCTCTAGCACAGCAGTCGCATTCGCTACCACTGCGCCACAGAGGCAGTCAGATAATACCATTTTTTTTTTTTTTTTTGACGTGGTGGAATGCCTTTACTCACTTCGCTCCCCCCCTGCGGGTACAGGGGGTTCACTTCGTGTGGGACTCCTGACTGACACCAGCCAGACTACCCACTGGGAGGGATCCAGGAACCGCTTTCTTACGCCATCCGGACCAGTCAGATAATACCACCGGCAACCTTTTAAATATCGGCTCCGTTCACATCTATTAATAATTATTTGTTGACTTATAAAGCTTATGCGAACCTAATTTCGTTGGCAATATAATAGGAACACAACAAAATGTTGTAATTTATCAAAAAACACTCTCAGGAGATAAAAAAAGGTCAGATACAATTAGTTTTTATATTAAAATGTTCGAATATGGTAAAGATCTAGTTATGCTACTGGCTGATGAAATATTGATTTGAATTGGTTATACTTTACTATAAAATTGTGGATATTGCGCATTGTTTTTCATGTTTTATTTATTTGCATTAATGTGTATTAAAATCTCTACATTTTAGTTTATGTAATTTTATCTGAATTGAATAAATTGCTATATTTATTTTAAACACCAATACTCATGATTTTGTGTTTCTACAGTAGATTTGTCCATCCAAAGGTTGCCTGTAAGAGATTGCTTTTTAGCGATAAGGCCGCTATTTGTACATGGTCATTACATTGTTTAGCTCAAATAAAACTGTATCGATTGGTGTACAATAAAGTTTATTCTATTCTATTCTACGTACTTACAATTGAACTGTATGAATAATTTAGGAACGCATCAATGAATATCCTCCATATTCTACCTGTCACCTATAAAAAGA
The DNA here is from genome assembly GCA_003709505.1 of Hyphantria cunea. Classification (NCBI taxonomy): domain Eukaryota; kingdom Metazoa; phylum Arthropoda; class Insecta; order Lepidoptera; family Erebidae; genus Hyphantria; species Hyphantria cunea. The sequence continues at coordinate 953,945 of PKRV01001370.1, read as the reverse complement.
CGCAGCATGCCGAGATAATCCGAACAACCGATATCGGAATTTAAATTGCAATCAGCTAGACAGACAGACACTGACCGTGACCGAATGTAGTCTTTAATTAACACAATATGGTATGAATGAATCGCGACAGGTTATTCGCTATTGAATGGGAACCTCGTAACGATATTAATAGGATTTTAGAGAATATTAATAACCAAAGCTTCCACTCAGTCACACTTTTTCTATACAATATTATAAACAAGCACATTTATGTACTGTACCGATATCGTAGTATTTGAAGCGTTAGCCACGAAGTTTTTTACTGCGCTGAGTACATTGGGTTCAAACCCTACAACGACACTTTATATTGTTTTCACAAATTGTTGTTGTGGGTCTCTGTGTCTGGTTCATATATCAGTTCCCAGCGACAAGAGACATATTCGTAAAACGCGCAATTTCTTTTAAAAAGAGATAAAACCATTTCTATCTTATTGTCACTAATAATCTCGGTGTAATCTAAATCATATGTATGTATATGTTACTAGTGATCTGTATAATTCGGTATTCTATACAATACCTAGACAAGGTATATAATACCTAAAATGTGTAGTAAATGAGTAAAATATTACTTTTATTACATTTTGCCTAGGTATTCTATACAATGCCTAATGCGCAGCCAGTAATGTGCTATCTATAGGATAATCCACCCAAACTCATCTAATCGAAATGATTCAAAAACAGAGGGGAACAGAAATGGTCACTGTCCTCACCTAATCTAAACCTAGAGGATTCTGAATAAAGTTGATTTTAAGTAAACAAAACAGGTTGCCTTCGGTCGTGATTTTATAGGTAGGTAGGTAAATGTGTCTGAATAAAAGTTTTTTTTTAACTTTTGTGTATTTTTTTTTATGCAAGTGGCACATTGTAGAGTCATAACTCTCTTAAAAAAATTAAAATGAATAAGTGCACTCTTAATGAGGCATCCTTAAGTTACATAAAAATTAATATAAATGAACGAGTGAGTGAGTGCATGAATGAATAACCTAGTAGTGCGAATAGATAGATGTATATTCTATTCAATCACTAGAGATTTTATAGAATAATAATAATAATAATAATAAATCTCTTTATTTACTCTCACAAAACTTCATAAGGTAAATTACAAAATGCCACATAGTCAAGCAACTTCTTGAGAATCCGGTGCCTGAAATAAATTTTAAAAAACCTGTAGTTAAATAAATTTATTATACAATAATATATTTAAAGGAGTAATATAAAAACCAATATAGAGTATGTAATGGATAGTATTCATAATAAATCATATAATGCCTGGACGCCCCAGGTATTGTATATAAGTACAATGGCTGGGTATTTATTATATAATATAGAACACCTGAATCATTCAGATTGCCGGTAATATATATATATCATCATAAACAGCCTTATAACATTTCACTGCCGAAAATAGACCTCTCCTTCAAAAGGAGGTTTATATAGTGATATTATATCAAGTAAGTCTGTTTGAAATAAAGTTTGCTTATCAAGTATTTGGTTCCTGTGGAAAAATCTTTGTATATTTTGGAATCAATTAAAAAAAACAGTTACACCTTACCTTCAATTGGTTTATATATCAGAGAGCGGTGTATGAGATGCGTTAGGTTAGAAAAATTGTAACTATATTCATAAATACATAATAATGTTTGGACATTTTAACACACAACGCCATCTAGTCCCAAACTAAGCAGAGCTTGTACTATGGATACTAGATACACGATATTCATACATATATACTCTTTTTTTTTGTAAATACATTCATATTATACATAGAAAATACCCAAACTCTGAAACAAATATTTGCAGATCATACAAATATTTAGTCCGACTCAGGAATCGAACGCGAGACCTCTAGCATATCAGTCGCATACCACTGCGCCACCGAGGCAGTCAAATAAATAACTCATACAGTTGCCATAATGTTCGTAATTATCATATTGTTGTTGCAATCCAAGTATTGTGTGAATTTTGATATTCCAGCAACATTTTCTAAATTGCGAGGTATTCGCTAGATTATTTTAGTTAGAAATTCATCCGCCATTGTGATAGTTTCGAAATATAACAGCTCTATAGCGGTTGTCATTTGAAATTTGTAGCTGAAAATTTAAATCCTTGCCAAATTTTAAACTGAAACACAACTAGTCGGAAATTCATCATAATTTATTTAATTTTCCTCTCGTGTACCCATTATGACATTAAAATATTCATAAGTTCATCGATATCTCAAATCAAATTATAGGTTATATTACTAGGTAGGATGAACAATAATTCATGAACCCTGTCTAATATAAACCTGTGTATTTTAAAAATCCACTGATTCGCTTTAAACATTTCTTACGCGATTAAAATTATTTTCCACCCCATCTGTTTCGTGATTAGAATTAATAATGAGGAGTCGTCACGATTGCTAATAAAATTGAATCGATGAGCCCTTTGTTCTGGTGATAGACCATGATTGCTTTGCCGGAGGATGACCTCCGGCATCCATGAGGATTCAATACCTTTCCAGGGCAAAAGATTGAGAGGAACACATAAGACAGAAATACGAAATATCAGATAGACATAATTACAGTAGTCTGAACAAATTATATTTGAGATTAGGCTGGTATTAGTGAGTTATATAAAGCTAATATTATTATGATGACTTATTTGAATTCGAAACATGTAGTTTTATACTAAAGTGGTTTTGTCTACGCATTGTCAACGAAACTATTTAATTGATGTTTGACACATCAATATGTGTATCAATATGCATATATAATTCATTTATGATGTTTAAATGCACGTTTGCGTTGATGTTTTCAATAAATTAAAATTATTATGAGAAACTGCCTCGTTTTTGTAACAGTTTATGTATGGGTTCAATTCCCAGATCGGGCAAAAAGTATTATTTAGTTTTTCTTGCAAGAAAATTTCTAGAACCTACCAGAGTAATGGGTCGCTATATTTCACGTTCGTGCCTCGGTGAGCATGTTTCGGTTGGCATGAACAGTACGGCAATCGTTATTGGAAAATGGGTGCCCTCAAATATACTAGCAATGAATTCAGTTCACTCTCAAGGTTGCGAAAGTTCTATATTCCTAAGAAAACTAATGTACTGGTAATAGTAGTTGAAATAGTAGCCGAGCCCAAATAATTTTAGGATTAATAAAGGTTATAATCATGATTTTCGTCAAAGCAAAGGAAAAAATGTAATATACAAAGCACATAGTGATAAAATACCTGTTTGCAGCTGTTAAACTTTTACTTCAAAAACAAAATTCATAGAAACTGATCACTATGAAATATCGTTTTATTTATTTACGTCTTCTATCGAATTGCAACAGGTCAATAACCTTTGCTAAACGAGTTTGTCAGGACAGCTAGTATCGAATCAATAAAATAAAATATTCGAAGAACAGTCAATGACAAAAAAAAATCAAAAGCGCAGCGCTATTTATTTGCCAACAATATATATCAGTTGAAAATATTAAATTCAACAGAAAGGTCGGTAAATATTGTATTCGATCAAAGTAAAATCGTTTCATTGAATTTGGAATAATAGAAAAGTTGACTGAACTTTGAGTTTGCAGCAAAAGATGACCTTTTAAAACATTGATAATACTCGTTTTATTTTACTATTAGATTATCCCCGCAGCTACATCCGCGTAAACGTCGGGTATCGTAATTATCATTTAATTAATAAATAAACTGTAATAAAATAGTAACAAATAATGTGGTTTTCGATTGATACAAAAATTTTCAGTAGATCCAGATTAAACCCCTTCAACCTTACAAAATTATCTCCTTATAATATTAGTACAGATTATTAGGTACTTTCTTTTCCATACTTAAATTTTACCGGAAGATCTTATTTATCTTCCCATTTGGCCAGAAACATAAATAAGAAGTTGTGGGTAAATTATTAAAAAAGAAAAAAACACGGAATGAAGAAAAAAAATTTAAGGCGCAAGTGAAAAATACTGGACTAATTTTAATTCATACGAAATGTTAAGAAGAGAATATATATATTTTGCAACTGACTCCTGTTTTGATGAGCAAATGACTAAAACAGTAAAAGAAAAAAAAATACCCATAATATATAACTTCTGACATACTTTAATACCGATTACATCATAACTTTAGAAATAAAGAATTCCATTCGGTAGTATACGGCAATCTGAATATCATTCTATTCATGCACAGGATTTATAAGTTCAAATATGAAAAATGCAGTTACAGGTGACAAGCAGTCACTGGAATTCATTCAAATGGTGAAATTTTTATTCCGTTACTAACTGAACGATATTTTTTACAAATATTTTAGCTGAAAATTTAAAGCTATATAGCTCACAAGTCATACCTTATTTTCATTTATAGTCTATTTGTTAACTAACAAACAAATAAATAGATTCTATATTGCTTCTACCTTGAAAATTTACTTTAACACTTTGTAACACGCCTAAGCAGTAAATTTTAGTGATATAATTGACATGTATACATGCCAATAAAATGAAAATTCTCAGAACTATTTTAAAAGCATAAAATTGCTATATGGTACACGCTTTTGACAGAATTTCTATCAGAAATTGTCTTTTAATATAACTCAATATTTCGTAGATAAAATATATACCTTATTTCGGGTAACTCTAGACGTTCACAGTTATAACATTTTCGAACAATTTACCAGAAAGAAGATCCTGCTTTTACATTATCATGAAAATGAGTATGTACTTACTAAATTGTAAATATATATTTACTAGTTTTATAAATGAGAAGTCGCTTCAAACTATAGTTTTTCGCGAAAGGTTCGTGCTAAACGTTTCAAATTGGGTTAATTATGAATCAATTAATTCTAAGCCTGAAGTAACTTGTAATCGGCAGAAGTTTTACATATGGACTTGTGAAAATGAAAAGGGAATGCTCTTACCATTACTTAATGCTCCAACCTTTTTAAGGCGCATTGGAAACCTCACTCGGTGAAATGCAATGATTACCGATATTTTGTAAGAAAACTGTATCACTACCATCTCGTCGACCCATAGGTATTATGTGTTTTAGTACTACCCTTTTTTTCATCAAATTTATCATCAAATAAAATATTGTTTTTGTACAGATTTCCCAAAATAATCACAAAAAAGTCCGTGAAAAAACGGGAAAAAGGATTCTACTGATACGATTTTATTGCAGTAGCTCAGTACTTTATCCACATATAACAGTAATATTTGCTTTTATTTTCTATCTACGTGCGCCAATTCAATTTGCTTCCATTAAAAATATTTCACAGAAATATGCCAGTATGTTAAAATTGTAAATAAAACGCGAATTCGTGTACGATATTGAAGTGGTTAAAGTTAAGTAAGATAGACTGGATTGAACGGGAAAATTTATTACAATGAAAAATAAAACGTTATCGGGGACGTATAGAGAGATTTTTGTTTTCATACGAACAAAAGATTGAAGGTAAGTATTTTTGTAAGTGAATACGTTTACATTTTTGTCAAACTTTTTATGCGTTATTCGAATAGGTTGTAACCGTTCAAACTTGTTTTTATAGCAGTGTAATATATGGTGACAATAAAAACGGTCTATCTGAAAAAGAACACACATTTATCTCAGGGAAGAATATTTTTATACCTCTACAGTTCTTAAAAGCGTAATTGATAAATATTTTGTTAAAGCGTCCATTCGATACTGCACTTTCAAGTTAGGTGTCCAGCAAGATATTCTTGAAAACCGTTGAATTATGCGAAATACAAAGAATTGCAGAAGTCATTATTATACTTCCTTGGGACTAGGTCCCTTAAATCTATATAATCCATGTATTGTCCAGTGTATGTTGAAATAAATGTTTTTCTTTTTTCTTAATTCTTCTTTTTGATTTTCCCTGACAGATAGCTGATGATAGAAGGAGTAACTTTTTCTACTTTTTTAGACTAGCTTTGCCCGCGGCAGTTGCACCGCGGGTAGCACCGCGGGGCTCGGCTAGTCATAAATACACTTGCTGGTATCAATACCCAACGTCGTTCTTAGCCCATACATCGAACACAATCTGACATCTACTATGAATTGTTTATGCAACAACGCTAAGGAATGCCATTCACGAGTTTACGTTAATTGGCAATCGCGTCACGTAAATATAGATGACATACGTCGGTTCAATGTTCGAAGATATCAATTTGTTAGTTAGATTTATGCATATAATACACTTATTTCAAGTGACTTTACTGAATTTTATATGCAATGTAGCGTACTTAAGAGTTGTTTTTACTTGGCGTCGAAGTTATTTTTCACTTTTATTCATTGTAGGCCCTTCCGCTATTCCTACTACCTACTGCACGAAATAAAATGTATTGCAAAGCATAACACATATGTGAACGTTTATATAATACTAGCTGGCCGGCCGGCCCGGCTTCGCATGAAAGTATTTGAAATTCTAGTATTTTATTTAGTATAATATGCATGTATTACGGATATAAACGTTCTTCTTAAATTTCATCAAATCAATCTATCCGTTGCTGAGAACTGTTTAAAAAATCTAAGCGAACAAAGAGCGGATGCCACCTTATTTTATACTAAGTAAAGAAGAAAGATATTGAATTTCATGACGTAGTCATTTGTTTTTAAAATCTTAGTTAACCCTCTCCTTATTCTTCTGTGTTCTAATAAATAATAAAATAAAATACTATATCATACAATAATACGTTTGCGTAAGTATCCGAATATAAGTTTAGTACTTAACGAAAGTGCTAATACCTCCAACAATATTGAAATGTAACTAAACTAGTGATTTCAATATTAACTCTACGTAAATACATTTGCAACCATCCTACCACGCTTTATCCCCTTAGTCGCATTAAAAACCCACATTTCTCAATTATAATTTGATTCCATAGAGGTCCAGAGAATCCATTCTAATCTCACTGGGGGAAACTATTGAAAATTAAAGATGACAAAATTAGAAGATTTGTGAAATGAAGATTGGTTTGAAAAGATATTAGTCGATTGAACAGTGTAGGTCAAAACTGGACTTTGCTTGTAAAATGAGTGCTTTGGCATAGTATTGCTTTAATGAAAATTGCGGGCAATAACAATACGGTATTGGTATTGCCCGTTCATAATCTACAAATAACAATTAACGCGTATATTTATTTTACACTCTGGTGGTTAGTAATTCTATTGATTCAGTATTTTTATTGCATCGCTTCATAAGTTTTGTGTCGAATATGCCATGGTAATAGGCAAAAATGGAATCAAAACATAAAAAATCTCATTTTGGTTTCCATAATTGAATTAAAATTTTTGTAACATTTGGTTTTTCATAATAGAAATGTAAATATATGTATTATTATAACGAATATAGTATTCTGGATGTTGACAGCGTAATGCTTGAGCGCGGAATGAAATGATCTCGGGCATAGCATATTGCCTCTTCCTTCTTAAATATTAATTAAAATACTATAACAAAGGAGGCAGTACCGCCACTTGGTTCGATCCTTGGATTTTTAACCTATTTGACATAAAAGCGAAATGAAATTGTAAAACTACTGTTTTACAATTTCATTTCGCTTTTATGTCAAATAGGTTAAAAATCCAAGGATCGAACCAAGTGGCGTGCAATATGAGATGCCTATATTCAGCAGTGGACTGTGATAAGCTGATTAAAATACATATGAATAGCTAGGTATAATGTTGTAATAGTATAGATTTAATAGGCATGGTATAAGATTGCCTCCGGGCGATAAGGACGCCAATATTACATATACACATACACATACATACACATGTACAGTACTATATTCCCAGATTTATTATTATTATTACAATATTCCTAGATTATCTGTTGTTATTAAGCATAGAAGTGTATATCATTTTTCCATTTGCTTGTCTAAGAGAACTGACAGCCTCAATAACAATAAGTAATTCAGTGGGTGTTCTTCGTTAACATTTACACAACACATTTCAATATGGAAGAGGAAAATAAAAAATAAAAAATATGAACTGCATCGGCCATGGACTTAACATAGCCAATGAGTCATATTCAGACGAGCGCTACACCTATGTGTCAAGTTAGACAGAACGGCAAAATTGACACACGTATTTACAATAAAATGTGAACCTTATACTATGAAGATAAAGCTAAAAATCATGTAACAGTAGTATAAATTATTCCAACGTTCACCCTAAAAATATACGATTGCTTTTTTTTTATATCCGCAGGTATAACGACACGATTTTTGTTTTGTTTTTGTGGTTGTTTTACTGTCACTGTTAACAAGCACACGGCCTTTGCGAGAGTAAACTAAGTTTTTTTGAAATATAGGTTTTGCCTAAGTGCATTTTAATTCGATAGCCGGGATGAGAAGTCAGCTTAGAAAATATGACTGTTGGTGTTGACTGTGCCGGCTCTAAACATTGATCAGGCTAGAGGTCACCTAACCATATTTATGCCTCCATTTAAATTAAGTTTAATATTAAATGAATAATGGTAACGTCAGACTTAGTTCTACTAAGAGAGTGTCATGTGGACCTGCTAATGCTTAAATTATTTTGCGGACTCATAGGCTATCGGCGATAAGCATTATTTTGTTGATTTACGTCGAGTAAATGAGGTTAACGAAAGTCCTTTACTTCTCCCTTTTAATTTTAGGAAAGCACTTTTAATTTTAGGTGTAAGGCGTCCATAGGCAGGGTGGCTAGCAGGAGTTGGATGCGAGAAGCACAAAATCGATCAGAGGGTCATGCAATGGGAGTGGACTGCAATGGAATAGTAGCAATGCTAGTTTAAGATGGCTACGAGCGGCAGAAGTCACTTATTATTGGTTGCCACACTAGTTTCTACTGCGCTTATTGTTGTAGGTTCAAACATGTTGTGTCCTTCACAAATACTTGTTCCGAGTTTGGATGTTTATTGTTTCCGTTTCATATATATTAGTTAAGTCCCTCGCGATACAGGATACATTTCTGATTAGGAACATGCCCGGTTTAAACCAAAATTAACTCCCTCTACCCACCACTAAGTAATGATCGAAAAAAAATGCAATTGAAATGGCAATTGGGTTGTGATCCACGTAATACGATTCTGATGAACCTTAATTATATTATCAGATTTCCACTCGTCACTGTTTTGTTTTTTTTTTGTTTTTTTTTCCGTGTTACAACTTGAATCTGCTTACCTTCATTGTTACACCTCTCTCTTTCTATTTCCTCTCTCTCACCTTATGACCTAATTACAAAAGCAATTAGGGAGTACCTAGTAGATATATTATTCGGATAGCGTTTGTTTTATTGAACCAGGGACAATACGCTACTTATACCCACTGAAACTGTTTTAATAATATTTATTTTCCTCTACATAAAACTACATATAAGTTATTCCAGTTAACACAGTGTGATATGCAGTATATAATCGTATAACCTCATCAGAGTCTTAGCAAATAGCGTTTAATCGCTCATGTCTAAGCAGCTTAAGGTAAGATGACGTAACCGTAAATACAGGAATGTTGCTATACGAGTTTGTATGCAAAAACTGTTCGATAATGTTCAAATTGTTTAAATATTATTTACACGTTTTATATCAAGTTAATATATATATATGTGTCTATTGTCTACGTCCAAGCAGAGTTCAAAGATCTCTAATATTTTGGAATTAAGTTGATGAGATATAATATTTTTAAAATATAACTTTTCGCAAAATGTTAACCACCAATATATAATATCAAAAGCAGCATCAAATATATAAAGTGTAATGAATATATATCATCGAGAGTATTAAAAGTTAAACATTAATACCATCCTTAAAATATTGAATAAAAAAAAAATTGAGTTCTAAGTCAACATCATCTATTTGTAAGTCAAACAACGTATTGCGGAGGAGAGACATTTTCATCGTTTTCAATTATTTTCATTCATCTGTTTTTCGTGAAAGCGTAAAAACACCCTCACAAACTTACGTTACATTGGTTAGATTCTTGTGTCCTTGTGGGTAGCGATAGTAACTGACCATCATTAGCTGGGCCATCGGAGTGACTCCTTGGTTTTCTAAAATCTTGCTCATACTTGGGCTAACGCTTCTGATGTTCACTATATATATATGTTTATACAGATTACCATAACATATTCCTTCTAATAGTGGCGTAAATATTTAAACAGTTCAGAGAACAAGAATTAGGTAAGCAATATGCTTCTTTGCTAACAACGAAACAAAACTATTAGCCAATATTATGAATTCTTCTTAGAGTTTAAAAAGGGTTTATAATATTGGACTGAGAAGGAATTATAATGTTGGACTAAAAAGGATTTATATTGAAATTAAATATAATTTTATTAGTTTTTGTTATCTTAGTCCCTAACAAAAAGTTATTAAAGCTATATACACAGTGAGGTGATCTGGCACTTCATTTTTAGCCCACCAAGCTTAAAAATAAGATTAATGTAAAAAAAACAACAACCCGACTACATTTTTTAAATATAATGGCACCCGAGCCATTATTACGAAACCATTGACACCATATTCATTAAAATCCGTTGAACATATAAACATACATATATACATTGCAAGAACACTATCCTTCTTTTTGGCGTCTTCGTTGTCTAGTAAAAAAGACTAAGAGTATCACATTAGCAAATACCTACTGGTAGCTTGAATCATAGCATTTTATTTACAATACAATAGTGGTAACATTCCTCACGAGTACCTACTCACAAAATGGTGTCCATTGTATACATGTACGTGCCCTGAGTACAAATAAATTTACAAATGATTTCAAGTCATTCTGTTGGATGTTAGAGTTTCATTTTAAATAGTATCATGAAAGGATTGCTTGTACGAATGACTGCGGCGCGATTTTTATGTATGCAATGATGATGGTTGGTATATTTGATGTTTTAAAATACGTCGTGAACACTTAGATAAAAAATCACTTAAGCGGAATAGCTTAGTAATTGTTTTCTGATATATGTTATTAGTGGTGTCTTAAGAAGTCGCAGGAGATTTTCAAACTAATGATTTTCTTCATAATATCAAATTGGGTCCGTTCTTCTTTAAGGAAATACTGATTTCTTTTATCTATTTACTTCTCGGCTTCGTTAATGTTACCGTATTGTAAAATATATCTATTGCATTCAACTAAGTTTTTGAAAAAGATTGGGCACGTGTGTGTTATGGATGAAATCTTAAAATTTTCTTAGACTTCTTCTGTTAGGTGTGCTTACGATTTGTATTTCCTATTAAAAGAATATATAACACAGGTTGTTTAAAGTTATTTTAATCAGACTTAAGTATACAACGACACAACATTACAAGGTAACTATAAAATGAAAAAGCACCTATTAAGATAAGTATTATAAAATATTTATGTCCGGAAATTCGGTAAGCCGAATTGGTGTATTGTGTTTTCCAATATAATTGGGCACCAATCCCGAGCGAATGATAAAAATATCGAGTTTATTCCCGTTTTATAGAGAAGTATATTACTGCGATACTAAAAAGTTTGTAACCAAACAGATGCTCTCAATGTGAACGTAACTGTTTTTGTTACACTTTTATGATATTTATTTATTATAGACAGAATAATTTCATAGCTTTTATCATGAATAAGAACTTGACCAAAAGAGATATAAGTATGAAAGTTTTAGGTATGTTCAAAAGCACGAAAAGATTCGTTTGTACATGTGATTTTTATGTGCCTTTTGTCCTTAGTGCATAAAGAATAACGGTGTTATATAGAACCCCTACGACCTGCAATATTTTGCAACAATCAGTTAAGTAATAACATAAGGAAATATTGAATAACACTGAAAAGCAATGTGGTGAGATCACTCCCACGATTATCATTTCGTTTTATGGGAAAACGCAAGCACGTATAACGATGTGAATGAGGTTCAATAACTAACTCCCTGCTGATAGTACAAAAGAATAATTTGAAGCCTGAGTGGTTATATAGAATTTTAATACTAAATGATTTGTTCAACTTAAGGAAACAATTTTTATTTAATATCTCTGTTACAATGTTTGTGTACGCACTCCTCCGATACGGCTTGAGGGCTTTTTTTAAATATTTGTTAGGTACCATAAGACTAGGTTGCGAAATGCAAAGTATTTTTCCTCCTCATAGATTTTAATTTTTGAATCGCGATACTTTAATTGCAGAACAATGTTTGGTAGGTCAGCCAATTATTAAAAAAAAGGTAAAAACTATTTTCTTTTTTCTAGTTTATTCTTCTTTCGATATGTAACCGAATGATTCTTATTTGCTATTGTTACCATCCTTCAGTGAACCTTATTAAATTCAGTCTCGAAGATCCAAAGTGTACATTATTCAAGCAAATTACAAACTTATATAGGTATGCATTTTTTACAACATTTATTAGACGATACCAAATTAAATACTTGTTAATTTTCCAAGGATTACCTAGTCTAGTAAAACAATGTATTACAGAACATTTTCTAAGTAACTTTCCCATTTTCTAGGAACATATTAACTATTCAGATAAAAATATACACAAAGCACAAAGAAGCTATATGATAGACTTTTCACATAATTATACGCTAACCGAGTTCTGCTCCACTTTAACCCACAGCTGTTTTACGTTACACATTGAGAGTAGGAACCGTATCATTACTACGTGTCCAATACACACATACACATAACCACTGAGAGGTGGGGGAGGGAGTAAAGTTGTAAAAAGTGAGTCACGTAGTATGGGTACGTTCCCTGAACTTGTTTCGCAACTGCACGAACGTCCATGACGCATAAATGATGCAGAAAGCCATACACGATGGGTATATCCAATAAGCAAGACACACATTCTCTGATTGAACTGTTGTTTCTTTGATCTATTGAACTCAAGAATTGTTCTAATTATGTGTAGCCAAGTTTTCGCAGTGCAAAATAAGTGAAGATGTTTTATTGCGTATACATCATTGAGAGAACACGTCGTTTCCTCATAGTTTCACCTACGTTTACTGGTCACTGCTATGCTAATAGTAGCGTCATGTTTATAGCCTATATGATTTTCAAAAAACATTATCCAATAAAATCTTTAAATAAACAGACAAATAAATCTCTTGTGCTTTACCACCTTTCTCTTATATTATAACGTTTTATTGGATTTAAAATAGCCTAAACCAAATAATAACAAAGATAATAATATCTTGGCTAAGGGTGATGCGAGCGGTGTTGAAGATGTCTACCCGTACATTAACGGTACTAACTGACACTACAAAGTTTCCTAATGGAAGAAAAGGCCTGAAAATTAAATTAATTTATAACTGTCTACTTATTGTAATAATGTCGCTTTCTAATATAATTGAATGAATATAGAATATGATATCTCATATTTTTATACAGGTAATATCATATATCGAACCAGCTGGTGTGCACTTGGGGAGGCCTATGACCAGCGGTGGACTTCGGTAGTCAAATTCTGATAAATCATATATTACTCTTACTCAACTCAAATCTACTTAAGGCGTTTACAACATTATTACATCTGACCAAATGTAATAAATTTTATTCTGAACATCAAGCGGCCATATTTTTAAGTTCAATTTGATATTCTCGACTATTGCATTCAAAATTTTATGTACATCAAAACTGTTGCCTTCTATCCAATCTCTCAATGATTCCGTTATATTTTCTAAAGTTTCTATATTCTGATTGTTGACATCATAAGCGCCGTCTATCAAAACAAAGAGTTCTCGTAAAAGTGTAACACTCTTCTTTAGAGAAGGCGGTGCTACCTTTAATACTTTATCAGGATTGGTTAACACTTCATCTATGAAATCCAGGGTATCTCTCTTGACTATGGCATCAGCATTAATAAGATATTTGATTGTCTGACGAAATTTAATATTAGACTGAATAAAGTGCTTGTGATTTTCAAAAACCTCGGGTATAGGAGTAAAAAATCGTTTCAAATCTTGTTGACTCAAGTTCATGAGACTTCTTAACCAATCTATCAAATAGTCGCTGTAATAGTACCTATCTTTACAAACTTGTAAGGTATCACATATGTGATTTTCAATAAAATTTGTTGACATTTTTATTTGCTGACGAAGAATTTTTTGTTTAAGCGTTGAAGGTGGGCTCCATTTTATTGTTGACGCTATTATTTCTTTGTCTTTCAAACTTTGTAATCGGTGTTCTAGAACCTTTTCGAATATAGTGTTAGAAACATCCATGAAATCAATCATAAAGTGATCCGTCACAAGAAAGGTCCGACCGTTAATCATTTTCTTCAATTTTTCTTGTACTAACTGAAGATACATTACTTCAATATCAGCAAACTCTCTATTAATTTCTGAGATATCGGAATTGTGCAAATCGTAATTATTTAATACATTAACTCTTATATTCTTTAATTGTTGACTAGAAGCTTCCAGTAAGACTTTAACAAATGTTTGAAATATCACGGAGTCATTTGATCGGCTGGGTTCAATTGACTCAGTATACATATTCCATGACAAATTTTGCAAATCCGCATCTTCATGAAGTGGAAAGTCTGCTGAGTTGATATTCTCTGGTAACTCTTCCCCGGACAATAAAACAGCACCTGTATGTGAAAGTCTTGTTAATAATGTTTTACTACCAGCAACAAATTTAATATTCCTACTCTGACTATGACTTACAGCTTACCACTTTTTTCTAGCTTAAACATGCCTATTGAGAGTTCAAAACTGAATCCAGTTCATCCAAAGGTTGCCTGTAAGAAATTGACGTAAAACGATAAAGCTGCTTTTTCTTCTTTTGTATGATCTATTGCTTGATAAAACCCTAGTGTGCAAGTTCAACTAACTATGTATCTGTCTATCTGTACATTATTGAATAATTCTAAAATCAACCCATTCAATATAGCTTTGCATAAGGTTTGGAAACTATTCAGTCGGTGCAGTGTTTCTTGATTGGTATTCTGTTATATATTTTTTTTTAAGAAACTTTAAATTACTTCGTGTAGCAAATACAGCAAGCACTAGGATATTGCTATATTATGATCATTAAATAATAACTTATTGCTTCCATGCATTTTCTTATGACAAATAAAAACGGTCTAACTACTTATCAATTTAGAAATCATTGTAAGTCAAACAAGCACGCCAATTATAAAGTATTTACGGTTCAAGTATTGTGAATCTTTCGGTTAGGCTTCTTCCCAAGTTAAGCTGGGTTCTAAGATACGGCTATACGTCGATTATTACGTTATGTGACTGCCATGAAACCACCACTACTAGGCGGTTTTAAAGAATATAAAAGCATAGATACATCATTAGATTTTAATCCAAACGTTATCACTAAAAATAAGATTTTTTTCGAGTTATTGGTGACTCCTATTAACAGTAGGAAACGTCTTACGTACGTCTTTACATTTAGGAAAATATTTTAAATTTACACTCTAATAGATATTTGAATGAAAAATCCATCTTGCATTTTAAACCGTATAATTTTTGAACTGTATTTTTTTCCTTATAAACTTGCTCTCATTCTAATTGTTGTCACCTACATTTTTTCTACTAAGTCGAAGTGTAAGTCTTAATGTTGAATGTGAATATTATAGTACAGAATTTTAGTATTACCAATAAAGTGTTAGAGTTGGTTGCATCTAGTTTATGCTTCAATAGTTTACTAATAGAATATTCAATTCAACGTCACTAGCACGTTTTCAGTTCATGAAAATTATAGTAACTACCTGTAGCACATATTCTGCTTATGTAATCTGAATTTAAAATAGTGTATTCCTTCATCATCATCATCAGCCTATCGCAGTCCACTGCTGGACATAGGCCTCTCCAATTTCACGCCACTTAGTTCGATCTATGGCTTCTCGCATCCAGCTCCTGCCAGCCGTCCCGCGCAAATCATCGCTCCACCTGGCCTGTGGACGTCCTACACTACGTTTGCCGAGACGCGGTCTCCACTCAAGAACTAGTGTATTCCTATTTTAAGAAAATAAGTATCTGATTTAATCATGTCAAGTGAAAACTCTTTGAAAAACAATGGTGTGGCCGTGGCCGAGTGATTGATAGTAAAGTAATATGAAAATTATTTGGAAAGTCAAGGGTGACCAATCAAGTTCATGCTTGACACCTTACCGATAACGGATAAATAAATACAAAACCATTTAAAATAGAATCGCTGCGACCGACAAAGTAATACAAAACTCAGTGGATTATTTTAATTTTCGTGTACCTGTAAACTAGTGACAGCAACATTTGGCTGTAAACATTTTTTCCACGAAACACACACATCAAGTTTATCTACAAAAACTATGTATACACATCTCCAAAATCTTCAGAAGCAAAAGAAATTGAAAATAACTCACACTTCAATAGGAGAAACATAATCATTTTTGTTATTCGAGTCGTAAGCGTCACAATCTTAAGCCACACAGTTTTATGTTTATAACTCTGAAATCAATTTATTTTAAGTGTTTCAGTAAAGCAAATCTAAAAGGTGTAACGAATACTGATTTATTTATTGTAGGTAACGACTTAAACAGTTACTTCCTATTTGTTTCTTGTTCTGTTCTGTTTTTGCGAGTTTAGTTATGCTCCATTTTCGTGATATCATTCGGGCGCAAAGAAACAACAATAAACGAGTACTAGTAATTGTCATGTTTAAAATTGTTCAGAACAAATCAATAGAGTCAGGAGGACTCAAGGAAAAACTACACGGTCATGAAATGTTTGCTAGCATCAGAATAACTATTTCCAGGTGCGTTGCCTATTTTTGTTGTGTTTTGGCAACGCGTAAATATAACACGAAGTCATTGTGTGGACTTTTCTTCAGGTGGATAGGGTCACAATGTGTAATTGAATCCCAAGTTTTAAAGAATTGATAAGCCTCCTTCAGATTCTTGAGGACCACTTAAAACAGGGCGATAGTATTACTTTCAAAGATGTATTAGTATTGCCAGAACCGGGAACGCTGGCTACTTAAATTTCGCAATTGGATATTAATGAAATTCCTTACATTCCAATAACAACAAAGTGATATTCCGAGCTATAATCGAACCTTTAGTTAAGTCGATAGCAACCTACTCCAAATAACTGAATCAATTAGACAATAATTATGAGTAAACGATATTCTCAACGTCTGTATTCATTACTCATTTGAATATTGAACATACTACATAAGTGAGTGAATACCAGATAATGAGAAAGTCACAAATGAAACTGAAAATCAAGCATGCTGTATAGATTACCTTTGCAAATCGCTGTGAGTGTGAAATGAGGTTAATTTAATGCTCACGGCCGGTCGGTCGACAACCTGTACACTTACACATAGAACTAGAAATTGTAATTTCTTTCCATAAATTACTGTATAATCCTTATGGCCTCATACCTTAGTATTGTTGTTTTATATTTTATATAAAACTTTTTGCAATGCGACCTAAATTCATTATACATTACTGACAAACAGCTTTTAGAAAAAGAATGTCTTCTTCTTCTTCTTCTTTTGATGAATGGCAATCAGCCGGATCAGCTATTTCTGCCAATGTCAAGTATTTCAAGTCTTCAATTCTAAGTCTTCGAGTCTTCAAGTCTTCGTCGTGATGGAATTAATGATAAAAAATGTGGATGACATGAAATGGCAAAAAGAATGTCACACATGTTTGTTATACCCGATTATGGAGAAGCCAATAGGCTTGAAGGGAAATTTTGGCAGTCTATGTCTGTTTATATATACTGCCGTAGCGCCAACTACTGAACTGATTTTAATGAATAAATGTTAATATATTCGTTATGATGTACCGGGTGACACATGCTATATTAATGGTATCAAAAGTTTTTACGTAATTGTGTTATAATTTTTAAACTTTCTCATAAATAAGAAACAGCAGAGAAATAGTCATGGAATCTAAAAACAATCGCAATAAATCAGTGCTATATACTTCGACGGCCGAGGGCATGTTCTCCACGGGGGAAGGGGGAAGCTCCAGAAAGTCGTTATCAGTGTTTCGATTTTTGATTTCCGTTTATTATCAAGAGAATTCATGTTAATCAATTTAGTTAGGAGAATAAAAGATTAGGATCTACGATAAAGTGGAAAGACAGCTTATAGTTACACTAGTATTTAAGGTATTAGCTTAACATATTTCCTTTTATTTCATTATAATCATAGATATTATACATTACTTGTGACGAAATAATAAGTTAACTCATCAGATCATGTCAGAACCGATCAATTTAGAACAAACGTATTCAAACAAATTCTCATTTAAACGTTATATACCAACATCGGCAATTTCGGTAAAAAGAACAGACTCCTGTTGTGCAGTTGAATGAATCACGCCGCACTCACGACGCAATCGATGCTTTACTCTTTATATTCTCTACCGGACTCGTCGTGTGCAAAAGTTGTTGTCTATACATCGCTGGTTTATAAAAGAACACACAAGCTAAACGAAGAACCTCTTATACTAAATCTGAAATAGATATTGAAGTCGGCGATTGGCTCTTATGCAAATTAAATAATACGTTGCAATATATAAAAAAATCATTGGTTTTAAGTTTTTTTTGACACAGAACCCTATGCCACAAAACATAAGCTTATCAGTACACTTTTGACCGTCGTCTACTACCCAAATCGCATTCAATTTCAATTGTATTTAGCCTAAAAAGCAAAGATTGCTAATAAACTTTACATGAACAAAACATTCAGGAATAACAAAAACAGAGACGCCATTAAACATAATAAATATTTCTTTCTAATATGTAAAGAGGTTAAAG
Source organism: Hyphantria cunea (assembly GCA_003709505.1). Taxonomy (NCBI): domain Eukaryota; kingdom Metazoa; phylum Arthropoda; class Insecta; order Lepidoptera; family Erebidae; genus Hyphantria; species Hyphantria cunea. The sequence continues at coordinate 935,203 of PKRV01001370.1, read as the reverse complement.
AGTTTGGAATGTTCGGCATAAGTCAGTTGCCATTACAAGAACGTGATGCTGACCTGCACGAGATTTTTTTTTACAGTCTCCATTATGTCCGCTTAAGCAGTTTTCCTTTCCCACTATTGGAAGCAGTTTTAATCTAACTTTCCTACTAATAGAATCCAGAAGGTTCAGTATGTATATTTCTCATAGTGCCTTATTAAGGTCAAAAGTCTTGTCCCTTTTAAACAAGTGGGAGTATAATTTTAGTTACTAATGTTGAAACAATTCACATTACATATACATGCACACTCGCCTGTACATGTATATGTGAATGTTATAGCGCAGTCTAGAATATAATGTAAACATTTTCTCTACAGAAATATTCTACATAATATGACTTGAATATTCTGAATCTACTACATAACGTTCCTAAGTGGTATGCGTATAATACAAAGAACGCGTGGGCATACTTGCTTACCCTCAGTTCAAAGCATTGCTGTCGAACGTCTAGCTGCTTTTATATACTATGTGCAGAAAATAGGGATCCTTCGTAGAAATATTCATGAACTGAGATATCACAATTGTATGCAGAATTTTTGATGAAAATATTTTGTGAGTACATTCGATATTAAAAATGCGTGAACATTTTATATCATGTTGATCGGTTTATTATTCATACGCTTTGATTTTCAACTAAATATGACCGGACTAACTATTTACAAAACTTGGATTCAAGTGTTAAATCTGTCTAATGGAGGTATATATAGATATCTAGATATAAGTGGTATCGAAATAAAAAAACGGATTGCAAAATGATTGATTTTTGGACTGGTTAAGGAATAATTTAGCACGAATTACTTTAATTATCAGTATAAAAGTTCTATCTATCATTAATGTGGTAAAATACAATATTCATTTATTGCGCTATCGTACACAAACATAACAATTTATGGTCTATTCTCCCTCCGTCTTACGAATTTCCGACCAGGTAACGTGTCCTGACGCGAGTTTAAAATTTTTTACCCATCCCAAAAAAGTGCGTAACGCCGTTAAAGAAGTTTTCACTTCAAAAATAGTTTATATTTCAATTGTGTAAATAGCTTTTAGGTAAACGTAGTGTAGAGCGCCCTGCGGCACGATGGACTGATGATTTGAAGAAGTGGCAGGCACCTAATTGATGCGGACTGCCTAAGACCGGCATGGTTGGCTCCCCTTGGGGGAAACTATCTTTCAGCAGTGGACATCGATAGATATATATATTATTTAGCTTTTGCATCAAGTGTGATGGCAACTCAAAATTTCAATTTTAGTGTCGCTTAATCATTTTATAAAAAAACATATTGTTGTTTTGTGTCCGTTTAGAAAATTAAACGTCTGTTATACACCTATATTTTAACTTTACGTTCACAAGGCTTTTCGTTACATTATGCAACTACCATGAATCAATTACCAATCTCGCGAAATGAACACGTAATACACAAAACAAATTTCCTTTATGCGGAGCATGTCACCCGTCTGTTTACGTAAAAAAATCAATAGTTCACACGAACCCGTTATCTGTGACCTGGTCTTCGAAAAAACCCTAATAATATATGACGAAAATATTATAATAACGTCTGTTACTTAGTCACAACAGAAAATTCTTTAAACAGTATAATAACTTAATGATTATTCAAAGAGCATTAACTCTACTTCATTAATTTATTTACAGATTCTAAGGGCTCTTACCAATAAATCAATAACTTTCAGCCGATGAGCTTCGTTAATTTGTTTGAAATAAAGAAAACAGGTTTCCGTTTGGAGAGTTTTTTATTTAGTAAAAAGTCATCATCATCAGCCTATCGCAGTCCACTGCTAGGCACAGGCCTCTCCAATTTCACGCCACTTAGTTCGATCCTCGCCTTCTCGCATCCAGCTCCTGCCAGCCGTCTTACGCAGATCATCACTCCACCTGGCCTGTGGACGTCCCATTCTACGTTTGCCAAGACGCGGTTTCCACTCAAGAACCCGCTTACCCCAACGTTTTCATAAGCGTGTACTGATGTTCTGAAGCTAAAATGGCCAGCCCACTGCCACTTCAGCCTACTAATCCTGTGGGTTATGTCGATGACCTTGGTTCTCTGCCGGATCACCTCATTTCTGATGCGATCGCTCACCTATAATCTATAAAAAATTGTTTGTGCAGGGCTGTTTATAATTATATACACAATATAAAGCTATAGACTATTCTCTACAGATGTTTGCAATTTTATAGGACTCGTATGACAGTTGCTATTCTGTTCAATAATTACAAGGACATAGAACTTCTGCTTCTCAGCTTACATAGAAGGACGTGAACAGCCATTTAGGTTATAAAGTGTGAGGTAGCTGCTGTTTTGCAAACTCGATATAAAAGAAATAGAGAAAGAAGAAAATAATACTTAGACTTAGATATCTTTGGACGTGGGGTACAATTTTGCTTGTAGGTTCATCAATGATTTGCAATGCACATCTTTGTTGATCTGAGTTGGTATTTATTCTTCGGAAGCAGCCTTATAGAGTGGGCGTTCTTAATGAGTATAATTTTATTAAAAAAACGGTATTGTATTAATTTAAAAAATGGTTTTTGTAAGACTTAAATTAAAAACAGTTAATCTAAGTTATTGAAGACGTAAAGCTCTCTGTTATATTTATTTATTCAGTTTTAATTTCCACTTTAGTGTGGTGGTCGATAAATGGCATCCTAAGATATTCACTGTTTCGAAGTATTCAAGTGACCATTTCTGTCACGAAGTTCTATTCATGTGACTAGGCAACCTTTCACATGATTTTCATTTAGAGCTTCGGAAAAGTCCAAAATCTTTTTGAATGTATTCTTGTTGTAACTTAATGCTTCAAAATAAAATAAAGTTTGTAAATATTACGGAAACTTCACATTTTCTTGAAAATATTTCTATAAATATGTGATACGACAGTTTGCGGAGAAAAATATCTTATGAAATTCTCTTCGAATGTAGACGGATGCGAACGTCACGAAGCGAACTCCCGTACGCCCAGTACAGCATTATCTAAGGAAATGTAGTTTTCAATCTCAGCACTCTCTAGTGGAGAGTGTAATTTTACATAGGAATATGTATTTATAAGAACTAAACATCTGACTTTATGTTATGTAAAAATAAATGAATAAGAATATGTATATATATTGGAGTCTAATTATTTTTGGTCTAAGGATGTTCAACTAGCAAAATTTTTTTTTTCTAAGCTGTACACTCAATCCTTTAATCGTAGGCGCAAAAATGCCTCATATGGTTTTAGAAAAGAGCTGATACTCTTGCACTGCTGGATCGATATTAAATAAACATAGACAAGAACCATCGCGAGGAAACTGGATTTCAAATGAAAAAAACCGCATCGGAATCGGTCCATCCGTTAGAGATCTACGATGCCACAGACAGACACACACAGAGACATCGACGTTAAACTTATAACATCCCACTTTTTGCGTCTGGGGTTAAAATTAGTCGTGCTAAATTTATGTATTTTTTATAAAAGAAAAATACACAGCAAGTTGCACAAAGTGATTTTAGGAAGATTGGTAACCGATTGCATAAATAACTGAAATTATAACCTTACAAACTACATTACAATGAGTATAAGGAGTTTTCATTGGGACGCATGTCTTTAAGTTTGAAGCGCTATTCATGTATTAAATCAAACGTATGATTTTTGAAATTCGTATTAATATTTTGATGCGTTAAGAACCATTATCCTTGTACTTCACATAATACATAATCAGAAAGCAAAGAACAATAACTTGCACGTTCCATTTTTATTTCAGATCATCGACAAATCTAGATACACAGTGAAAACCGAAAAACTAATGGCCTTTTTTTACATCTTACTAAGCGTAAAACGAAAACTGTAATTCAAACTAGCAAGATAAAATCTGAACATTATTTTAGTTGCTTTGTGCTATAAAAGTATCAATAGATTATTTTATTCTTCAGCTAAATGAACACAATGACAAAAAATCGATACTGTTAGTCTTATATAAAATTTTGATCTTGCGTTTCAGTGGCATTTTAGCTAATATCAAATTTGTCAATATTAAAATTATTGCATTTACTTATACAATGACATTCGTGCAAATTACTGCCGATAAGCGTAAGCACGTCTATGATAATTTATAAAAAACAGAAGTGTTATCTACTTTAAGGTTTTTGCTCTGCTTCTTAAGATCGTAGCGTGATGTTAACTAGTCTATAACCTCACTCATTTCATGATAAGTACAATACTAATAGAACAATTTAAAACTAATCCATAGTTGCGGAGATTTGCATGTTTTAACAGAAAACCCAATTAGAAACTCTTCAATTTTATTACGGTAGTATAGATTAGTACGACAATAATAAATATTATTATAAGAGATTATATAAAGCCATGGTTTCGATTTGATAGTCGTCGTTATAAAATGCGGTGATCGATAAAGGTAGAAAAAAATTATCAATTCTCAAAATTTCAGCATTTTTATGATACTGATGTATTACTTGCACTTTCCATGAAGAAGAGACATATTACATTTTCATGTGATATAACACGAAAGTATGATTCGTTTTGAACAGTTTAGTAAGGAAAACGATTGAAGAAATTGTTGTAACAATGTCAAATCATACAATTATATCAGATTTAACAGTACATTGCTGGTCATAGACCTATCCATAGACAGGATTATGGTATAGTATATCACACTGGCCAAACAAATAGGCATATGGTTTTCTTCAAGTTGCACGCCTCTGGCGGCCTCAGAGAGTTGACGGTCACATACCATTCCGCCGCAAACCCCGGTGGAGTGACGGTTCGGGCCCGTGGGTGTTGGGTTTATTTCAAATTTGCCTTCAATCACACATGAAAATAAGAATTAATTATTTCACTCCTTATTCCTAGAGTGTTAACTAAATTGCTACAACAGAAAATACTAGGGACCTAACAGGGTAAAGAGGCAACCCAGTACTTATTTCATTTAATGATTAATAAAGGATTTGTAAAAACAAATTTGACAACCAAAAATTTCTACTAAAAATCTTTTTTACGTATTTATTATGTTTATTTTGAGTTACTTTGTACCTGATCTTTTAAGAACTTGAAAACAATGGCCGTAAGAAACAGGAAAATGAATAAAGACTGTTCATTCACGTGGTGCTTTCAAACATTTTAATAAGTACTTTACTAACTTTGTAACAAAGGACAATGACAGCTTTTTATGGGACTTTTGTACCGCCTATCTCTCATGGTTTGGATTTTTGTTGTATTTATTAGATTAGTTATAAACAATTCCAGTTTTAATTACCAGATATTTTTGCATTCAATAGATATGTCAGTTTTAAATTCACATTAATCATTCATTTAATCTGTCATGAAGTTGCTATCTATGACAGCTAGCTGTCACACATGGGTTGTCAAATAAGATAACCTACAAGCCTACAGATTTAGCCAATACTGTACCGTCGTATTTTCGTGAACCTTTCTATTGTCAATATTTCTAAAGAGAAAATTTGTTGTCATGCCCTAATACTATATACTAAACGAAGACTTTTGGCCTACTATACCAGTGCACAACACTGTCCACATGCGCTTATACAAAATCCTGTTTTCATTCTCTTTGCAATGCTGTTAGCCTGTTATTCTTAGCATATAAGGGAAAAAAACACATATTTTAGTTTCAGTGCTCATTTATTGTAGACAAATGTATATACACGCCTTATAATAAACAATGTTTGGTAATCTTATGTTGTACTCTTATGATTATTATAAACCTCCAGTAGGTAGCTAACTGGTGGGACATAAGCCTCTGTAATCTGTAATTCTGTAATACTTATAAAATAAATAGCAAATAATCTTTGACCAATTTTCATTCGAATGAGCTTTGATAGCATATAGAGCAACTGTATGCTATAATGTACCATATAATTAATTCCTTTTAGAATAAGTAAATGTCTCAACCTCTGGAATTCTACTGAAATGATTGGGAAATAACAAGCTAAAATTACAAAAATCCCTACGCAATCGAGTAATCATACGATAGCTAAGAACCACCGCAAGGAAACTCACATCAACAACGACTGAAAAATATGCTTATCGTGGCAACAAACATTTATATTCTTTCCACAAATTAGTTACAAAGAGCACCTACCGAATCTTATGCGAATCTTGATTTTATCAAGGATCTTTCGTCTTACGGTACTTGCATCCTTTAAGTACACACTTTAATAAGTTTTAGGTAATAACACTTCACCGAACCGGCAAATTCTTTGGCCTTCTTGCTTTGGCCTTTTTCCTTGCTAAAAGGACATCTATGGACCTTAATATTTACCTTTTTCTCTGTAACAGATAGCTACAAAACCGGCGTAACTTTGAAAAAGCGTCACATTTTTGTATCACTTTTATTTTCATTATTTACGTTATTTAACTGCCAGTTTTATAACAATGGAACTTCAATACATCATAATTATTCTTCTTCTTCTTTTGATGATATGGCAATCAGCCGGATCAGCTATTTCTGCCAATGTCAAGTATTTCAAGTCTTCAATTCTACGTCTTCGAGTCTTCAAGTCTTCGTCGTGATGGAATTATGATAAAAAAATGTGGATGACATGAAATGGGGACCGTCTTTCGCAAAAACAAAAAACGATCTCATCATAATTATTAAAGACTAATATGTACCTCATAAATTCTAAAATGACATTAGCGGCTGTCACAGAATTTAATTTTAAATTATATTCGGCGTTCTCGGGGATTTATTTAAAAAAATCTCTATACTAACAAAATAATTTTATAAAACATACATACTTGTTGTAGCCGACGGTGTCGTAGAACCCAATTTCTTGTCATTTTAATAATTACCTGAAAAATAAAAGAGAGTCCTATTACAAAATAGTATGTTTTGTTACTATAGTATAAAGTTTTTGATTGTCTGCAAACTAAACTGAGACTATCGAAATCGTACATTGTTTTGCTTGTACATAGAAACTCTTCGATACGTTGTGTCGAATGTTTAAAATCGGGAATAAGTAAGTAAGACCAATTTGTTTATGATATTAACATTCCGATCCATTAGTAGCAAGAAGATAAACAATTTCACAGTATATAGGCAATGATTAAACATACAATATAATTTTATAGGATGAAACTTTATCCGGTAATTAATTCCTAGCCTCATCTTATGGACTCCACGTAATATCAGGGATTACTACCAGAATTCGCAGGTTAGAAAAAACTGTTGAGCAGGAATCTTATTCATATTAGATCCGCTAAGATATTTATAAGATATTTATGCATAACGTTTCTATTGTGACCACGTTATGTACAGAATCAAATTTGATGTAAATATTTTTCTTACTCTTTTATCAAATGATGTTAGTAATTTGTTTGTCATTGTTGCAGAAATCAATCTCTAAACACTTCAAGTAAAATTGGAATCAGCTGTATTTTCTGCTGCTACTGCGTTCGCGCACTTCCTCTAAAACCCAGTCCTCAAATAAGCTTTGAAGAAAAATGGCAAAAGAAGAAAAGACACAAACCATAGTCGTAACCATAACGAGTCCAGAAGGCGATACTACCACCTTGATATTCACTGTTGTGCTTCACACGATCAATTGAATTTAAATATCTTCTTCAACTTCGCTTCTTCTCGGTTATATCAATGGGTAAGTGCTTCTTATATATTTAGGTATTGATCATCTGCTAACTGGATTGTTACATATTTACTACATTTAACCTGTGAGTTTGGCCGCTTATAATTGTTTTGTAAACGATAAAGGGGGCAAATGAGCAGACGGGTCACATGAGGGTGACTGCGATCGTGCATGGAAACCTGAACTCGAGAGTCCTAGGAGTGTTGCTGCCCAAATGGATGTCGTCGATTCGTCGATCGCAACCTGCGAATACGTGATCTCGCGGAAGGAGGCGGCAGAGAAGGGCTCCATCTCTACTCGGACTCAATCTACCACCGGCGAACTGGGCGGCGGATGTGCGCCTATCAGCGCCTCAGCGGTAATGTGTGGCCTAAGTGTGGCCCCGGAAGATCGGGATGGGTTTTCCCCTCCATCCGCTTCCTTCAGAGGCCAGCCGTGAGGAGGCGACGTGCGAGGGGTCCGGATATGTTAATAACAGCAGTTCCCGGATTGAAACCGACACACCACCCTCCGCAAACCCCGGTGGAGAGACGGTCTGTGGGGGTAAAAAAAAGCGTTGTAGTGGTTCCGGTTCACAAACTGCCGTTTCCGATCCCCTTTTTGCCAATTCATTTGTAGCGTCATTACCCATTGAGTTACTATACCCTTTTAGCCAGTGGAGGGTAATTTTGTTTGTGGTTGTTACGGACTGGAGGTTTTCATGACATTCTTTGATGAAGACAGAGGTAATCTTGTTGTTTTGCAGAGCTTGAAGCACGGATGCACTGTCAGAGACAATTTTAATGTTTGAGTCTCTCACGTCTATCTCTGGCTGCAATTGCTTGTGCTGCTTTGAATTACACGTTCTACTTAAAAGATCGTATCGGGTAATAAACTTTTGCTCTATGCACTGAATAAAAATAAATGTGAGTAGATAAGGCTTGGAATGGTTCAAACTTTTCCATTAAAAAGTCGCCTTGCGTGGTATAAAGTTTTGTATACAACAACTTGAACAATTAACAAATAACCGAAATCAATCAATCAGAACAAATATCATAAATCGATATCAGATGAATTAAATGTATGGAACCTTTGAAATGAAGTTCGACTTCGACCAAGTTATCTGTAACCATTAACTGATCCTTTTAACACCCGTAATCATATATAATTCTAACTCTGCTTACTTTTAACATATTTTTTTTACATCATCACCATTATCAACAACCTTTAACGTCCACTGCCGGACATAGGTCTATCTTTAGCAAACAGCCTTCTTTATCGCGCTGGGCAGACGACTCGCTAGGCTCTGTTTTAAGTTTTTCTAATCTTTGCGGTGATGATGTAGGAGATGAATAGGGGTAGTCCGCATTCTTAATCTATCACAACAGTGATGGTTATAAGAACTTACTTTAATTAAATCCATTTGAGAATGCTCTGTGAAAGAGCGAAAAGCAATCTAAAAGTGAAAGACTAAATACGACAAAATATGTTACGTCTCCATCACTTCAAGTGTTACAGTAAACTAAGAAACTAAAGAATAACTGGAAACTGGAAAGGATTACTTTATAAGTTTTAATTGGATAATATGAGAACGACAAACATTATAAAATAAATATTTTCTCTCAGAGAAATGTTATAACTGTGTTCTCTTTTATATCCTTACACTTGAGAAAACTTGGAAAGTGCCGTCAATTTGCTTTATCCGTATCTCAATATAGAGGTGTTTGTAGAACGATTTTCAGTGATCCTGGATTAGGCGTAGTGTAAAAAGAAAATAAGTTTAAGTCCGGAATTTTTTTTCCTTTCTATATGAAAAATAAAAAGAATGTGCCGAATGGAGAAGAAAATTTTCGCACATTAACTTTTTTTAAATTATATATTACACAACTTATTACAATTTCATAAGTCTCTGTTGAATTTTAATATCTAGGTATTTTAATGTTTTAGTGTTTCTAATAAAGGAGGTACACAGAGAGGGGGGAGAGGAGGTAGAGAGAGATACATACAATTTAATGCCAGTTTCAACTTTTTCACAAGCCTTTAAAAACTAAGATGAATATAAATAAGAATCTCGAGTTTCCACGAATTTAAGTATCAATAAAAAATCATTTGGTTGCTCTTCAATATTTATGAGGTTATATCTAAAATTAAATATTAAATAGCGGTTATGAGAAATTCTCGGGTAGGTTGTAAAATCCTAATTGAAAATAGAAGACAGCATTGCTATTTAATATTTATAAACGGCCTTAATTCAGAAATTCAAGCGCACGAATGTCAAGTATTATAATAATATTTCCACAACAACTATTTCTGGGGTTTCAGGAAATATTAATAATAGGTAATATTAACAGCAGTTTCCTATTTACTGTTTAATATAGTAAATCTATAAGCGAAGAAAGCAATAATTAGCTTATTTGCCATATATTTTGTTACGCAACATTGAAAACCATTACCATTCTGACATTATTGTGGGTGCCGTTGGATGTCACACTAATCTTATAAACGTGAAAGTAAGTTTGTGACGCTTTCGCGCGAAAACTACTTAACCGATCATCATAAAACTTTGTACACATATTTTTGGAGGTATTAGAAGTTACATAGGATACTTTTTTTAATGCGAACGAAGCCGCGGGCGAATGCTAGTCTTTCTTGAATGAAATACTTATCGAACTATCCAATAACAATCAGCGCTCATAGGTGTTATGGAAATCATACACACTAATGATTCATCTAACAGTTACTGACTTTAGCTCCTCATGCAAAATACTTTTCTTGAATAATAAATAGACCGAGTGTCTCGTAATTGGCTTCAAAGTACTCTAGTAAGTCTCGTCAATTAAGAGCGCTAAAGAAAATATATTAAATAGAAACCACTCCCGGAGTGCAGTAAATATGATAAAATTATTAAATCCGAGAGCGAATTATGTCAACTGTGACATTAACAGAATTAGTTTAAAATTATTTTTAAATGTATTGGTATTCAAAGATTTTCCGACATGCCATGGAATAACCCCTTAGATTTAGGAGGAGGGAAATGTGACTACGGTAACCCTCTGACAAGGTAAAATACAAAGAAATAATTATTTAGTAACGTGTTCTGTGAAGCTGCATTATACCTATGTTATATTTCCTAGAGTAAACTCGTTATATTAACAGGTCCTCCGGTTTCTTCTTTTTCATTTCGTTGTGAATTTCTAGACAGTTTTTTTTTCGGGGCTTCCTTGAATGTCATAACTCCGTGTGCTCATGGGTCACTGCTGGTGTATAGGTCGATTTGGGCTATATGTGCCTTATGAAATATTTTAACCTATCTTCACTTTTATATATATATATATATATATATATATATATATATATAGACTAGAGTCAATACCTACCTTATTGTTAAACACATTTATTGCGAAGTCACTGAATTAACTTCAGGTCAGTCAACAGAGACTGCACCTGTAGCATTCTTAAAATAAATTATAACGCCTAAAATCAAACTTATAAATTCAACAAATGATATTAATAGTTTGTTTGTTATTGTTGCAGTAATCAACATCACAACACTTCAAGAAAATCTTAATTAAGCTGTATCGTTTGCTGCTACTGCGTTCTCGTGTTCGTGTTCTTCCTCTAAAACCTAGGCCCCAAACAAGTTCTAAACAAAAATGGCGAAAGCAGAAAAGATACAAACCATTACCGTTACCATAATAAGTCCTGGGGTCGTTAAAGCCACCTTGGTATTCACTGTCATGCTTCACACGATCAATTGAATTTAAATATCTTCTACAACTTTAGTTCTTCTTAGTTGTATAGTCCCCAAACAAGTTCTGAAGAAAAATGGCGAAAACAGAAAAGATACAAACCATCATCGTAACCAGAAAGAGTCCAGAGGGCGTTAATACCACCTTGGAATTCACGGGCATGCTTCACACGATCAATTGAATTAAAACTAAAGGTAAGTGCTTCTTTTAATGTGGGTATTAAACACCGCTGACTGAATTGTTATATATTTACTACATTTAACCTGCGAGTTTGGCCGCTTATAATTGTTTGGTTTATGATAGAGGAGACAAATGAGCAGAAAAATCGCATGATTGTTAGTGACTGCAGTTGTTCATGGGAACCTGAGCTCAAGAGTCATAGTGTTACTGCCCAAATGGATGTCGTCGAATTAGAATAAAAGAGAACCTACTCTGGATTTGAGTCCCGTCAACCTCCCTCGTTAAGATGAATTGCTTTTCACAGGGAGAGGCCTTTTATGACCAAGCATAGCTACCCACTCTTATTGAATAGCGACAAAATCATTATGCCTTTAAAAATCGTTGACGAAAAATCGAAGCTCGCATTATTTCAAATCCAACACGTTACTTTTGACGATATGTCGCATTTAATCTAATTAAATGTGTTCGTAACGTTCCCATGTCATGACTGAGTTATCTGCGAAAAGGTTGCATAGTAAATATTTTCTAAGTAAATAACTACAACTATTCTGTGAACAGTTTATCTAGTCATGTTACTGCATAACATATAGGAAAACAAACAATTGACCGACGACCGACGGGATCGACCGGTAAACCGACTAATCACTTACCGATACAAACGACTAATAATGACTCACGCCTAATAGTATTTACAATTACAACCTTGAATCGTGTGTTTACTATCGTCTTATCTTAACAATTCACTTTTATCAACAAAGATACTACGGCCCTCAGACGTGTATATACGTGTGTATACATGCACTAATGGAATCTTCGGGACTAACGATTATTGCCGGTAGCGTTATTAAAACTAAAGGATAGCTTAGGATATAGGGGTCTTCCGGATGGCGTAAGAAAGCGGTTCCCGGATCTCTCCCGTCTCAGGCGCAGAGTGGCACACCGTGTGGTTTTAGTCGGTACGATTCCGACACACCGCCGCGCCGAGAGCCCCGGTGGGGTGAAGGGGCCTTCACCCCACCGGGGTTCGCGGCGGCCACCAAAAAAAAGGTATCGGGGTCTTAATTTGAACGTCCATTGTTTCGATACTTTTCTTCGTGAGTCAGTAAGATGTACATCTAATATCTCTAATTCCGTATTAAATTGCTGGATCAACTATATGTACCCTACTTAGCGGTCAGTAGGTTAAATTAAAAAATAATGTACCTGGGTACCTACTTAGGCAATGTAGTAATTAAATTAAATAATACAAGATGCAAAAAAACTAGTAAATAAACTTTGATTTATGGAAAAGGCTTTAAAATGAATGTGGAATGTAGCAAAAGGTGTAAAAATTATACAACGTTCATCATTTTCTTACCGTTGATAGTCCTGATATGAAAAAATGATTTTCAAATCGCCTGATATCAAGGTTATCTCAAATCAATGAGTTATCCATTACTTACGATCATGTGCCGATATGCATTTAACAACATGATCATACTAATACTAACAAAAAAAGGCGAAATTAGTTAAATTAGTGCTGGTTCAGTTCGGACCTCCTGTTGCCCAGATGACAATGGGGGTCCCTCAATTGAAAACCCTCTTACAGAGCAATAATGACTCTACAATTAACTGCCGCTTAAGAAGATTATAGCTTAAAATAAATAACAGGAGCCAATACAAGACGATATTTGGCAATTGAATGTTTTATCTTATTTGCTCTCCGGCAGCAGTATAGTAACTTTTTAAAATACAAATGATACATGTCCTTAAATACTCAAGAACCACTACGCTAACTATTTGTAAACTCGTATTGAATAGGCATGACGACAGTTACCAAGAACCACTGAAACTAACTTTGTCACGTCGCGGCTGCGACTCCATCTCCGTAAACGTGAAATTTAAATATATGTATTGTGAACTGTATACAATTTATGTGCACCTACCTCAAAAAATATCTAAACAACAACCCATAATGTCCCACTGCTGGGCTCGGGTCTCCTCTCAGGAGAGGGTTAAGGCCATACGTCCCCACGCTGGCCAAGTGCGGGTTGAGGACTGACAAGAATACGTTGTGGCTACGTAAATCTTGCCGTTGGATGTTTTTAAGCCGCCCGAAGGCCTCCAACTAAGCTTCACGACTGTTATCGTATGATAACAACCGGGACCGACTGCTTAACGTGACCTCCGAATCACGGAGACGCTCACGGTAACATGCCACCAGCGGTCACCCATCCAGGTACTGACCGCGCCATCGTTGCTTACCCTCGATGATTGTTTCTAATCACCGAGTGCAACTGGGCTATGAGCGCCTTATAAAAAATATCTACACCACCGGAAGGTTTATTCGAAAATAAATCTCTGTGCATTAAGTCCGCCGATGTACAAATGTAGTACATAAGGTTTGTAAATGAATAAAATAAATACCTGACACTTAAATAAGCTTATTAACCTCTAGATTTAGCTCAATTTCGTTATAATTAGCGGTTACTTAAGTCAATCGAGAGGTGGCATGACCTTTATAATGTACTCATTGATGTGGTCATGCAATGTCGATGAGTGTAAGTAGGGCGAGCAGGGAAACTAGAATATTCAACCCGTCTTACAAAATTATACCTGCATATATTAAGTTTACAGCATTTTTTCTCAAAAGGGATCAATAGTTTTATCAGTTAAAAATTTTTAACCTGAAACTAAACGATAAGTGTAATGTACCATATTACCTATACATACACAATAAAAAAATAACAGTAATTTGTTCAATAAATATTTCATTTGATACAAAAGGGAATAAGATTTTATTTGGAATATTTTCAGGGATGAGAACTCCTCATTTCAAAACGTTATTTATTGTGTATAAGCTTATAAAAGCGAAGAAAATTATCGCAAACAAGTCGGCTGTGTGTTTCTTCGTCACTTTGTAATGAAAGGAAAAAGCCTCCTCTTTGAGTAATAGAAAAGTTTCGATATTTTCTGCTAAATCAGGTGAAAAATTTGAATTCTCAAATGATTTCTTTACAATGTTAAGAAGTTTACAAATAAAAAAAATGTCAAAAGATCCGAAAATTATGTTGGAAAATATATTTGATGTATTAAGGTTTTGAAAGATAATAATTTGTAGATATTACGAGTAATGTAAATAAAGAAGCCTAAGAAGTATAGTCGTGTTTACTTGCGGTGTTAAAATAAGTTATAGTTATTTTAGGTGTATATAAAGTCATCTTTTATTAATCAAATGTGCTCCAAATTCTATCTTGCGGTGTTATATTTCAAAGAGTATAGAGTACCCGCTAACCAGATTCTCCACTAAAGAATGCGCATTATTAGGGCATCTTTCAAAGAAATCAAAATCATAATGAAATTGTAACAATCATTTCACTGTAGCAATATAGCTCATGACAGCGTGTGTAAAATCTAGGACAAATTTACCTCGTACTTCAACTGTGTAGCACCAGCGTAGTGTGTCTAACAAAGTCAATACAGCTCATCCATTCAGTTTTACCAACCTACTGTCAATTTTATGTTAACGGGGGCCCTTAAGTTTGTACTTAACCCTAGGAGTCATGTTTACTTTGTATGGTCGAGATGTTTCTTTCGAATGTATGAATAGTGCAGCAATTTACATACGAACCGCGCTGTCGCTTCGATAACCCCAGTGTGGTATAGCAAGTACATCCTTCAAAAGACCACTAAACATATACTCTGTACTGTGTAGCGTAAAAAATAAGCCTGTACTTTCGATAATTTAAAATTATTTACCACGCATTCATGGAACAGAAAAAGTATTTTACTTTCTTGGAATTTATCCTGTGATAAAAGTACAAATAAAGTGTATTTTCCAAAGACACTTTACTGGGCGAAACTCAAAGCTCTACGTTTCCCAAAGGTTCGAAACTAACTTCGTTAACTCTCTTAACGTACTGACTCGGTCAAAGTAAGATTAATTTACTTAAACGAATTCTTGTGACGGTGCTTCTTTTATGCAAGTTCTCTTGCTTATCTTGGGATATGTATCTGAATGTACAGGGCATCAGTACATACATACCTTTAAGATTTATTGCTACTTTTATTACTAATAACAACATAGATTTCAGTAATTGATTTAAGTAGTCACCTGCATCCTGGATCTTAAGAGTCAATAGTGCGTTGTTGTTCTTTGTAACATCAGACCAGGGTTTGGGCTTTGATAATATCACTTACTTCATGAATTACTTACGATTTTCTTTCTTTTGAGCTGGTTCATTAGAGCTCAGACATCACACAGCAGATATTTCTTTCTGAATAAAAGTCTGATGGTGCGAAATTTCAAGAGAGTCCTTAAATAATCAAAGCTTGAAAATTAACAGACAAACTTATAATAGCGTTTGCTACTTACTTAATCTATGTGCTGCGCAAGTGTGAAGTCATTAGCAAATCTATATTTCTCACGATTTTTATTCGAGCACAGTATAACCGCTTTGAATATCATTTACGTTTATTTTCAATGTCAAGCTCATAATTAAAGTGGCAATTCCAGACCGTAAGTAAACTCTATTTAAGACCGTAAACTTTTAAATCGCATTCAAATTCGATTATTTTCAATTGTATAAATTTGCATTTGTTGTTTAAATATCTTTGATCTAAAAATGCTACTAAAATAAAATTTATATTACAGCTTGATGGTTTATAAAAACTACTTTTTTTCCATAGACAGCGGTTTAATTTGAGTCACAAAAATACTTATTTCTGTTCTAAAACATACTTTTTACCTACTCTCCAGTACTTGCTTTCTCTATATAATTTTCGTAGCCACTACCCATCCGTACTACTGTACTACCACGTCCCCGAGCATTTGTAACACCAAAATTGTGAATTTGATGACAACATTGAATCAACAACATATGCTCTTAGCATATAATTTCGCCTATTACTATCAATTTTATGTGCAAACAATGAATGTGCTGTGTTATGTTTTTTAGCTTTATATATATATATATATATATATATATATCCAAAAGTGTTGTTCTAAGCATATATATAATAGCTAAATTATCTTTTTAACCGTTTGGCTTAATGACTTGTTTGTGTACATATACACGAGACCATGCATTTATTCTGTAAATAACATCATCATATCATCGATAAATGACTCATGCGCAGAAAATGCATGAGTCCTTAAGTTCACTTTAGTAAATGTTTTATTTATTAATTTAATTATATAGACTCGCCTGCAGCATAACAACAATAGAAAAATATACAGTAGGTATGATACAGTTATTGTTTTGTTATAAAAGTCATAAATTAATCAACCTCCAATGAAATTATTGAAGTAAATACTATTATTAGTAGCTTCGTAAGTTAGAAAATACATTTAAATGCAAGTAATAATATAAAATAGTATATAATACTTTCATTTCGCTGCTACAAAACTAAACAACACACAGAACATCCAAACACATAAACCAGAGCGATGATGTGGTCGTGTACATCAAAGACACCCTTATACACACATTTAAAGAACCAGATTTTCGCAAATCAGCATGAGGGCTAATCATGAAATAAGCTTTGGAGATGGCAATCGTTTACATATACCGATCACCCTCGACTGACAATATTGACACATTTCTCTCAGCACTTGATAACATACTTCCTAATATGTACGATCTCATGTCATGCCTCAACCATCTAACTTTTTGTGGATTTTCACAAATACACGCTCACCTCACATTGGTAAGAATTGCTTGGACCACAAATTGGTACGAAGAAGGTTCAGGGTATTGACACTTATATACGACCGAACGGATACAGATCATTGCCCGCCCTTTTCTCTATCCCGATCTCTAACACTGAAGAGAAAACAAACGACTCCAAAATAGTATCTAGGGTTAACTACAAAGCTCTCGACAACATTATTTCGAGCTTTGATTTATCCTTCCTTTTCTCTATCCCTGAAGAGTAAGAAAAACATCGTTATAAAATTTTCGTCGTTTATAAAGGCTCTTGCTAAAAAATGAGCACTGAAACCGTGGATAACCCTAAGTTTATTGCTATATACTATATCCTACACATGATATTTATTTTATGTCAATAAATTATTATTATAGTCCTAAAGAATAGTAATAACAAAGTAGGGTCGAATGTTCTTTTCGTACATCGTGGCGAACCATAACCATACAATACAAGAATGTTCAGGCCTCAAAATGCCACGTTAATTCGAAACACTTCGAAATGTAGTGCTCCTCAATGGCCTGGTGTATTCGTATCACGTCAGTAACATGTGTGGGTTTATCGAAGTGCAAGTGCATTCAATAGAGGCGTCGATAGGGGTTACGGAGAAATCCAGTAAATGTATGTACGTAGTAAATATGACCTATATTCCTGATAAAAATACAGTACAGATACGTATACGTATAACAAGAAGCCGGTGAACTCATGTCATGTTAGTAACAGCATTGTAGGTTTAGGGGTATCTGTGAGTTTATGAGTTAAGAAAAAACTCAGTCAACAAAACTTTTTCTTCTGAGCTATTGTTGATTTCCAAAAGAATTTGAAACATATAATAAATATTATATTCATACCCAAGTTGAAATTGAAATTAAAAAGAAACAATGCATTAGTAAAAAAATATTTTCTTCTCGAAATAAACCCTAAATAAAATCTTTATTTGAACAATTTTGCGTAGAAATATATGAAGGGTATTTTCTGTTAGATATTGCAAGAATATTGTGAAAAGCAGCTCTATGTTTTAGCGAGACCATTAATTCAGGTGGCTTGACTAATTAAAAGTCATTAATTCATCATTTACCTAACCTTAATACATGCGTCGCGCGGCTTGTCTTAAAACGGCACAGTTTTTCTTACAAATTTCCCCCAAATTATTCAGATTTAGGAAGAATGAAGGAATTACCCATTGCGATTTAATAATCGCAATGGATAATTTCTAGAAGGTACGTTACTGTATGTATGTAATCATACATACAACAACGCACCTTCTAGAAATTTCTTCCCATTTAGTACTCAATTAAAATAATTAATTTAAATATTGACCTTACTTAACCATTGTTAAGTTATTCTTAAAATCATTATTTTAATTTGATAGTTAGATATAATAAATACTAAGTTCTAATCAGATAATTATTTAAGAATAAACAGTCTGCTCGTTTTAAGTTAAGTTTACTCTAAAGAAACACAGCCAAATCTTGTATATTAAGTATGGAATAAATTTTATTTTATTCATTTTTTATTAATTCGTTAACCTTCAGAACACACAAATTAGATTGGTCGATCATTGCCGGTGGGCGGACGTCGCATTAGATCCACTCCATCGTAATTTCAAGTAATGGATTCGATTTCCACCTTATGGCAATATGCATACGATCATAACGCAATGTGTAAATACAGATTTATCGGGTGTGAATACTGCGAAATTGTCCACTAAATATTAATATCACTTTGTGAAGATCTTCAAAACAATTAATGCCGATTTAAATAGCCGATTCTGAAATTAAGAGTTATCTTTCAACAAATGAAATGACCGAAATAATTTGGAAATACTACAAAATCTTGCAATTATGAGAAGTCCCTGTCAATGTAGTGCTCTTACTGTTTCAGTATTGCTTTTCTTGCTAGTTTTCCATTTGTCCTCGTTACCGTTCCATTTACCCCTAGAGGTCACAAAGGTCGGCTATAAAATATCTTTAGCTGCTTTCTTGTGTTTGCTGCTTAACGTTTGTACTTTTACCGTTGAAGTTCTAGAAATGTATTACATAACCAGCTGAGCCCTGCGGTTCTTGTTGTACCTTTACAATGTCTATAACTACCGCGAGTAACATCGCGGGGCGAAGCTAGACCAAAATATAAGTTACCCTAGGTTATCCTAATAAAATTAGCTATATGCCAGTTTAATTCTTGTCAAAATCGGTCTAACCATTTCAGAAATTAGGCTAATGAAAGACAAAAATTAAAAAAAAAGCTATCAAATAACCTATATACTTTGGAATGAATTTAGTATAAAACTGTTAATTTGAACTTACATACAGTCACTTCGATTTTATTTATTAATATTATTATAATAGATACAAATTAGGTTCAATGAAAAAGAAATAGATATTTCTGTGCTTATAATGATTTGTAAAAAATACGTTCATTTTACAATTTCATAACGTAAATATACGGTAGAAAGAAATTGAACAATCTAAATATCCTAGTGCAATCTAAATTTATTAGAGAACGCCAGCAAAAACTAAAGAATCGATACCTTACAGGCTACGAAGGTTTATGTACAAAATCTAGATTTAGAACAACAGCGGAGCAATTTTAAGATTCTACTGAGCGACGCTAAGTTGTAATAAAGCTTGCAATAGCCTCCTTCCCCTCCGCTAAACGTGGCTAAGCGTTTAAAATGGCCTTGGAAATTCATTTTTTTATTCAGTCAGTGTCAAGTTTCAGTCCCAAGTTTTCTTTTTAATAACATTTCAAATAACTAGTCTGAGTTTTCAGAGATTCTAGTTATGATAGAATCACATGATTTTTTGTTTCGTAAAGTTTAAACTGGAGCCAAAAATGTATGTATAACCATACATACATTATAAATATTTTTATCAATTCTTTTTAAATTAGATTTAGTATTTAAATTTATTGAAATAAAAAAGGTGTGTCATTAAATATATATGATATGTAATCTGAATCTCGGAAACGATTCCAACGATTTCATAAAATTTAGTATGCAGGGTGTTTTAGAGCGGTAAATCGATCTAGCTAAGATAACATTTCAGTAAAATTATCAAAAAAAAATAATATACCGAGAAAATCTCGGGCATTCAGGTACTTCAAAACATGATGCGAACACTCTTTAAAACGGAGCAAGGACAATATAGGATAGCGTTTAAAGATTTAACTTTAAAAAAAATGTGAAGTTATTAATACAATATAACAATCAATTACACTTATGAGAATACAAGCGGACACGTTAAAGGATTAACAATAAGAATTCAATTTATTCAGATTTTTAAGTAATGATCATCTAAGCTGGCGTAAAAAATCTACTTTCATTGATAGTATAATCCTTATCAATAACTTCGAAGTAAAAATTAGTAAAATACCTCCAATATTCCACGCATTCCGAAAAATAGACAAATGGATCTGCTCCGCATACCATACAAAATTCCATGCCCCGTTTTATATGTGAACAGCGGCTATCCGACACAGTTATGCGTTAGACGATTCTTTTTAGTTTATTCCGACCCACTTTTTCAATTGAAAGCTTAATTGTTGGCTTTGCCGAATTGATGGGAGAGGTTCACAGACATTCATCGACAAAGTTCTAAAAATCATTTTAAAATAAATATTCAACGCTTTGTATTAAAGGCGCATTGTTTATTGCTTATCAGTGTTGCGTGTCAGATGCCTGACATTCCTTTTAGAATAAATTTTTATATATAGAGACTATTGTTGGAAACGGCTTCTATAAACACACACCCACACACATGTACACACATTTATGTACAGATATGCTGGCTGCTCCACACAACTTCGTCTGCGTCTCTTTTCAATCATGCTCTACTCCTGTTACTCTAAGCGTGAAGTTAACTATCCTATCTTAGATGTGCCAGTAAACCGCACATGAAACAAACACGCGAAAATTGGTAAGACAGTTTCAGAGTACGTCGTGCACAACGCGATATAAGATTATATATATAATAGATAGAATTTACACTAATAAAAACATTAAAGTGTCTGTCAGTTTTTCACTAAATGCATATGGAAGCACATGCAGCTGGTGCTTCCTGGGTGGTACCATTTCAATTTAGTCCAGTTGTCTTGAAGTTGTTTTTTTTTTTGTTATAATTTTGTATTATACGTAATCTCAATCTAGTTTTACTAACGTCTCAGCTTATTGAATAATTTTATCATTCGTTGAACTAAAGTTAAAAAACCCTTAAATATCTTTCTTAGAGTTTACGTTTTTGCTTTTCAAAAGTTTATTATATCCATAATCTGGTAGTTAGATGTTAGACAATATAGTAGCAAATCTATTGGTTGTTTTATCCATTTGTTAAGCATAAGTCACATATAATTCGTCATCGATCTAGCCTTTATTCGTTAGGTCGGCTGCTAGTTCAACCTGTTTAACCTGATTATCAGTTTTTCCAAGGACTACTAGCATCGCTCCTCCGCAACCCTGAGAGCGGACTAAATTCGAAAATAGAACTGGTTGTCAGTATATTTGAGGGCACTCACTTCCCTATAACAATTGCATGAAAATCGGGACTATAAAGCATTTCTATTATCAAAAAACGCAATGCCTGCCATAAGGAAATTCCTTTGCGATCGGGCTAAGCCTCCAAGGCTTTACAATTTAATGTTGCACGAATCCCCTCACATCGGCTTTTCAAAACATACGATAACCTCATTTTAGTTTCCATCAACGTTAATATTCAATAAACAAAGATTTCGATTAGCCGATCAAAACTTTAATAACATTGAAATACGGCGCAAATTTGGACAGAATTTAGTACAAATTACTCTCATCCGGTAAATATTAATTATTGAGTAAACTCGGGGATGATTAAATTTGTAAAAGGATTTCACATGCGCTTCAATTATTAAAATTATAGTCATCGCATTCATGCATTATTTATGCCTGTCTGTCTTATTCTTCATTAGGCATTGGAGGTGTGAGTTCTCATAGCTATATCTGATTTAAATAGAGGTGAAAACCGTTTATATATATGTCTATAAACATTTTTTAAAACAGATTTAATCACTTTTTAATCATTCTTTCTAAAGAGAAGCGAGGCTTTTATCTAGCAGTAGAGTGTTCAAGCTGAACTTACCTATATAATAGACTAGAATAGAGTCAAATCTGTCAAAACGATAGGTTTGGCTGAAAAATGTACTAAATACAAACTTGTGACGTAATCGTTTTAGACTACTCAATTGAGCAACTCATATTTGAATATTAATTTGATTATAATTTGTAATAGAAATAAAAAGCTGCAATAATTATCTTTTCCGATATGTTTTGTAATATTTGTTTTAATGAAGGATACATCGGTGTTTAATTACGATACTGTCATTCACCCTATTGCATGCGTCAGCTCAGTATCTCAAATGGTGTTTGCTGCATCTTGGAGCTAACAGAAAATTGGGCTGTAAAATGGCACGCGCTGAGTGCGCTGCAGAGTATGCGTTGTACGTTCCACTTTTTTGTGCAGTACACACAGTTTCGAAATATGAACAATACAGGTAAAAGTACTCAAATTTAAGCTGTGTACTGAGTTAGTGGAGTATTACTTTTGCCATCTCCACCTTTTCTTGGAAACCTTATTACAATAAATTGATAAAAAGTACATGTAGACAGATTCTTTCTGAGGGGGAGAAGAAGAGTTTATATTAAATGTAAGTTAAAATACGAAGTTATTATAGAATAGATTAATTCAACTCACTAGAAGCTATAAAATTCATTCATGTGCCTATGGCAAGTTTATGCCCATGTCCTAGTGGCCTCTCTGGAAGGCACCGTGACCAACCTTTATAGCTACAGCAGCCTCTTAGCCCCATTTTCCGTTCGACATTTTCCCTGAATCCATCTTTCAGCCTTGGAGATCTCTTGCCTTTTTCATTTTATACCCTTAAACAATTTTATACGCTAAATCATTTTACCTTATCCATTCTGAAAATTATACCATTTCATATTAGGTTTGCTATAAAAGAATCTAAGTAAAACCCTGTTTTATTTTTATTTATTCAATAAAATAATAGAAATACTGATGACTGTTTACTGTATGCACCAATCAACTATTATTCAACTATCCCGTCTTGGGCAGTCCGCATTTACCCCTAGCCAGCCACTTTCTCGAAATCGTCGGTCCATCGTGTAGCAGGATGCTCTTCACTGCGTCTGCCTAATTATAATTTAAACTCTAACATATTTCGGCTTTAGCGACCATCGTTCAGCATCGCATTTTAAAACATATGTCCCATTTACACATCATGCTTACAAACAGAAAATACAGTTCCTATCTATATCCAGATTAGGTATCTAGATATAAATAGGGACTGTATTTTCTGTTTCGAAAATAAATTTTCTATTACCACTAACACCTTTTTACCTAGAAAAATCATGACATTTTCTTCTTGTCTAGCCATTCCCCCCAAACCGAATTTCTCCGCCTCGCTCCCGTGACACATAACGGACGTCTAAGAACCTATAAACCTTCTGTAATAAAGAAAAATAATGCCCTTCTCTTATGCAGCATTTTACGAAACGAGTAGAACCTAAAATCGCCGTTTAAATAATAAACAGTCTTAACTTGCTTCTTAGAACCGACTTAATAATTAATTAATTTGATACTTTTTATTTACTTATCTCGAGCAAAATATCGAGCTAACTTTAATTAAATACTGATATTTTAACACATAACATTTTGATCTTTTCTGAAAATGTCTTCTTTTTATTTTTAACGTTTGATGGACGGTCGTAAAGACAAAGTATTGATACATCGATTTTTCGAATCTGATATTTGGTTCTATGTTCCGTCCAAGTTTTCCATTTTCTACATGCTTTATTTCCAGACATAACGCTCTTCTAGTTTTACTGCTAAACACAGTATTTTCGATAAAATGTCTGTGAGAGCTTTACTCCTGAGTTGCAAATCGACATTGTGACAGTATATACGATCTTGTTAGTGACATCCTGTCTACTGCAGATTTCTCAACATCCGCGTAGTATTCTTAGTTTATAATGGACTCGAGAACTTTTACTCGGTTTTTTTCATTATTATTACACTATTCCGTTAGAAGTCGATTATTTGGAGTTGGATAATTTTTCCATGTGGCATTACGTTTGAGCCCCAACTGTGTTTTTAAAAAAATAATATACAGTGACTTGTAATCCAATTAAAAACATATAGCTTCTATATTGTATTACATTTTTCAATTTGACTGACTCAACCGTGATTTATTGGATAATAGAATAATGTGTAATATAAACAAGATATTCATCAAATAAGTCTACATAACCGAAAATCCAAAAAAACCGACTGCAAAAATACAATTCCAAAAAAACTAAGTGGCGTCAAATTGAAAAGGCCTGTGTCCAGCAGTGGACTGCGATAGGCTGATGATGATGATGATGATGATTCCGGACATCTAACACACAACGCCGTGTAGTCCCAAACTAAGCAGAACTTGTTTTATGGGTACTAGACAACTGATATAAATACATATATACTTTTTTTTTGTAAATACATACATATTACACATAGAAAACACCCAAACTCCGTAACAAATGTTTTCAGTTCATACAAATATTTGAACCTTTACATTACATTAGTATATTCAAATGTTAGTTACATATAGACATATATATTAATATATATATTGTGAACCCCTCCAATTTCTTTGATTTTAATATCCTGCTCGATAGGTTTGGTTTGCCTTTGTTTTATAAATACGACGACGTTTTGTTTTTTATTTCTAATAGACATAATTATAAGAACATTTGACGTTTTGAAACGGATAAAACGATACTTTAACTATCGATATTGATCCAGACATTTTTAAAGTAGTTAGTAATATAGACCTTTGCAATCAAACGAACTAGATGTGTGCAGAGGCTTCCTTTCCTGGTATTTGTGTAAATACCCATTATATCGTTAGACAAACTGCATCCATTTATTAGTATGTAGCAGTAAATCTGTATAACCACTTCCCGGTCCATTCAATTAGGAACTCTTCTTCGATATATTGCTTACATCCCGTCTCACTGATTAGATATACATATGCTACAGACATTTTATTAAAGACGCGCACTCAAATACAACTTCGTGTGTAGTTTAATTTTAATATTTTCTGGAGGGACACTGAGTATTTATGTATGCTCAGCTTTATCAAGTGCGACTGACAGTTATTTCGTATACCAATCCCCAAAGCACTCATTTTAGCAATACACTTTTCCAGTTATTGTCTTCCTATATTCGCTAGACATGCTTCAGTATATCTACTCCCAATTTTGTCTAATTATTACACTGCCGGGTTAAGTATGAACATTTCGCTGTTACTTGTACGAGATATTATTTTGGAATAGTGGGCAAATGAGCATACGTTTCGTTTGATGGTAAGCGATTACCGCCGCCCATGAACACCCGCAACACCAAAGGCGTCACAAGTGCGTTGCCGGCCTTGAGGGATGGGGAGGAGAATGAGGGGAAGGGTTGGATAATAGGCCTCCGGTATCGTCACTCGCTCGGTGAAACACAGCGCAGGCGCTATTTCACACCGGTTTTCTGTGAAGCCGTGGTTTCACTCCGGTTGAGCCGGCCCATGCATGCCGAAGCGTGGCTCTCCCACTTGACTAAAAGTACAGTCGACGAAATAAGACCGTTTAATGTGTATCCGTAATGTATATATTCATATAAGAACCTTCATGTATCTACTAGCTGAACTGCGAGATTTCGTCCGCATCTTCTGTTGCGTAGCATGATGTTATATATATTGCAAACAAATTTGTTTACCATAAAAAGGTCGATCTTGAAAGTTAGACGTAAGGTGTTGCAGACTTTCATAAGACTTTCAAAAGGGAACGGGCCTTTACTACATTATTTTTACGAATCTTTAACAGTGAACACAACGCACGCAATGGGTACTCTCAAAAGGAATACCCATTGCGTATTCGTAATCGTTTTTGGAACATCTTTCATCGGTACTCGACTCGATTTAAAGCCTATAGTCTTTTTACCGGACTGCGAAAGAAGAAGGATTATGTTTTTTTTGAGTGTATGTATATTTCTTTGGCACACTTTAGAGGCAAAACGGCTTGTCGTAGTTTTATGTGAGTGGTGTCAATAGATTCGTCTTAGCCGTGAGAGTGACACTGGGTACATCAAAATTTAAAAAAAAGTAACGACTCTATATTTTTTCTTTAAGAATTTTTCAAATCACAACAGTAGTGTCTGACATCAGCGCGTTCAACCAGAACAATTATACGAATAAACTCTTCAGCTTTACAATAATAGTGTATGTTGAAATATATATATAATTCTAATCTAGGGATGAGTATGTGTGTAATACATACATGGATACATACTCCGCCCTGGATTACAGTTTTAATATACTCATTTTAATGACAAGCTAGCAGCATTATTAATAGTAGGTAGATATACATAGCATGACCCTAAAAATTAACACAATATTAGAACGAGCATAATGAACATACATGAGAATTAGTTTTCACACGTGAATACGCATGTATTGCGTTTCTGATAAAAGAGAATAGGAAACCTGGAATTTAAATTGTTTGTATAATTTAAGTCATAAAAGGCACTACTATCATACTTAAGATGAAGAAGAAGGTATAGAGGGAAGAGAAAAGAAAGAAAAGACTAGAAAGATAAGTTATTAATGCGTTCTTATTAGGTTTCTTGTGGTGGTTACAGGAATAGAAATTATTTACAGAAACTAATTGTTAATGCTTCGTTTTTTAGAATTTAATTCCTGAGAATTTTTCCATTTACAACGATACACGATAACAATACACCCATAGCTTGTGTACAAATATCAGAGTAAAATCATATATATGCCGTTGCGAATTATTTAGAATAACAAAGTCAGTCTGCAAGGTTGAACACACACTTTATTTTCTATTAAACAATATTTTTAACCTTGTACCGTATTCTTGAAAATTTCCTTTATAAGAATATTTTAGCTTAGATAATATGCCAGGCACGGCAGTAATGTGCAATTTAGTTTAAATCTCGGCAGCTTCGTACAATTTGCGACTTATAATCGGGACATCCTAGGACTTAAATCTTTAAAGTGTAAGCGTTCCTGCGTTCCCGTTTTTAGTTTATTTTTATTCATATTTCGTACCTCATTCGTCCGTTATTGATGTTTGAAACCAACTTTTTACATATTTGATGACATAATTTATGTGAATTTGAACTTTAAATGCATTCGTTTTTACGTTTTTAACAAGTCTGATAGACGCTAGAGTAGTTTATGCAGTCGTGGATACTTTAATAGTCTAATAAAAATGAAGACCGTATATGAATAATAAAATATTTTTTTATAAATATAGTTTCATCGTAAGAAAAACAAATTAAAAGTAAAAAGTAAGCATATTGTATATGAAAATAGTTCGTAAAAATTAACAACAGTAATATTTTAATATTTACTTGATACATTTCACATGAGGCCAAGTTAGGCCAAGGTTGACTGTCTCGGTGACGCAGTGGTAGCATATGCGACTGCTGTGCTTAATGCCTCGGTTTCTATTCTCGAGTAACTTTAAAACTGTAAGCAACTTAGGAATTAACGAAAGAATTAAAATTCTTATAATTGATACATTTAGGGTCAGTTTCACTAGTTCCTGATAAAATTGGAGATAAGCAAAATTATTTGACAAATAAAGGTTTTTTTATACAAACGCATGCAAACGGGCAGACTTATCGTCTGATGGTAAGCGATTACCGCCGCCCATGGACATTTACAACATCAGAGGCGTCACAAGTGCGTTGCCGGCCTTTGGGGGGTGGGGAGGAGGATGTGGATGGGAGGGGTTGGGGTATAGGCCACCAGTATCCTCACTCACACCGTGAAATACAGCGCAAGCGCTGTATCACACCGGTTTTCTGTGAGGCCATGGTTTCACAAAATGGTTTCTGATAGGTAAATGTAAATCTGACATATTTATCTTTATTCAAGACTAGTTAAACCGAAACCTGTAGCTGTCTGGCAAATAAATTCACAAAGTTTATCAGGCACTATTAGCAAGAGGCAAAACTATCCGTCAAACTCGTAATTAGATAACGAACATAGAAGAGGTACATAGGTAAGTTCTTGTTATCTCAGTTGATTAACGTTTGTCAATATTAATTAATGTTATCTGAAATCAGTGGAATAATTATTATTAGGTTTGTTGTATCAAGTTATATTCTGCTATCGAATCGTGTGTACATCCGCGGACATAACGCCCAAGGCATTCTTTACCAGTCAACCTTTGGGTGGTGTAGAAATCTGGTGAGGTAGGTACACATAGGTTAAAAATTAAAGTGAACGATACAAATTATTAGGTACAAATATAAGTTTATAAACAAAAATACTTCATCTAAATAACACTTTAGCCTTATATAT
>PKRV01001370.1:848651-906210 GCA_003709505.1 Hyphantria cunea | reverse complement strand
ATATATATATATATATATATATTATTTATGTATAATATTTTTACATAAACCGATAAAAAATATTTACGTTATATTCGTATACTATGAATATTGGGAAACATGGTGATGTGCTATCGTTTCTTTTTCAATTATTGGACATACTGGTTTCAAGCGGGACCGTATTCTATAGTAGGACTGTTTGAACAAAAAACGAAGAGTTCACAAAGTCAGATTTGTGGGAGAAACATAAAAGAAACAAATTGTTTTCTGAGCGATGATTTCTGTTGTAATTGGAGGACAGGAGGCGAAGGCAGTGATCAAAGTAAATTGGTGAGGATGGGGAGGTGAAAAATGAAAATATAGAGGTTGGATCTCGCTGAATTGGTAACCAATTCAGTTGGAAACGTAAAGCTGACCGTGGTCATACTTGCGAAGGTTGAAATAATTATGTTAGATACTCTTACTGTTGAATCGGGATGCATATTTATTGTTATCTAGTCTTTTATATTTATAAAGTCCTAGAATTTCCTCAATGTTTTTAGTTTCAACTGTTACGGCAATTAGAGTGGAGTTTTACTGTTATATTGTTGCAGTATTGCCAAAGCCATCAAAGGTGGATAGCAATGATTTCTTCACAGGTTGTTAAATAGCTTGTGTTGAGAAAGAACATACTTCGATTATAACAGGTTTTTTATATATTTGGTTACGTCATCATAAAAATGACATCAAAAACAACCTGTATTTAAAATCTTGTTTTTTTTTTAAACGAATTATTTAAATAGACGATGATAAAAATGTTTAAAATAGACACTCCGCAACTACTTAGTTATCAATACTAATCGCATTTTGGTTGAATTTTGTATAATATCATCCTAGCACGTTTCAGATAAGTCGTTACAAGGATATTTACACACATGTACTCGAATCTCTGTAGGTAAAGTAGTACTCGGGAAAACAGATCAGAAAATTTCATAGTGTTATGCAAAGATATTTGACAAAATCGAACATGCTTTCTTTCCCAAGAATATAGAGACGATGGATAGAGGGTAGAAGTTTACGGTAACAACCAGTCAGAGTTCTGACCTGAACTAGTTATAAGCTTCCTCAATTCATCCCTATAAGCCTTTATACTTGGCTTGCTTCTTTCTTATCTTTCCTTAAATTTGCTTTCACTTTAACCACGATCTATAGCCAAAGTATTATCCTCTATTCATAAAAGTGGAACTGTGTGTATTTACCGTAAAACTCATACCCAAAGTGAAGCAAAAAAGAGTTCTTCCATGACGTATCGAACTTTAAAACTACCATACATTTCTTTATTTCAAATTTTATTTTACGAATGTCGGAGTATCATGGACACCGCCGCTGCGCTGAATTCCACTGCAAACTTTAACTAACTTCATTTTCAGTGAAATAATATTTTTAAAGGATTCAGTATTCTTAAAGAACACGGTACGAATATTATTTCAGCTAAGATAATATACCAGCCATGGCAGTGATAAGCTTTTTAGTTTAATTCGCGGTAGCTTGGTACAATTTGTGTTTTATATCCATGACATATTACCACTTTACTTATTTTATCTCATTACTCTGTGTGAAGAAAATGTGAGCTCGGTGTATAAAAAATATATAATTGAAATGTTAAATTGATGCCCGAGCTTTTCAGCCATTTTTTAATCTATGAAACTGCTTGTTTTCCATGTTTTCCAAAAATCAACTCGGAAGTCTTGGTCCTTCGAAAAAATATTTTTAGCGAAGGAAGCAAGGGATATGTTTTTCATAAAAAGGTTTGAATAAAAACTAAACGTGCCTTAGATTTCCAAGCTATTTAGAAAAAAAAACTATTACTATTAAATATTACTATTTCGGAAAAAAAAGTGGTAATGGTCTATTCCTATAACTTCAATCAATCAACAACCCATAATGTCCCACTGCTGGGCTCGGGTCTCCTCTCAGGAGTGGGTTAAGGCCAAAATTCCTATTGCTCAGGAAAAAATAATGTTTTCCCATGTTAGTCGTATGGCAAGTGGCTGATTGTTGCTAGAATTTAAACTATATAAGCAAGAGTGACTCCTCTATTAAACAAGACCAGTAATCACGATCTACTTGTAAGTTAAATAATACCCACTGGTACCAAACCGCTACCAAGATACTGTGATTTTAAATAGAGCGCCGCGGTGTTATCCGCGGTACAACAACAACCGCGGGTAACGCCGCGCGGCATAGCTAGTCTAAATAAGTAGCCTAAGTTGTCATCAGCTATCAGCCAGTGAAAGTCCAGTCAAAGTCGGTCTAGCCATTCCAGAGATTAGCCGGAACAAACAGACAGACCTCTACAGTTGCGTAGAGATATCGCCTCCTTGGCAGTCCTCTATCGCCTTTACCATGGTGAGTGTTCTGAAGAGTTCTTCCAATTGATCCCCCCCTCTCCCTTCCTCTACAGAACAACACGTGCCGGCCTTAGAAGTCACCGCTTCAAAGTGGAAGACATACATTCTCGTACTCATCGCTTCGGTAATTCCTTCCTGTGCCGAGCGGTCAAAACCTGGAACTCACTACCAGCGCACGTGTTTCCTTCCCACTATGATCCCGGGTCCTTTAAGCGGGGCGTGAAAAAGCATCTCACCAGGCCGCCATAGTGTGGGTCACCATGCTGCATTGTTCTTTTTCGCATTGAGGATGGTGACCACCACTCTTGGATTCTGCTCATGCTTTCCATCAGGCAGGGCAGAGTCATTTTGGCAGCTTCAATATAAAAAAAAAAAAAAAAAAGACAGACAGACAGAGAAAAATTGAAAATAATGTTAATTTGGTATATGTATCGAGTACGCAAATAAATACATATGAAGTTAGTTAAAAGCGATAATTTTAGTATTACAAACAGACACTACAATTTTATTTATTTGTATAGATAAAAATAAAGCTAGACGACAGGTAACATTATTTCTATACTACTATAAATATCAAAGTAGAAACTCGAATAACTCTTAAAAATTCAAAATAAACTAGCTAATGAAAGATTAAACGAATTTATCGATCGGCCAACGCCACAAGTCGCCTATATATTTTTTATAGACGGCGGGCAACACGTCACACTGTTCAATCTTCATTATCGCCCACTCACTGCACGCTGAATCGGGGCATTGTTTCAATCTGTGGTGCTCTCAACTATCGTTGGATATTTAAAAAATGACGAACCTTTAGGAGAAAATCAAGAATGAACTATGTGTTAAACTTTTTCGTTTATTCTGGAATATATTTTGTTTAGTTTATTGTGTAATTGTTTTATCTTTGAACTGTTACATTGGCAATAATATAAAAACGACTTCAGGAAATTGACCTAATTGAAATGGGCCCATACGGGAAGCACCAGCTTTCAAATAAAAAAAGAATCATCGAAATCGGTTACCGTGATATTGAGTTATTCGTCAATTTGTCGCGCACATACTTAGTGCAAATTGAAGACTTATATGGTTTTCTCATGGATGACATTGTCAAAACTGTACCAAATTAAAATGGGAACAGGAAGCACCAGCTTTCAAATAAAAAAAGAATCCAGTCAAAAGTTCTGAGGTAACAAACATAAAAGAAATACAGTCGAGTTGATAACCTCCTCCTGTTTTCGAAGTGGGTTAAAAATAGATAAAGTCTGGAACAGCATAAAGCAACACACAAACCGACTATTTCAGTTTCAAAATAAAAGTTATAAATAACACTCCTACAATATATTCCCTATTGAGAGTGTTTATGCAGTTGTAAAAATTCAACTCAATTACCAGTAGATATCAAATAGGTTTTACGCTCTAAAAAGGAATGTAAGAAACCTTACATCACCGTTTCAAAAGACAAATACATCAGAAAGATTTTAAATTTAATTCAATTCCCCGGTACCCCTTATCAATCTGAATCCCTAGGCTATCGGGTAATATCTTATTCAGTATACTAAATTGTATTGGATTAGAAGTGGTGCAACGTAATTGCGGCCTATTGGTTGATCATCTGTCAATATTGCTCCCCGCACCGCATGCAATCTCAACCAATCGGAGTGGATCGTAATCTCGTTATATATTAAGCACAGGTCAGTCACAGCTTTCAACTAAAATATATATCTTAGAATAATCTATTTTTAAATTTTATCTAGAAAATTACAAATAGAAAATAGTATATTTGCTGACAAATCTGAAAATAAATATCCATACAAATATTATATACCAGATCACTGTCCTGGGCGGGAATCGAACTCGTGAGCTGAATAGGTTAGTCAAAATATCAGAAGTCTAAAAATCTGTTGATCAGTGCCACTACTAGACATATTTCTGTCCCTATAAAAGCAGTTTTAATCTCGTCACTGGCGATTAGTGATCTCAGACTTTTATCATCATCATCATCAGCATATCGCAGTCCACTGCTGGACATAGGCCTCTTCAATTTCACGCCACATAATCTCAGACTTTAACGTATAAGAAAGTGTAAACAAAAGAAAGCTGGGTTCATTGCCTCGTCATAGAAAACACAGTTCAAATATATAAAAACGACTCCATTTGCTACTCATCTTTGTATCTAACTAAACATAAAGCCTCAAGGTGACAGTGCTCTAGCTACGAGAACGGTCATAGTTCGTTGACCTTAACACAACCTGTCACTAGTCTAGACAACGATATTGAAAAGTTAGACCTTGTTTAATATATACTTTGATAGCAATGTGCACGTTAGCGTCCTAAATACAATGGGCCCGTGTCAAGAATTGATGGGTCATGTGAACCACCAGGAGACCTTTTTAGAGAGATACAGGGGCATAAAAAAATAACATTCAGCACTATTCCGTCACGTCTTTGGGAGGTTATAGATGATATTTCACTCTAGTCACATGATTTTTGTATGGCGTTGTGGAATAACGGGTTAGAAGGTATTTTAATTGTATAGAATCGATGCCTACTACATAATAAAATTACAAGGTTAAAAAGTTATGTCGCGGTTCAAAACACAGACAGAATATCTATCTTCTTTAAGTTAAAACCATAAAAGAGACGTTTGCTTATTAATAACGATCTCTAAATTGAAACAGGCAGTTCTATTAACTATTGATCTTGAGGCAGCCAGCCAGCTTCCTTCAATTTGTTCTAATTCAATACTTTGCAGTTAATGAACTAGTGAACAGTAGAATTGCGGTCAAATCGCAGACGTTCCTTTGCGAAATTTGTTCTTAGCCGAGTCTGTTTTGACTCTGAACTGACCTCAAAGTCTAGAAAATTTATAAGACTCAATAAAGAAGCATCGCAACATCTTATTTAATGCGTTGTCTTCTAATAACATTCGATAATACCGTCGAATATTTCCTTTAACCAATGTTTCTGCATAGTATTATTCTACTTCAAAATTATATACATCTAGTATTAAAAATCTATAAGCTAGAACCGCTGTCCTTCTCAAAGTGATGCTAGGGTGCTAATTTCTGTTGTTGCCTCACTAACTATCATTATTATTATTTTGCCAATGTTATAAGCATCGTTTGTCGTCGCTGTTACGAGATTTTAGAACAGCAGAATTATCACCAATGAATAAAGTAAAATCTGATCTTGATCGCAGCGACACAAGCCTCGAGCTTAGTGCAGAAACCATCGGTAACTTCAAACCTGTAACTTGTTTATGTAGAAATTGAATAAATAAATAAGTATAGATGACTCCATTATATTCTATTATTTAAATAATTATACTCTGTAATATGTTGTCATACACTAGATGAGCCCCGCGGTATAACTTCATCCGAATCATTTCTTTTTTTAATCCATGCTCAGGAATAGACAGTTTTTTAAAAAAATCGGTTCATCCGTTTAGGAAGAATTTACACACACTCGCGCAGAAGAATTATATGTATATATATAAAGATGTAAAAAACCAAAGGTGTAATACGAGTATATTCGATGTTATTTCAATAAATAACTAATAATAATTTTTCCATCACTTGCAGACGTATCGCAAACAATTTAAATAATTGCTCAATCTAATACCTCCAGCATTTATAAAATATATTAAACGTATGTCTGCATAAACGTGTTAAGAGGATATAAGTTTACTTTGCTACCTTCTTTTATAAAGTATATTAAGTATTAAAATTTTCACAACATTATGAAGTTTCGGTGGCCATCTGTGGTCTTTTTCATCAGTGCTAACGAATGATACTTTATAACAGCAAATACACGAGCTACTATAAAAATACCAATATTCTCGTGTTATATTCTGCCAATTCAGATATTCATCAGGATTTCAAAGGAACCAAAAGGAAGGTACTACTCAATCTACATGGGTCTAACTTAATCGCTGTAGTCTTTCTCGAATAATATATATATATATTTATATATTATATATATTTTTGGACATCTAACACACAACGCCATCAAGTCCCAAACTAAGCAGAACTTGTATTATGAGTACTAGACAACTGATGTTAATACTTTTTTGTATACCTAAAAACACGTAAACTCCGAAACAAATATTTACAGATCACAAACATTTGGTCCGACCCGGGAATCGAACCAGAGAACTCAAGTACAAAAGTCGCTTACGCTACCACTGCGCCGACGAGGCAGCCAATCGAGTAAAATATGTACCTAAAATAATTACTTTTAAAGTTTATTGGCTTCATGGCCTGAAGTGGCATTTTTTCCAACCTTAAATGAATCAAATGGTCATTTTACCCTTCCAAATTTAAACATTTTTTTTTTACAATTAGTTTGTAAACGTTTACGTAATTAAGAAAAATAAAACATCCGAATTGCGATGGTAACATTAAAATATGTCTTCTTTTTTGGAATCATTTTTAAACACGAAATGGCATAATAAGATCGACGTCTCTCATAATCAAGTATGATACCATTAATGACCGTGACCTTGAAAAGTCGACCAACCGGTCTTGATAGCGATTAGCACTTTCCCTCTCAGTCACCACATTGGATAATACCACATACGGACCAGTGTTAGTAGCCAAGGAGGCGACGACCGTCTTACTTTATTTCTATAATCATGTGATTTCAGTAATTAAGGTGAAGTTTTAGGTCTCAACACGGTAAGTATATATATAACATTATACTTTTACAATTTCACTTCAAATTCAATTAAAAAATATTATACATGTGAAGAATAATTACATTACAAGAGAGGGTTGCTAAAAGCATTTTTTATTATATTTAAATATATTGATCTGACCCGTTTTTACATTACGGCAGTTCGAGGAAATTGTGTCCATATCAAAATGTGGCTCACATTTTACAGTACCTAACAACTTTAATTAATTGAAAAGAAACGATGATACTTCTCTAACACAGAAGGAAAATTCTATGGCTATGCGTCACTGCTGAACGGATCATCAAAGGTCTAAATTGGGGTAACAGGAAAGACGGTAGATTATAGTATATTATATTCATCAATATCTTTAAATAATTTATACTTTTATACTGATATTACAAAACTGACGTTTGTTTAATTCCAAAAAAATTTCATTGTTGGACAGTGCATTTACCGTGGAAGGATATTAGCTGAATTAAATTTATTAATTGGAGCCGAGCATCAATCGCCTTTTGTAATGACTCAGAAAGTAAGACGTGGTGAAGTACCGTAGGTCCGAAGTTAGTAGAATATAAAAATAAATCCTAGTCCTTTTACATCTAAATAACACAAACCATTAACAAGGGTACAATACGAGAACTTAGCCGAAGAGCTACACTGCAGCTACTACAGATCGATATTTTGTACAAGTTGCGTGGAGTAGGTGAACTTGTCTGCCTCGAGTCTGGGGTTCTGGCCGTTATTATGCCCGCGAATAGCTCAGTCGCTATAGCATTTACATTCCTAGCTTCGATACGAATAAATAATAGTAGTACAGACCGGCAGTTTATGCTCGAAATAAATATTACACAGTGTTGCATCACAACCCATACTTATTTTGCTTAATTTGTATTACGATAGGCTCTTCACATCCTCAATTATAAAATATAAGTACCTAGATACGGTCCTAACTTTAGGGATAAAAGACACATGAATAGTATTTACTGTTTATCCTAACATTAGTACACGTAGTTTGACATTTCTCGGCAAGCAAGACTTTAGATATATTAAGTTTATTACATAGCTGCCAAGAAAGGGCTAAGTTCTTTGCTCGTATCCCGTAGAAGGGGGTGTAAGAAGGAAGGCAAAAGTTAAGATTGGTGGGCGTAGAATCATAATTGTTACTGTGGATGAATATTTGGTGTTAAAACGTTAGTTAAATCGAAAACAACAGGGTAAATTGATGCATCGTTTAGTTTGTTAAGTTGAATAAACCTCTTATACCTTTATACAAACTCAAAAATAAGCCGGCATACGTACCAATCAACATATTTTTTATCGAATCGCATTTTTTTCTGATTTTAAATATAATCCGATGACCTTATACATGACTCATTCCATGAGAATGTTGATGTCGAGACTACCTAACTGACAAGTCGTTTATGGGATACGACATGATTCTACGTGGGCCGAAGGTAGACAGTGGCAGCAAAGGTCAATAGTCTGAAGAACTATTTTTGTAGTAAACCGAATAAACTAGAATTATGCAAGCACTTATTATATATTCTTTACCTATTCTTGGCTTAGAGGATTGTGTATGTAATGTTTTAATAGAAATGTTGTCACACATTTTCAAATGTACTATGAAGTACTACAATAAGAAGATTCTTCCAAGTGACCAGTATTATGTATTAATGGCGGATTCTTTAGGATTAATATCATCTGTTTTAATTATACCACCTCTATTGAAAACATCGAACCTATACTATAACCATAGGGTTATGGGTTTACTGGAGAAGATCCAACTTCGATGTTAACAACCACGTGAAAATCAGTAACACACCGTCTGCACCGTCATTACCAGTTTCTTTTATTTTTCAAGTATCTTATGTACCATTACAATAATTTGGGCAGAAAAAATACAGTTCGTTGCGTTAAAGGAATTTCACAAGACTCCGATTGCAAATGGAACTAAAATTGTCAAGGTGCCCATTTTTAAACTTGTATAATTTTGTATAAGCTGTATAATTAAAGAATCTACTAGAACTATATATATACTATAGAGATATTTTTCCATACTATGAAAAATAGTTTTAAACTTTGCACAAAAATGGGGTATACTTAAAGGGTAAGCAACTTACTAAATATGATACGATTTAACTCGTTTTTAAATCCCACAGAGAATTACCGAAGGCAATTAGGTCACAGTGCATTGATAGGAAGCTATGTAGGTACCCCTAAGACGCTTTAGTGCCAGGCGAAATGCACCTTACACAATACCCCGAAGGAATCATAAAAATTTAACGATCTATATGTTCGACGCAATGCAAGCTCACAAAGGAATCTTTAAAATCGAATGTATATGTTCTATTACTGATCGCGATCGGCTGAATTGGCGGATGCACTATTGATATTTAGTCCAGATATTGACAAGTTATGTTATACTCATTGCACTCAGAACTGTTCTTGACCAGGCAGGTCCTACGGTTATTCTTTAAAATTTGATAATATTAAAACTTAATAAAGCATTAATCGTTAAAAAAAGAGACCTTTGTCCAGTAGTGAACTGCTTAACGTTGATGATGACGGCTGAAGGAATAAGTAACGAATTATTTAAAATAAAAAAACCACCTGCCATATTTTTTAAATTCATTGAAGAACGAAAAGAAAAGTTTTTTTTTTAATATTTTTTTAACACGAATCTAGGGCGTGCTAAAGAAATATACATACATACACTCGAAATACAAAACTTTCCTTTCGCAGTCAGGTAAAAATA
Source organism: Hyphantria cunea (assembly GCA_003709505.1). Taxonomy (NCBI): domain Eukaryota; kingdom Metazoa; phylum Arthropoda; class Insecta; order Lepidoptera; family Erebidae; genus Hyphantria; species Hyphantria cunea. Next base: position 896,414 of record PKRV01001370.1, on the reverse strand, counting down.
CGCAAATACAAGCGTTAACTTGAAAACTGTGTATTGTTTTTACTTTGACGGGAAAAATGAGATGAGCACATGTCGTCACAAAGTGCTGTCAAAAAAAAGGTTTAAATGTTCTTCTTTTCTTGCTACCTGAAATTCGGTCTAAATTTTAATTTTGAAATCATCTTGGCATAAACGGCTGTTTTTGACTAACCTTGGACATTCCGAATTGCAGAAGTTGTAATTACTACAAACATTTTTGTTTCTTTTTGTTGTTCCTTTATAAATTAATAACAACCACCCAGGTAAAAGATTACAGATATAAATATTCACACCGGTTGCCTTAATTGCGGTCATCAAGGCCTTATCCACCATTTCAAAAAATATTTTTTGCTATTTTATAAGTTTCAAGTCCTTTTGGCACTAGTAAATAATCATTTATTATCAAGAAGGTCCTGTTTTGTTTGTTAATATAATGTACAAATAATTTAAAACTATTATCTATCATTTATATCAGCTTTAAATTACTCAGATATTTATCTTAATGTGAAGTGTTGTTGCCGCTTAAATCTGTACTAATAAACGCAAAAGTAAGTCTTGTATGTCTGTCCTACTTTCACGGCCAAACCGCTGCACCGATTTCAAGATAATTTGGTGTGGAGATATTTTGATTCTTGAGGAAGGAGATAGGTTACTGTTTGCTGCGATAACCGACAAAACGCAGGCAGCGCCGCGCGCAGAAGCTAGTAACAAATATAATAAACTATTATTATATGTCTTTGGAGGGTTTCATCTCTCATGAATGGTAGAAACTGAACATTTTATTACAAACACAAGCGCAACAATTAGGGCAATTATTTCAAAAGGTAGTTCCATTCACCATATTTTCCTCAGCACTGTTTTTCGTAGATGTTATACATACCAACAACTCCAATAGCGCTACTATTCTAACACCTGGTTCTTATTGCCTATTACCAAGCATTACCTCATCGAGTCAAAAGCGTAGGTTTATCTTTCTACCTCTGTCACTCCTGTGGTTTAGACAGAGAAAGAAGCTCTGCCATACCGCTCACTCGTATGTAAATGCAAGAGATAGAACACTTACCGGTTTGGTATACCATCTTTAGTTTTGTTGGTTGGAACATTCTATAGTAATTTGTATTCGCTTGGATTAATATCTGTCGGAAAAGAGTCATTTTTAGCTTGTCCGAATAGTTATATATATACGTGGCAATAAAGGGAGCTATAAAGAGCAGTCTATTTAAGGATATTATAATGGCGCACAGAGGCCTTGATAACATCAACTCTCTCACAAACAGCACTATACATAAACCTCATAAATCAAATACAGACGGAGAGATACTGGATACATCTTTACTAATAAACATAGGCCAGCATAAACTGCTCAATTGTCGATAGTAGATAGTGACTACAATTCATTAAATGACGATGGAAGGACTTTTGAACCGCCTTGCGTATGTCATAGTTGGGATAGTATTTGTATTTATTTGGCTGTTACCAGCCAAATAAATACACCGACAATAACATATTGAATTCCCAGATGAATTTTAAATTGATGTAGGATGGTGGACGTCATTAATTATCGATATTTGTGCCTAATAAAGTGAAATAAAGAAAGTGAGTTGACCAACATATAATAAATAGGCCTAACTGTTTCTGTTTTACTTACGCGGAGTCCTCGAGCCGAACTTTGTAGGATATCTTACCTGAAAAGAAAAAAAACACATGAATAAATGCGTCAAATGCAATTTCTTTAAATAGTAATATTTAAACAGTATTATAGCGAGAATCAGCTGGATACAAGCAGCTCAAGACCGGTTGTTTTGTGTGCCTTGGGGAAGAATGTGTCGAGGTGTGGACGTCTTTCAGTTGGAATGATGATGGTTTTTTAAATCTCCTTTTCAAAGGGTGTCCTATGTCTAGCAGTGGACTGTTAAAGGATGATGATAATTCTGTCTAAACTTATATTATAAAGCTGTGGAAAGTATAGTAGACCATTTATTTAGAGACACTATAAGCTACATGCATCGTGCTACTGTACTATATACTATATTTGATAATGATGCAAAAACAACGGGCAAATGCATTATCAGAATCACCGACTAATTTGGACGAGTCATCAAGTAAGAATTGCATATCCATAACCCGGTAACCAGGTTCTGATGATGGAGATCTTCTCAAGTCAAACGAAGCATGACAAAAAGAAGCAGCGTACTTGTGTATCTTCTATTTCTATCGATCGATTACATTGTCGTCAAAAACAAATTGAACTCCGAAAGTTTTTAATTTAAAAAACTTTATGTGTACTTCATTACCATAGAGCAACAAGGAGACCGTTTACGTTTACCGCGGAGAGCCACGCTTCGATAAAAATGGGGCGGCTCGACTGGAGTGATACCACCACTTACAGAAAACCGGTGTAAACAGGATACCGGAGGCCCACACCCTAACCCCTTCTCCATCTTACAAAAGCCGGCAAAGCTCTAGTGTCGGCGGTAATCACTTACCTTGAGGCGATACGTCTGTCAATCAATTCAAACATTCACAATTCCACACACACACACACACACACACACACACACATAAAATTATTTTAGATCATAAAAGAGTAATGCGTAGGCTCATTTGGGTTTATACTTTAATAGAGGGGAAAACCTGCGTAATTCTAAGTCCTACCATGTGGCTCTGTTTCCATTATAGTCTAAAATGGTTATTATTGTATCATATTCTTTAGTAACTTGTTTGTAAAGCAGAATAGGGAAAATCATCAGCCGAAATTGGTTCTCTGCCTTCATTGATACGATTATTAATAGAATCAAATTGAATTGAAGCAACAAATATTAAAAGTATATTTTAAATCAGTTAAAATTAGGTTGATATTAAAACGGTAACCGTGCCACTTATGATATAATAAAAATGTAAAAGTATTGTCATATACAAAAAAGTAAAAAAACAGTATTCTTACTCTTTATGCCTCCCCATCTGATGCACCTAATTAAAGTTAAAACGCAATTCAAAAGGAGACAATACAGCATGATTACTATATGAATTACTATATACAGAAAAAAGAAGACCGATTACTCTCAAGCTATAAATTTTACACCTAGAAGCAACTTTGTGTGAAATATTGCGAGAATAATTACATTAAGCTATGAAGAGGGCACCGGCTATAATAGAATAAAGTGAGTTTATCGATTAAATTTGCTTCAGACACTTCGGTGCGAAACACGAAAAAGGCCCGAAACTTGTCGAAGGCGCTGTCTCTCATTAGGTCACTATCACCCAAATTCACTGATTTAAGAATGACACTCATGTATCGAGTTAATTTGCTCCCTAGAGAAGCGTATGGTCTAAATGTAATAATGTTAAATATTATTACGTAAGTATTAAAATATATAGATGTATTGGTGAGACAAATTGCCATCTACCACATATGTGTTAGATAAATAAAATAAAATATTTTGTACGTTGAGAGAATTAAACGTTTTTTATCTATATTACAGAATGAGATTGATGTTGCGATTAAATCATGACTTTAATGAAAAACATCGCAACAAAGCCGTCTGAAATTAAACTTCCGTGGGAGAGCCACGCTTCGGCATGCAAGAGCTGGCTCGACCGGAGTGATACCACGGCCTCACAGAAAACCGGTGTGAAACAGCGCTAGCGCTGTGTTTCACCGAGTGAGTGAGGACACCTGAGGCCCACACGCCAACCCCTTCCCCCATCCCCCTCTCATTCCCCCAAAGGCCAGCAACATATATGTGACGCCTCTGGTGTTACGGGTGTCCATGGGCGGCGGTAATCGCTTACCACCAGGCAATAAGTCAGCTCGTTTGCCCCCAATTTCATAAAAGAAACTATACAGAGACAATACCATGATTATCAAACCGCTGAAAACAAGACCATAAGGATAGTGATGTTTACCGCGATGCGACGAGAATTTTTTTTCAGAGAACATGAGAAGTCTTTTTTCCATATCATATGCTCACAATCAGCAAATTTAGTGGAAATAGATTTTAAAGAAATATTCAACCCCTAAGTTTAAACAAAATGTAATGCAATTTAATTTAAGTTTCTTTCCATTCTCCTGAAAGTATTTGTGAAAAAAAATAAAAAATATAACAATACGTGGAATGTAATAACAAAGTAGACAATTTTTTCCCCAAATCTCTCTTTGTATCTTTTCAAGCAAAATTACATGTCTGCTTTGCACTTTAATAACACAATAATAAAGGAAACAAACACATTCCATTCATTAAATTGTATTACTTCAAAATATTTTTTATTTTCCTCTTTGATTTTTGATCAGTGTACGTGATTTCCGGCGACAGTTCTAAAGTATGACAAATACTGACTCAGTTTTAGGTTCACAGTAACTAAATAAATTGTGTGACTGGCCACAAAACGACATAGACAAAAAAATCGATTATGACACAAGAAATATTTAATTATTACAAAAATGTTTGAAGTTTTTCCACATTAACTTTTATTAAATTTAATTATTATTTATATGAAAACTATTGAATAATCCTAATTAAGTCGTATCGAACTATTTTATTGTTTATTTTGAAATTCAAGAATAACATTAACATCTCGAAATTTTTTATTTAGTTGAACGAAAGATTCCTAACACTTTGTCCGCCATTTTCGGACTACTACGGCTAGGGATGTGCATAAACAATGAATCGACATATCCGAACTGATATTAGAAAAAGGAGATTCCCGAACAATAACCGACGAAAAGGGATGGCGAGACGTGTAATTCCGATCCGAGGAGATGGCAACTGTTTATTTCGTTCTGTTTCTTTCAGTCTGTATGGAACACAAGAGCGACATAGAGAGATTCGAATGAGAGTTGTGGAAAGGATTGAAAATAACTGGTCACGATATAAGGACTTCATTATTGGAGATACGTCATACGGATTAAATGTGTTGGATGCTCAGGATTACAAAAAACTGATGTCACGTGACGGAGAATATGCAGGGCATGTCGAACTCCACTGTATTAGTGAACTTTTCCCAGATTGTACTTTTAAAGTCCATAGAGACAATTGTTCTAGAACTTATGACTATGGCCGTGGAAGGGATGTAAAACATCTTTTATTCTCTGGATTCTCAGATGCTGGCCATTACAGTGTTTTAGAATATAATTGATATTGTATTGTCACGTTTAAAAAGAAAATTAATATATTTTTCATACTCGTTGTTTTTTATTTATTATAATTTTGCAATAGCACGGCGAAAAGTGAGCGTTTAATATGTCTCTACCTACCTATTCGGGGCAATTGGCGTGATTTTATGTAAATACTGCAATAAAGCTTTATGCATAACGAGGCATGCCTCAAACATATTTTAATTAAGTATATTGAGCTGTATATAATTATCATCATCATCATCAGCCCATCGCAGTCCACTGCTGGACATAGGCCTCTCCAATTTCACGCCACTTAGTTCGATCTATGGCTTCTCGCATCCAGCTCCTGCCAGCCGTCCCGCGCAAATCATCGCTCCACCTGGCCTGTGTACGTCCTACACTACGTTTGCCGAGACGCGATCTTCACTCAAGAACTCGTTTACCCCAACGGTTATCGGTTCTTCGGCAAAAGTGACCAGCCCACTGCCACTTCAGCTTGCTTTCATCTTTAGGCACTATGGGATCGACGATGAGAAGACCCGACGAAGTTTCGCAAACGCTCCCCAACACAACTGCACTCTTCTGTTCACCTCGTCCTCAAAGTTGTTTCTACCTAACTACAAAGTCTGCCCGAGGTATACATATTTTTGAACAACTTCGAGAACAGCACCGTGTACCGCAACCGGTTCCGGTAGTACATGTTCATTGAACATGACCTTGGTCTTGTCCAAGTTTTTCCGTAAGCCGATGCGCACAGAAGAGTCAGCCAGGTCGTTCAGCATCTGTTGTAGCTCCCGCAGCGTCTCTGCCATGATGACGATGTCATCTGCAAATCGCAAGTGAGAGATTTACTCGCCATTGATGTTGATACCGCGTTCTTTCCATTGCAGCGTCTTAAACAAATCCTCCATTGCATTAGTGAACAATTTCGGGGATATAACGTCCCCTTGTGTCACTCCTCGATGCAATAGTATGGGTCTTGTATGCTGATCCTGAACTTGGACGGATATAGTGGCGGCCTTGTAGAGACATCTCAATACTTGGATGTACCGCCAATCTACTTTGCAACGCTGCAGGGACTCCAGAACAGACCAGATCTCGACCGAGTCAAAGATCTTTTTATAGTCCACAAATGCTAGACACAGGGGCTGATTATACTCTTCGGTCTTCTGTATTCTCTGCGGCAGTGTGTAGATGTGGTCCATGGTGCCATATCCGCTCCGAAACCCAGCCTGCTCCGGTGGCTGGTATTCGTCGAGTTTTCGCGCAAGACGGTTCGTGATGACTCTTGAAAACAGCTTATAGACGTGGCTCAGGAGGGAAATGGGCCGATAGTTCTTCAACATGGTTTTATTAGCTTTTTTGAAGAATAGGACGACCACACTCGTACTCCTCGCCTCTGGAGTTCTCCCTTCGAACAGAACAGCGTTGAAAAGCTTTTGGAGCGCCTTAAGTACGGGTTTACCTCCAGCCTTTAACAGCTCTGTAGTAACGCCATCCTCCCCAGGGGCTTTTCTATTTTTCAGCTGTCTAAGAGCCATCTCGATTTCGTCAATGTTGGCTTCTGGCAGATCTTCGGAGTGGTGGCGTGTTAATGTGGCTCTAGGGTCCTCATTTTCGGGATCAGGTCGAGATGCATGCGAAGCGTACAAATCGCCGTAGAAGCTTTCTACTTCCGAAAGGACGGCCAGCTTGTAAGCAACGACTTCTCCGCTTGCTGTAGTCAGCTTCGTCAAATGGCTTCTTCCAAGAGATTTCACAAATATTTTTGACCTCCGATTCTGCTCGATTGCTCTTTCAATCAAAAGAACGTTGGAGCATCGGAGTCGTGTCGTACACGCTTATTAATCTCTCGGTTTAGAGTCCGCTTTGCCGATGAAGTGACTGGCGGGTTCTCACATCGTTCCTTCATTAACCCTAGTGTTCTCTCTGAAAGTTTCAACTTCGTATTTGTACGCTGCATTTGACAAAATCCCGTACCTTCATTCCTGAGGATTTGAACCACATTTTCAAGGTTCTGGTTTACGTCTCTTGTGGTTTCCATGGCAACAAGTCGGTTTTCCAGATTAGACTGGAATTTTTCAGATCCCATCTCAACTTGGAGCAGAGTTGGTCGGAGCCTGGATTTCATCATGCGAACACGTTCAGCTTTGAAGTTGGCATTCAGAGAACCTCGGACTAAACGGTGATCATTACCAGTGTTAAACCTATTGAGCACTGAGACGTCTCTGAATACGTGCTTCCTGTCCGTCATGATGAAATCGATCTCATTTTTGGTCATAGCGTCGGGGCTTTTCCACGTCCACTTTTTTTGAGGCCACTTCTCGAAAAATGAGTTCATCAAAAACAGCACCTCCCGCTCCAGAAAGTTGATGAGCATTTGCCCCCTACGATTCCTGTTTCCAAATCCATGGGATCCTATTACCGATTCGCCGCAGGTTTGTACTCCCACTTTGGCGTTGAAGTCACCCATAACAACGTTGTAGTGGGTTTTAGTAGTGGAGTGGAGGGCCCTCGATATGTCATCTAACATATCCTCCACCTCATCGTCCGAGTGAGCCGAGGTCGGTGCATACACTTGTATTACCTTGAGGCTATACCTCTCGGTAAGCTTGACAATGAGGTACGCTACCCTGTTCGACACACTGGAAATTTCCACAACGTTGCCAGAAAGCGACTTGTTTACCAGAAACCCCACGCCACCTTGGGATCGTTGGTCTCCCTCGCGGAAGTACATCAGGTGGCCTGAGTCGCGGATTATGGTATCCTCCCCCTCTCTTCGAACTTCACATAACCCTAAGATGTGCCACCTAATCTTCCCAAGTTCCTCCTCAAGTTGTACCAGATGCGAGTCTAGCCGTAACGTGCGGCCGTTGAAAGTTGCCAGGGTCAGTCGTTTGTGGTGGCCTTCCGTAACCCGGTGATTCTTAGCACCCCCTGTCCCGCCGTAACCGTGGTCGCCACCACGACCAGGAATAGCGGGACTACCGGGAACTGGGGGCCGTGGCTTCTGTTGCTTACTCATGGAGGTTTTTGCCATAATCACTACGCTGGGCAGGCGGGTTGGTGATCGCAGTGCGTAACTTGTTGCATCGGTGACGCTGCTGCCCATCACCAGCCTATTGTATTTAATTACGCCTGTTGGGATGGATATACCGCCATCGGTCTGTCGCCAGAGCCTCGTTTGTTCTCCAGCAGGGTGCACCGCGTGTAGGTGAGGTTGGCTGGGAGCGAAAGATTGTGGTTCGCCCCTATACACCCCTATATATAATTATAAAGTGCACGTATGAAATCCAATTCACTTCATGCTATTTATGTTAAAAATAGCTCCACGGCAGTTACTACAACGGATATAATCCTATGTCACTTCGAATATTTCACGGTCGCCGGTTATTCATATATGAACGAATACCGTTTAACTATAAGAACTGCATGGCCAATCGAACAAGGTCACTACACTATTGCTTACATTTCGAATGCATTTGACTTAACACAAGCTGCTCTTATCTATATAGTTAGTACATTAGAGTTTAAAATCCAATGTATTGTTCAGGAATGTCATATTTGAACCATAGCTGGTTATAAACTCAACGTCTGATGTCATTCTCGCTCATTTACCGATGATTACTGTGAAGGTTAGTTTTGCATATTTTGGATGCTATGAGTATTCTATATAATTTATTGCTTAAAATTGAAACTATTAATATCAGTAATTAGATTCTGATTTAGATAAGATATATGTAACGTTTTTTTCTACGCATATAATTTTAATAAATACACAAACTTTTAGCTTTATATATATATATATATAGATATATATATGCTATAATTTGTTTTTATTTCTTGGCAGTCACATATAATAGCTACATTATCAATGTTTTACATTTTAACAAAAAATGGTGAACAAAAACTAGTGATTACAAGAGTGATCCTGTGTACTATAAACATTCGCATCAACACCATTTCAGTGACGTTTGTTTGTGTTGCTAACCAAAGACAAGATTTCTATGGTTTCAGCTCTGCAATGTCAATGTCTGTCAATAGCTCAATAAGTATAATGACATATTGTTTTGAAGACTTTTAGTAGAAGACGGTCCCGGGAGATCGTTTTTTGTTTTTTCGAAAGACGGTCTCCATTTCATGTCATCCACATTTTTTATAATTTTTATCATTAATTTCATCAAGACGAAGACTTGAGTACTCAAAGACTTAGAATTGAAGACGTTAAATACTTGACATTGGCATAAATAGCTGATCCGGCTGGTCGCCATTTCATCAAAAGAAGAAGAAGAAGACGGTCCGCATTTCATGTCATCCACATTTTTTATATTTTTTATCATTAATTTCATCAAGACGAAGACTTGAGTACTCAAAGACTTAGAATTGAAGACGTTAAATACTTGACATTGGCATAAATAGCTGATCCGGCTGGTTGCCATTTCATCAAAAGAAGAAGAATAAGACGGTCCGCATTTCATGTCATCCACATTTTTTATATTTTTTATCATTAATTCCATCACGACGAAGACTTGAAGACTCGATGACTTAGAATTCAAGACTTGAAATACTTGACATTGGCAGAAATAGCTGATCCGGCTGGTTGCCATATCATCAAAAGAAGAAGTGTTGTAAAACGAACCATAACTTTAAATAAAAAAGTAGTTTCTGATGATAAACAGAAAACAATAAACGATTGACTTAACTGAGTGAGACTAACTTCGGTACATATGTACCAGCTTAACCAGGATAACATTACGGTCTCACAGAAAACAGTAAACAAGATATATTTGTATCGAAATTCAATGAGTAGTTACTATAAGAAACCCTACTGTCTTATTACTTGACTACGGCAAAGCCAAAAGCAAGGGTAAAATTGTTGACAGTGTATGTATGTTTCTAAGTTCCACCCTAGCGTCTAAACTACTAAACTGATTTTAATGAATTAGATGTCAATCAAGGCCCGGGTGAAATTGACTAAATTTTATCAGAAGATTTTACATAGATTACAGGTTTTTTAAACTTTGTATTGTTTATACACAATCGATTGAATCTTGAGGCACTCAACGGCCATCAACGCTTTTGTGACCTTGATCCGCAGTTTACTTACCAGCATGAGACAGGTCTCGTGGTTTTCCCTTTTAAAAAACATAAATTAAAAGTAATATAACCGCGAGCACTCAATGCACAGATCTTCTTAGCAGTAAAAAGCTTTTACTTGGATATACTCTGAAGATTTCGTTTGAAAAACTTAATGGAATTTGAACGTATCAAGACCTTTAAAGAGTCGACTTTGTCTTCGCCAAAGACGTCGTTGACCCATTTAAGTGTTGAACCTCGCCTCAAACGATAGCTGAACTTTAAAAGTAGTAACAAAAAGAACAGCAAACTTAGCGTTTTGGAAAGACATTTAGTCGGATTTCTCTTCCATGTTTCAAAGCCCGACAGAAGCTTGAAATAATAGAAAAACCATTCATAAATTTAACACGAGTGTTCGAACCGAAAACAAAACCACATCCAATAATATTTCATAACTTCAAAGAGTGGTATATCTATTATTAAAGGTGTCAGTACCATTCATACGTCTTGGCCGGCTGTTGCAAGCCCATTTCTCTTTAATTTTACTCGCAGCATTTTCATCGGGCTGAATGAAGCTCTTATCAAATAGCTTATTTATAAAGTAGATTAAATATATGTATGTCATTTTTAGGTGAATGTGGCAAAGTATATTTTCTGAAATATATATAATTGGAGGTTCGGGGAGGGAATCAGTTATGACTATACAATTGAGGACTGACACTTGAACTAGATAAGAACGAGTTTCTTAAATTGTCGAATCTTCATCATAGAAAGGCACAACACAATACCAAGTATGTTCCTCCATCTCTATTTGTTTCTAAAACTAATATTTAGTATTTGAAATACAATTTAACAGCTTCTGAATTACTGGCCAGATTGCCAATACAACCTCTAATGTCCATCAAATTCTCACTAAGCACCTACCTACATATTCTTTGTAAACATGATAAAACCGCCCTTGCAACTTTATAATCTGTTTAGGTTTTAAACGAAATCCTATTGAAATCTTGAGACATAGAATGACGACCTCTAGACAACATTTTAAGCTCTTTTGCTATCACTGAAGGACACAAATGAGTTTTTCAATATTTTTAAAGGTTACAGTAACGTAGTGAACAAAAATTGTAATATGAGTATAGTATTTTTATAGCTAATGAATCACAGTAGTTATTACGTAGAATTCTTAAGTAGAATGAGTTAGTTATGAGTAATACTTCATTAAACATATATGCCAGTGTGCGTAATATTTTTCTCAGTACCTAGGTAAGTAAATTACAAACTTGTAGATACCTACAATTTTCTTATCTACCTATACAGGTAGATAAGAAAATTATTCCGTAGCACGTAGTGTAAAATTCTATCGACTTTCGTAATTTCTCCTGATTATTTAAGGGTACCTTAGTTTACGTCTCGGAACCCTTATATTTTCGTCGTGTTCGTCCGTCCGGTTCTCGACTTACCTTTCAAACAGTAAGCGCAAGAAAGATGAGAAATCAGCAAAAAAAGACACTTACTAATTTTAGTAACACGTAAAGTGTGGATGACTTTATTCTCGCGTCTACACCTCGGTGTGGGACATCCTTTAGAGAGGTCTTTTAAAAACATTGAGAGGTTGCTAAGACGATTTTTTTATTTAAGTGTGCGGTTGAGCAGTACTAAGTTTAAGCCCCATTTTTGTTTGTTAAAATTGTATTTTTAATAGTAGATATCGGTTTGGTTTCTATAGTGTAGTGTAAAGTTATCAAAGAATGGTCGATTAAAGGCTCTTACTACTATAATGCTCTTTGGCCTCTACGATTATTACATGTATTGTAATTACGTGTCCAGTGTTATTCTATCGGCATTATAACTTTACGGTCATCACATTCATTTGGCCGACATAAAATAAATACAAGAACTTCATATATGAACACACTATATACGCCTTTTTTATTATACTCTTTTTCTAGTAAACATTACTAATCAACAATATGAAACTTATAACGTACAGGCGTATAAAGTTAAATCCGAATACTGCAGTGTTCAAGCAAACACAGCATTAACGCAGGTGTTCAAAAGCTTACCGTGAACTATAGGAAAAACAACTTTAAAGATTAACTGCATATAAAGCTGCTTTTAAAATTTTTAGAAATAACTTTAGAAAAGAAAAATGCTGCGAATTAAAACTTACTTTTAATTTGTTTTGATGTTTCTCGTTTTCCTGTTATACGTAGGCGTCATTTCTTGTAAGGGAATGGAAGTGTTTAAGATTAAAGTGTAGAAGTGGGTGCCGTTTGATTTGAGCAATGAGAACACACTTTATTATAAACTAACTCGCGCCCGCGGCTCGTCACCTATGTCAGTCTTCGCGGTAAGCGCCTATGTGTTATTTTGATGTGTATAATAAGCCTCATTAACGTAAAGTTTTATCTAAATCCGTTCTGCAGTTTTTGTCTGAAAGAATGACAAACATCCATAAATTCTCAGACTCATAATATTAGTAGGAAATAGAATTTATAGGATGGGACATCATGAACAAGGTATTAACTACCTAATTACATTATTATTAGAATTAAATGGTAAAATAACAAAACTAATAAGAATTTTATACGTCCAATACATATTGAAAAACGAAAAAAAATATGTAATACCTATGGGACGCAACAAAAAGTCGTCCTTTAATTAGCATATCGACCCCAAAGATGCCTGGGAATATTTTGTAAATACCTTGGTAATAAGATGTTTGAGAGCGAAATCACAATTTATTTTATCCTATTTATATTAAATTACTTATAAAAACATATTTATATTTCATTTGTCAAACAACTCGTTTATTTTAGTTACTTTAATTCCTCTTACAATCCTACATATATAAAATACATAGAGAGACGCTTATTTCCCAGAGGGAGACACAATTGATTGTTACTTCTACTAGTCCTGTGATTTGGTAGTTTTACCTTTAAAGTTTTCCGGGAGTTTTGAAAATCGGTAATTAATCTACCTATCTTCTTTATAAATAAAAATGAATCACATAAATGTATGTACGCGAATAACTTTCGATCGACTGCAACAAATTGGATAATTATTTTTATAGGTGTTTGTTAATGTCAGGACGAGGTTTGTTTAGAGGAAAATTATTAAATTATCTAGAGTCCGGGACTTTATAGTGCTGCAGAGGGCATAGATACTTCAAGAGTTTAAAAAAAATCATGAAAAATGGCAGTAATTGCCGTTTTATATATTGATGTGCACTTTGCGAATTTTAAACTTGATATTGCAAAAATAGCGGCCTATAGCAGCTTTTGGCGATACTTCGTTGCCTACCCATTATACGATAAAAACATTAAGTACAAACTCAAACTACAGACAATTACCCAAGTTATGTCTCTACATCTTTTTTCGTAAAATTAATAGTTTCAGCATGCCATTGTCCTAAAGTGTATTTATTATAATTTACAAAGAGTACATCAAAATCTATAAAATTACCAATTTTCAAAACTCCTGGCATACTATCCAGTTAAACCCCTGCTTTTTCACCAAATGACCGGACTACACGGTCCTGATACACCTCTTTTGTTTCATCCACATTCATCAATCGCTCCATACATGTTCGTCGGTTCCTACAATCCTACATAGAATAATCTAAATTACTTTAAAACATAAGATTAAGGAATATTTTAATTTTTCATGGAATAGAATAACATTTGTTGCCTAATGTTATTTTAAATGATACTAGAACCATTTTTAAGACGATAGTCTAAACTGTTATTACCAATGTGAAATGCCAGATGTTGCACATCGAATACGACTACTGTACGGTGCGCTCGTATATTTTTCTTTTGCTTGGTTTGTACTGGTGCTGATGAAATTGTTGCAATAATTTGTAACAACGTAGGAGCGGCTGTAAGACCGAATATGAAATCAAAATAACTGGATTAAAATCCCTCGACAAGGAGTAAAGACGGTTATTACGATTAATCTTTTAATAGCTTTTAGTTGAGTTCTAGGAATTCATTGGCATTGACACTTCATGTAGTGCCTGAATTATTCCAATAGGCTTGATTCTGTCATTCATATCCTGGCATTCAATCTTTCGAGTGGGGGGAATTCTGTTTCGTTAATATAATAAACTGCTGTTTCGGATGCACCTTTTTCTGTTTCTGTTTTAATATCCAAATAAGAAATTGTAGTTGTTTACAGTTGTAAACAATTATATTAGTAGGGTAACCAATATTATTGTTAAAGTTAGTGAGCATGGATTTTCTAACTCGTTCATGCAAAAACTATTAAACGAATTTAGACAAAATTTTACTGTAATATATATTTTTCTTTATTTCTATGGAACTTTTACCCAATCAGAGTATGCCAGACCATAAGGTCTTAACTTAATCAAATAACAATTTACATATGATATGCTAAACTGTACAATTTTATAGCTCTTTTTGATGTTCTTATAGCCAAAACACTTTGAATTATACCGATTTCCAAGTAACTATAATATTGCTTTTACACGTAGTAGAACTATGCTGATTTCAGTACCAACGGGCCGTTTGGACTGGGCCGATACTACTTTTGCATAAAAAATCAACGTAAATTGACAGCGATCGTGCTGTCGTGTTTCGTTGGTGAGTGAGAGACTGGAGTCCCAATGATGCAGAAGGCCGCTGAAGTGTGGGTCACTATGCTGTATTCTTGCATTGTCTGCATTCACAATGAGTACGGTGACCAGAACTCTTGGATTCAGCTTATGCTTTATATCAGGCGGAGTCAAAAACTACATCAGAAAATCAGATAACTACTAATTACCGCGATAACGGATATACCGTGTGAGAGTCACGCACCGGCATGACTGAGCCGGCTCGACCAGAGTTATACCACGGCCTCACATAAAATCAGTGTTAAATAGCGCTTGCGCTGTGATTCATTGTGTGGGTGAGGATACCAAAGGCACATACCCCAAAGGCCGGCAACGCGGCGGCGGTCATAGCCTACCATCAGGCGGATACGTCTGTTCGTTTGCCCCCTATTCTATAAAAAAGAGAGCCGCGAGCAAAAGTTAGTATAGTAGATATAAAACTTTAACGAATTCATACAAACTTCACAAACTGCTCACAACAAACTTGGCCTTTATATCTATCTATGAAAGTAACGTGTATTATGCAATAACTGAAATATAAATTATATCCCTTGTAGAATATGATAAGGATAGCAGAAGTATAGAAATGCTTGTATCTATGGTTCATACAATTTTAAATTGATCGACTAACCGGCCAGGGATCATAGATTTATTATTCAAAGCAGTCTGCCCTCGTAGTTTTATTTTCTATACATCTGGTATTCCTGCAGCAAACGATGGATGGCTGAGATGTTGATAACTCACTGAAAGATGTGTATGTCCACAATTTAAGTAAATAAGGATTATTTAAAAAAATATAGTGTAACAAATACCAAAAATTACTCTACACGCTGTGCTCGCTACTTTATAACCGTAATGTTTATTTTATATATTTTTCTTAACTCTGGATTTCTACAAGTAAATAATAATAATGATAAATAATAATAAATATTTCGGACATCTAACAAACAACGCCATCTAGTCCCAAGCTTAGCAGAGCTTGTGTTATAGGTACTAGACAACTGATATAGATACATGTACCTATACTTTTTTTGTATGTTCATATAATATATAGAAAACACCTAAACTCCGAAACTAATATTTTCAAATCATACAAAACATTGGACTGACCCGGGAATCGAACCCGAGACCTCTAGCACAGCAATCGCATTTGCTACCACTGCGCCACCGAGGCAGTCAAATATTCCAAGACAGTTATCCCGACTGCCAAGTTAGAGGTCGTGGGTACGATTCCCAACCAGGACAACTTTTTGTGTGATGAACACGAACATTTGTTCTGGGTTTGTGTGTAATTTATTATTCCATATAAGTATGTGTATCAGCGGTCTGGATTCCATAGTAGATACAGGCTCTACCTAGTTTGGGATCAGGCAGTGAGAGATTTGTGAGAATATTTATCACTTTACTAGTTTATGCCCGCGGCTTCGCCCGCGTAGGTGTCGGTTATCGCGGCAAATAGTAGCTTATGTATCAGCTATTTTATCCAAATCAAGGAGAGTAACAAACATTATCACAAACTGTCACATTTATAATATTAGTAGGCTTATTTATATAAATGACGAGTGTACTTTTTTATAAACTCTATGGTCCTCCCAAAGTCACTCTACTCTGCCTGATGGAAAGTATAAGCAGAATCCAAAAGTAGTGATCACCACATTCATTGCGATTGCAGACAATGCAGCATGGTGAACCACACTATGGCGGCCTAGTGGTGCTTCTGCACCATTGGGCCTCCGGTCTCGTACTCACCAACGAAACACGACAGAACGAATGCTGTCATTTACGTTGATCTTCTGTGCGAGGGTAGTACCGACTCGTTCGAGCCGGCGCGTTCTTTCTGAAATCAGCGTGGCTCTATTACACAAGTTTGAATTTGAAAATTGTATATTGATAAATAAATCACATACATATGTGAGTGACTGAGATGTGACTGATACACTATAAATTTTCTGTCTAATGAGAAAGTGTAAAAAAGTTAAAACATCTTTAACATTTAGATAAACATTTGGTCAACGATGTTCCGTCAAACCATCAGTCGGTCTCTCCATTCCATCACTGTTATAAATAAAGTTGCTCATATGGTTCAATTTAGGGCGACCCAGCCCCTATGTGACGTCACTGCCCCTATTATTTCGGCGCTTGTTAGGCAACCAATGTGTCTATAGATGAGTTTATTTCTAGTGTGAAAGTAAAAATATAGTTACATTTTTAAACTAATAATAGTTGAACTTAGTCAAAGCGTGCCATTGTTTTGATATTAGAAGAGAACGAGACGAAAATTTCTCGTCATAAAACTTGTCTTGAAGCGATGACTCTTTTGTTACGTTATATATTGAAATAATCGACTTCTTGCTTGAGTATTCTATTATCTATGTTCTTTGTTAATAAAAATGAATCACAAAAATGTATGTGCGCGCATAACTTTCGATCGACTGCATCAAATTGGACATATTTTTTATGTGTTTGCTGTTGTCATGCCAAGGTTTGTAAAGAAAAAAATAAAAGAAACCGGCGGTGTTATATTTTCTTAGTCCGCTTAATCGTATATGCGCGGTCCTGCGGCAAGTTAACATAGGCTTACTGAAATAAGTTTTTCGGTTATTCAGTTTTTTTTACGAAAATGAATATGGTGGTAAGGAGTTCGCCGGGTCACCTAGTATTTTATATATTAGATATAATTTGAATGTCATATTCATGAAATTTAGTATGTAGGGGGTTTCGGGAACAAAGAATCGATTTCCGACATTCTATAGAAACTTGATCCTGACAAAACAAAAATAAAATAAGAATCATCCAATTTGGTGCAGTCGGTCGTAAGTTATGTGCGTACAAACATTTTTGTGATTAATTTTTATATATACACAAGAATTGTTCTTTTAAAGGTATTTGATAGATATGAATATAATTTGTGTTCTAGTAACGTAATAATTTTATAGCTTAGGTATACTTGTTGTATTCCAACAGGCTGACTCTACGTGATGTATATTTATTGAAAAAGATCACAAAATTGACAGCAAACAGTTAACACAATCATGGCTCGCTATATTGTCTGTTAATAAATACCGTGATTGTTTACAATACTGACACGTTGCAAACCATAAGGGCGTTTATCTACACACATTGTCGTAATAATTGTATCGAACGGCGCGTCGGCCCGCGTTATACGTCAATCAAGAGTAGCCGTGTAGTAGTTTAGTGAGCACACGAGGTTTTCACCTCGCTTGCCGTGATTCGGTGGGCTAAATATGGAACCAAACCACCTGTTGTTCCTTCACTGCCTGCCTATAATACTTAAGAATTTATATGCATGTATGAGTTGCATTTCATACATGAATGGGCATATTGTACACAAGTTGATCGCTGTTTCACACATGAGTTTTGTTACCATGAGAACGCAGAGGAATATTAGCCACTAAAATGGTGTATTAAATATTTAAGTACTATAAAAAAATTGGGAACTCAAAACAAAAAGAAGTCGTCAAAACGTTTAGTAAATAAAATCTTATTTTTGTTTATAACAAGCACTTGAAGGAATTGTAGTCATTTCGGTATTGCAGTGAATTTGAAATTCTAGAAAAGCTTTCGAGAAATCATTAAAGCAAGTTCTATAAGAAAATGAAATAAACAATAATATAATACTTTTAACAGAGCAGCCTGTATGATTAGTGCGACTCTGACTTGGTATTTGGCTAGTAAGACTAGAAAATAAATTTCAAACACTTGTAAAAGACATGCAGAGGCAGATTCGTAGTAGCAGAAAGCATTAGCATATGAGAAACGATAGAAGTAAAAACTTTTTCCATGTTCCACAAGGTTTTTCCCACGGCTCCGACCGCATATATGTTGCTTATGTCGACAAAAGTCTAAAGAATGTAATATTTTTAATTCAATACGGGGCAAACGAGCAGACGTATCACCTGAATGTAAGCATCACAATTATCACAAGTGCGTTACCAGCCTTTTAAAAAGGAGTACACTCTTTTCTTGAAGGTTTGAAGGTCGTATTGGTCCGGGAATACCGCAGGCGACAGTTCATTCGACAGTTTTCTTGTGAAAGGCAGAAACTTCCTAGAAAACTGCACAGTTGTGTGTGTGTGTATATTTTTCTGTAATTCATCTAAATCAGTGCGGCAGTTCTCCGTGAAAACATAACAGACGGAAAAAGAATGGATTAAACACCGTGTTTGAAAAACTTTTCAGTCAAATCCTTGCACAAAATTCTTTTTTTCTTCACTTAAAACTAAACAGTAATCACTCAAGCCCCAGACGTTGCAATCGATTGTAGTTCATATACTTACGAACAGTAAGAGCTACCAAACCTCGATAACGGAACTTGGCCATCACGCCGTCCTCACACGGTCATATAAATTATAGTAGATATTCTGTATAAATATCGAATTGACACGCGCTGTTATGAAGTGATTCACTAGAGTGAATCATCGTGTGTCACTCGATATCAACGTTTTCAATGACAATCAAAGGATTCTCAGTTATTTATTTTAGTAACTGTTACTTATATCATACAAACACTTATGCTTATATTCACAAAGTACTCTGGCACTTATAGTAATCCTGTGTCGGACTTTACTAACATATACGTAACGTTATCATTTATACCACTACGTCATACGTGAAGTTTACTCTTTTCATTTGCGTTCTTCTTCCTTAATAGTAGGGACAACCATGTTGCCATGATGGGAAAATTGAGAATATACCGAAAAAAAAAACTACAATGAAAGAAAGACTACAAGAAACACAATAAAAGTAAAACGATATTACTTCTATAAATGGATTGAGAAGTGTAGACTAGAACGTGCTTCAAAACCTAACAATACACAACAATAATATGCTATGACATTACTAAACAATGATCTTTATACCCAAACTAAATATAACCTTTATACCAAACATGGATTTTAAAATATTGATGAAGACAGTAGAAATATAATTATAACGAATTTAAAAACACGGCAAATACATTTCTTTTCACCACCATACAATTGTAACCAAACCTAAGTATAACCATACTAGTGCATCTCTAGACTCCAGCATAGGATCAACTGCACATTCTTTGGCTATCTCACCTAAATTGCATTCATACGCACAACGATTAGGCGGAAATGCAAGTTAGTAACGAATTTCGCTCCGTATAACATCCGAGCCAATGCCAGTATCAATATTTTGCGTACAAATATTTGCACTGCAGTCGAACGTACAACCGGAGGGTCAGAGGTCGAGATACTGACATCGACTCCCCTCAGCTCAAACACCACAGTTAAATTTCCGACAAACCGTGTGAATTACCTAAAATGAACATACACAAAGGGGAAACCAACTTTAATATGGGTAACTTTATGCACTTACCCCGCTTATGTTTTATATTAGTTATCTTTTATACGAAATTATTATTGTTATTATGAATGTACTACATATTATTATGTAGGATTAGCAAGCTGAAATGACAGCGGGATGGCTATATAAGTCGCAGAACTCATTACCGTTGGGGTAAACTGGTCCTTGAGTGGAGACCGTGGCTCGGCAAACGCAGTGTGTGACGTCCACAGGCCAGGTACAGTGATAATCTGCGGAAGACGTCAGGAGCTGGATGCGAGAAGCCGAGGATCGAACCATATGGCATGCAATTGGAGAGGCCTACGTCCAGCAGTGGATTGCGATAAGCTAATGATAATGATGAATCTACCGTCTATTTTGATTCAACAAAAATATTGCATGTTTCTCTGTTATATATGTGTTACTATGTCACAAGCATTTGAAAATGTTGCAATAAAATAAATAATGTTTTTTGTGAATTCATTTAAATCTGGCCATTTACGGAACCACCGCCATTTCCAAACATTGGAAAGCGTTCACAAATGAGGTTTAAAAGATCAACACAGCGCGGAATTAACGAAACAGTAATTCAATAAAGTGTCTTTGCTCAGCTACTCTGTACAGAATTGCACACATATTCACACATGTGTATGCATGCTACAAACACTACTTTACAATCCTGTTGGTGCAAATTGTTACGGAGCGAGAATCGTTACTAATGATTAATTCGTCATAATCTACTAAATGGACTCTTGATAGGACCAATTCTGTATTTTTACTTTCTTTTCTATATTTGCAAATATGTTGATTGAACTTCTTTACTGAACGTTTTCATTTTCGTTCAAAAAATTATGGCCCAAGTTGAGTAAATTAACTAATTTTGATTATGCCAAAGTAAATTTTACTTTTTTCAAATAATAAACAAGCATGTGGCTTCTGTCAAGCCGATTAAAAACATCTTTACATTCGACAATTCGGGTCAAGTAAGAAAATCAATCTTTGAAAACTTTTATCGTAAGTTATACTCTGGAACTCTGAAAAGTTCCACATCCATTCCCCATCATTGGAACAGATCCAAAATGCTATTTAGTATTGTCCAAAAAGCCAAGCATCCTGTTGATACAAAATTAAAACTGTTTTGAAATTGACTCACAGGTTTTTTTACATATTTATTTAATTTACGACCATAAATGTATTGTATTGACTAGTTAACCGACCGACCCGACCTAATGAGGTATTTCAAGGCTTGAAGTTATCTGTCGCATGTGCACCTGATCTGACCTCGGTGGCCTTTTTCGGGTTCAAAACTAGTAATCTATTAGTTTTGGACAACAACTAAAATATATTTATAATAAAAAGTATTTGAATACCCGTGAAATGTCTTTTTACAACTAAATTTCCGAATACATTCAAGGACGATTCAGTCTTACGTAGTCTCTTCGAAAATCGATTTATATCTAATATAACGAAGTTTAATAATATAATTTGATGTAGCCACTAACACAAGTATTACCTATAGAGTACATCTCTGATTATTTATACCCAAAATAAACAACATTATATTTCTGTTAGCGGCTAGTGTATGTAAGGGGACATATGCCATCAGCACCTCCCGGTCAAAAATAATAAAATCAGCATATTTTTATGTTTACGTAATGTACAATATCTTTATCAGTATGCATTTTAACATAAATATTGATATCTGTAAATGTAATTCGTACCTTATCTACGTTATCAGAAGATAGCAGCTGCCAGCTGATTTGTAGTACATATTTAGCGACCAGTCTCAGGTCATCTTGAATATTACGTAAATACATACATACGCATACAGGATTACTTAGAGGTTAATACCAACACATAATCAACAATTATCACTTGACAAATCTCGATCATACACCGTCTCATACCATTATCATTTATTTATTTCTAAATCGTACAAATTATACTACTCTTTATGTACACTATTTCTTTACTATTTATTAATATCTTACAATATCTTCTAAATAAATATATTATTTCTATCCCATCCATCTATTATCATTTGTCTTAGAAAGTCATTGAAACTAGGACCATGGCGCAGCAATTAGCTGGTATTAGAGGTCAAGTAAAAAATATTTTTGAACTTCCAAGTACCCTAGAGTAAATGATACGGAATAATGTGGAGTACGTCGACTCTTCAATGTGAGCTGAAGCAAAACAGCTTATTGGCTGCGTGAATGCTTATCGTGGTGGCTAACCATATTGAACGAGGGATGTGACGTTGTGTGTGTGCTGTTTACGCACACAACCGCGGAATTGGCTTACTCACTCATTGAGACATTACGTAGTCTAACTACACATAAATATAGACTGAAATATATTGCAATATCTTCCCGTGTTAGTAAATAACTGCCGTAATCGTATGCTGTTTATATGCTATTGCATTTATTTGATATCGATCGATATGAGTCTCTACAGTAATTGTCTGAGATGTTTCATTATACCACTATTTCTAAGACGTCTTCCTTTTTGTGTTTCATAAATCGAATGTGATTTTCTTTTATGGTATTGGGGACAAACAGTAAGACGGGTCCTTTGGTAACGATTATAGTCACCCATGGACTTCTGTAACTCAAGGCTCTCACTCATCTCGTAAAAGTAAAAATCGCTTTACACAAATTTTCTGAATAGCTTTACACAGGAAAGTCCCCATATGGATATCCCTACCGGCAAGGTCGTCGTCAGCGCATATAGCACAAGGACACCTCATTATTCCCTGGACCGTCACTCACTTTAAAAATTTCTATACCTCGAGAGTACGTCGTTTCTGCTTAACAGATACTTTGGAACCTTTTCTGTACCCTTAAGGAGACGTAGATCTTGGTAACAGCGTTGCATGACGATAGGCTGACGAGTTAAAACCGTAAAATCTGACAAAGATCTGTTAAAAAGATCTGAAGACATCTGTATAAAGGGTAAGATAAGACAGTTGTCTGTCAGCAGGCTGTCGTGAACATTTGACACCATAAATCAACTGCATTGGTAATAAAATTCCAGTATTTTACTAAGAGTTTAATTCATATGGAGGTATAAAACCAAATTTCGTAGGCAGACTTAATTTTATTTCATCGTTTATTCAACAACCAATAATTCTGCTAGATGAAAGTGTTTAATAAAATATAATTTAAAGTTGGACGAGGCAGCAAAATGATAAACGACTTTTGTATACGTTGTTTTAACGGATATTATTTATTTCTTTTAGTTGGTTTATAAAAACTGTTTACATTTTAGTCTAGACTAAACGAATAATGTTTTATTTATATTTGTATATATTTATAAACTTGACTGCACGGTTGGCCTAGCGGTTTCAGCGGTCGCCACGCTGTTTTCTCCTGCGTCAAGTGCTGTGGGTTTAAATCCTACACAGGACAACACTTTATGTTACCTATAAATTTTTGTTCTGAGTCTGGGTGTTGTTTGTGTATATTGTATGTTGTATGTTTGTAAAGTCCCCCGCGTCACAAGATGTGCATTACGAAAGAGGGAGTTGCCTCTTAAAAAAAATAATAATATTAAGGTTGACATCACTATCCGCAATGGTTTCAGGATTTCTGAACGATGAAACATTATGCAAGTAGTAAATAAAAAAGGGTCCTGGCCCTGCCTGTCTAGTAGTAATGACCCAGACTGCTAAGCAGGTCAACCACCCAGTACAAATTAATGTTTGTGTGTGTGTGTGTGTGTGTGTGTCAAGTGTACGGTGAGCGAAGTTATTAATAGTATTCCGTGGGCCTTCGCTCACTTTTAAGCTTTTTTATCTCTCGAGTGTACTTTGTTTCTGCTTGACAGATACTATGTACCCTTTTTGTACCCCTGCGAACAGGTAGATCTTAATTACAGCGCTGCATGACGATCGGTTGAATACTTAATACGTGAAATGTACTGAACGCACAAACTCACTTTGACCTTCTTACAAATTGTTAAGAAGTTCTGTACGATATGAATGGTACCATAAACTTTATAATAATTCACATGTCGACATACAAGAATAAACATTGCCACAAGCTGCCTTCAGCAAGAACATCGAAGGTTGCACTGACCACGATCAGGATCTGTTTATAAAGTTATTTAAAACATAGTCTACTGCTGGACGTGTTACATAGGCCTGTCCTTAATAAGTAAGTTTTGGCCTACGAGGCCACGCTACCCAGTTGGGTTATCCATTCAAATGTGTTTAACAACTGTTACGTCATTATGCTCATTCCTGTCTTACGGAGTCATGCTATAGCATCTTTCATTTCTTTTCAGCTAGTCAGATCCGATCCGCTTACGGAAAAGGAGTACAATGTAACTTACATTGTACTCCTTTTCCTTCCTGACCTACAATCCATGTCCACATATATGCTGGTGACAGTGGTTCTCATTGTAAAAAGATTAGCTATTCGTTTGTCTATATAGGCCTCTCCCAAGGTACTCCATAACAGCCGGTTCTGTGCTGCCCGCATTCAACGGCTACCGCAAAATTCACTAGTTTGTTAGACCAACTAGTACTTGCCAACTAAAAAAATAATAACTCCTCGTAAACCAGAAGACCATAAATAACAGATCCAATTGCTTAAATAGAACGGATGTTCTAATGCTACAGTGTGTAAGAGCTACAAGAATTTACGATTCTCAGTCCTCGACCGAATGACGTCATCGCCGTCGTAGTTTACTTCAAAATCGAGAAACACTAATTGTTACAAACAAACCGTTATCGTTTCACCGACCTTTATCTCTTGGTATGTATATGTTGATGACAATGTTTTGTCTGCTAAATTGAGTAGTGTGTCTAATTATTTGGTAATTGTCAAGTTTTGTTTTAAATATAACATACTATTATAACCAGCTCTAACTTAGTGGCTTTACAGTTTGAAAACTGGCTAATTTTCATAAATATTGCTTTCTTTTAAAAATGGGATATTAATCCAGATATCAAGGTATCTTGTTATGATAAAGGAAAACGAGTAAGCAAATCGCTACATATGTTTTTTACGTTTAAAACACTACTGAGTACAGCAATTTGTAAATCACACGGTGTTTAAGTTGGTAATAGTCTCACATTTCACCATCACATTTTTCACGTGACCCATCAAAGTTATTTACAAAGAATAAGACTTTTATATGTACCTGTCAGTCTTTCGCATAGCCTTTGACAAAGAGTAAATAAAATATTAGATACTGGCATTATAAATAAAAATGAAAAGCGTAATCTGTACCTACCTAAATCAAAGCCTGTGAAATGAATATATTCTGGTACTAAATTGCTTTAAAAAGTCTTGTGGATAGCACTGAACGTAGCCCGCACGAGGTTTACTTTGATGCGCATTGATGTTTGATGACCAAACCGCAGCTAAATTGAACTTTCACATACGGGGAATAAAACAAGACAAACTGATAAGTCATGGCATTTGCTACAAAGTTACGGAACCCGCAACATTTAATATACTGTGATTGGACATGATTTGAGCAATAACATTATTTCTGTTTACATTTTAAAATAAACGTACAACATGTTATTTTCAGATTTGTGAACGTCCACGGTCTCTATACTTATAAAACATTTCCTATAACTATTGCTCTTCCGTGTTGACAGTTTGAACTTAACACTTTCCTCTTTTGTTAGCTGTCGGCTTCAGAAGTTACATGACCTTTAAGTAAAGATCAACGATCTTTAATCATTATACAGCACTTTAACCTAATTATAACTTTAATACAAAGGAATTATGTACTTTTGTTAAAAGGGTCTCAGCCTCAATGTAAGTATACTCTGTGAGACATTATTGAAAAGTTGGTTACGGATAATTAGGTACAAAAACAACCACGAAAACTTACGGTTCAATAAACTGATCAAGGTCTACTACAACCAAAAAATGTGACCTATAATAATAGGTATTAGGTTGAAAACGCAATAAGTAACGTGATACTAACCGGATAACCTGACAC
This sequence comes from Hyphantria cunea, assembly GCA_003709505.1. Classification (NCBI taxonomy): domain Eukaryota; kingdom Metazoa; phylum Arthropoda; class Insecta; order Lepidoptera; family Erebidae; genus Hyphantria; species Hyphantria cunea. Next base: position 870,294 of record PKRV01001370.1, on the reverse strand, counting down.
TAATGGTCTAGGTTCCATGAAGCAACATTTTAGTTAAGAGATGAGTATGCCGATCAACTCAAGCTGAATTAACACACTCATAGCACTTGAAAAATTCATAGAATTTGTAGTTCTGAGAGAGCTAAAACCCTATAAAAACACGTGACCATTATGCAGATTATTATTATTATTATACATACCATAGTATGTATGGTATTCAGGTTTGTTTTATTTATATATTCGATCTCGCGAAATTTTAATCCGATTCATTTAGGTTCTAACTTCTGCCTTACAAGAAATTAATTATTTTAGGATTAGAGCGTGCTATATTTTATTTTGGATTTACAATTGTTTTGGCTAGTTGCCTCGGAATATGGTATCAAAATAAATTTGTTTTAAGTAAGAAACTTGCGTAACATTATCGTTAGCCAAACAATTAGAATTTACCTATAAACGCCTCTTAATATAGACGATGTTTATGTTACGTTTCCTGCTGGATGTATAGAACTAGAATGCTTTACCATAGTTCCATGTTATGATAGTATTTTACAAACTGTTTGATGGGACTTTGTTCGCTTATAGTTTCTAGACTTTTTATCCCTGTGTCATGGGGATATGTATATATATAAATAATAAAAATACAAATAGTTTTTCTCTGGTACACGACGTTCGACGATTTTGTTTATTGATTGAAACTATTGTCACTCGCTTTTATTTAAGGTATATATCTTCGGATTATAGGTTAGCAGTGTTCTTAAGCAAATATTACATCTCTTGAACTGCGATATTTCACTTACTAAAACCACTCACTATTTTGTTACTTGAATCCAAAGTAATATTCTGTAGAAACCCATATAATTTGTATTTTGAGTATTTTAAAAACGCATATCAGTAACTTAGGTTTTAATACCCTGCCAATGTCTTTTTTAAGATATAATCGAGAATGGATGATGCCAAATCGCGTCATTTAATACCAATAGCGTGTATTTATATGTGTTGATGAGTGAGTTTGTATGTTTACACAATGGTTATCCTTAGAGGAATATGAATGCTGCTAGGCATATAGATCATAAGTTTCCTTATTATATCTAATAGGTAGAAAACCTAGTGGGACAATATATTCTTGTTTTGTTGGATGACTTACCTGCTTAAATTAAAAATAAAGAAATAAGTATTTCGAACATCTTACACACAAGGCTATGTAGTCCCGAGCTAAGCAGAATTTATGTTATAGAACAAAACAACTGATATACATACATATATTTTTTTTTATAAATACAAAAATTTAATACATAAAGATACCCAAACTCGGAAATAAACATTTGTAGATCATATAAACATTTGGTCAAAATAGGGAATCGAAATCGAGACCTCAAGCACAGCAGTCGCATACGCCACCACTGAGCCACTGAGGCAGTCAAATTAAACGTACTTATTGCTGAAAATATTAGTTACACATAAAATATTATCTTTATATTGAATATATACTTTAGTTAAAAATGTTATAATCTAAGTTTCATTTTACTACTATCTTTAGGAGCGGAATAGTGAGTATATAGTATTCTGTTTGTGTGTATCTGTCTGTGGCATCGTAGCTCTCAAACGGATAGACCGATTTCGGTACCGATTTCGGTGCGGTTTTTTAATTTGAAAGCCAGTTTCCTTGCGCTGGTTCTTAGCTTTGTTTTTGCGTAAGGAGGTTTTTATTTTTTTTATTTTAACTTGTTAGCAGGAAAATACTATTTGTCTGTTTACAACACATGAAATTGGAAGTTGAAGGTTTGTGTTTTCGTGCTAGCAAACTCGAATTCCAACTTGAATTGAGGAAGGATTAAGCAATTAGTGCAGCTGTTTACACGCGAATAGAGATTTTTAATTTAATACAATAGTCAATTAACACTAATGACCATATTTGCAGTACAATATTATCGTGGTATTATTTTATATTGCCTTTGATTTCATTTCACTTTGTTTTTAAAACATTGACGTCATGACTGCGATGTGATATTCATGATCATAGTTTGAACTACATTTTTGCTTACGCTATGGTAGACTGTTTATGGTCTATATCTATACTAACATTATAAACAGGTAAAGTTTCTAACTTTGTATGTTTTTAGAGGGTAATCTATTTTTATGGTATAGGCGCAAACGAGCAGATGTATCGCCTAATGGCAGGCGATTACCACCGCCCATGGACGCTCGCAAAACTAAAGGTGTCACAAGTGCGTTGCCGCCCTTTCGGGGGATGGGGACCGGGGGACCAAACCACAACCCCTCCCCAATCCCCCCATTGGGAAGGGGTTGTGGTTTGGTCCTCCGGTATCCTCACTCACTAAGTGAAACACAGAGCAAGCGCGGTTTTCTATGAAGCCGTGGTATCACTTCGGTCCTGACAATTCTTTCACTACCAAAAAGTGACACAATTCAGGAGTGATATAGGCCATATTTTATTATGGCTGAAAAAAAACAGTTAAAATAATAGTATTTGTAATGCGAGCGGTTAACGCCCAAAGAAAGGGGCACGGGTCGTCTATTATTTAAATAAAGTTGAAGTATTTGTCTATAATTTCAAATAAACAGGTTTTTACTAAATTCATTTGAAAGTATAAGCGATACATACATCAAAAAATATTTTTTTTAAATTCTGACTGTAATTTTAAGTCAGTTTTCTCCGGTTATTTTCTAGAATGGCCGGACCGAATTCGACGCGACTTTCACTTGCAGATATAAGTCTGTATCTATCTGATGATTTAAGGATTGACTTGGGCTACTTTTTTAGACAAACTTCGCCCAACGTCTACTTCGCGGTTCACGTAGTATTCCGGTCAGATAGCTAGTTTTTATGTATTACTGCCGTTGGAACTACATAAGAACATTATAAAAGTCACGTATGTGTCAAGTATGGCCAATGCGAATATGACTCAGCCGGCAAATTGAAGAAAATAGTCATGAAATTTATTAGTTTCCCTTTCTGATTAAATTTTCTCATAGACAATTGTTTATCAAAGAATAATTAGATACATAAATAGGGGTAGGCAGAGACAATTCAGCTCCATTAGCTACGGTTCTGTTACACGTATTTTGCGTCGTTAAATGCATTCACGTCGATTCCTGATGCACCTGTTCAGAACAACACCAAATTTTGCTCGTCCACGGCAAACACAATTAAATTATTTAGTCAATTTTGCCAACATTCCTAGTACTTATCCAGCCTTTATTACATCATGATACCCTAACCATTTCAAAGGAGCTCACTAACCAGAGATATTCTTCAAATTGGAGTTTTTAATCCCTGCCAGTTAAAGTCTACAATACCTTGTACACATTATACACACAATAGGTAATGTGCACAAATGAAGATATTTTTTTATTTTACGAGTATTCTCATTAAACGTGTACAAAGTTCTATTATTTATTCTGAGATAATTAGTTGAAAAATTGACAATTAATGCTCATATTAGGTATTATCAGTACTATGGCAATCAGACCTCACATAAACATACTCAAAATTTGTGATCACATTATATCTTGCATATTTATATTCAGACAAAAATCAAATAACCGTGTCTTTTTCCACTATTCTTTTTCTTAAGTGCGACTCAAAACGACGATCTAGCAGGTATCAGTTAAGATCACTTACTACTATCGTATCTTACGTATCCATAAGTCGGTCAAATAAATTAAATTACTCAAATATACATCATACTATTTCAAGGCTGGGTTTTATCTTGAAGCATTACAATTTCTATTATAAAACATTTGGATTCTCGGTTCATATATTTGTAGGTTTCTCCAAAGAAATAGGAAGAATTTGTTATTAATTTGATTTTTTTTTGTTTGGTTTTACAATAAACAATTTACACAGATTAGTGAAGTAAACTCGAAATCTAGCCCAACTTGTGTTTGAATATACTAAAGATAAAAGACAGTGTAATGTTCTATAGATAGATAATGAATTGATAGCGGTAGTGTGAAATTTGATAACTACTTATATTTGTAATTATAGGAGGTGAAGTTCGAAATACAATTGTGTACATCGATAAATATATATCGATAAATGACTGTTAATAAACGCGAGTTATATAAAATTTGAGGGCTCACACTTTCTACCAGCCAGTTTTCAATGACAGGTATGCCACTATGATCACTACGACTAAACAAACCGCCCCCAATCAATCCCTGGATCCAATATCCCTTTGTTGACTTAGTACTCCCAATTTCCGCCTAAAATCACAAGACCATAGACGGCTATTGGTTAGCCATATTTCACAAACAGTGAATGTGGGAAAACGTCTTTGTTTACCGTGTATTATTAATTTATTAGAATATATAAGTTATATTTAGATATAATAAGATAATATAACGGTATTATTAGATTTTAGTCGGGTTCTCCTGTGTGCAGGTGTCCGGGCAAGCACTTACATCTGCTTTTCAATATTATTATTATATCTCTAGAAGTTCATTATTAAATCAAACGTGTTTTTTTATCAGTGAATGATACATACACTGCGGCATAGAAAAATACTGAAACCAAACGTTTTCAACATTTCGCTTGGGAGTTTCCAGCGGTGTAATGAGCATAATAAATATGCCCATACGAGCGATATGGTTACCACAGAACGAGCTACTTGAGACATTGTCTTATATACGACTATTACGTATTAGCTTTTGCCTGTATCTCTTCCCTATATACTGGCTATCTCGCTGACTGTTTTAACATTTTTATTTCTCAATTGATAGTAATAATACAATCGTCAAATGTTAAGTGAAGTTTACATAAAAGAAAACTACATCCAATTAGCAGATAAGCGTCCAGCAATGCACAGATAAATACCGAATAAATGTTTTGAGTTCTGTTAATTTGGTAAGACCCCTTCTCAGGTTTTGCTACACTCGGTGGTTATTTCTAATCACTGAGTTCAACTAAGCTATGAGCGCCTCTATGAGGCGTCCTATGAGGACGTTAATTTTGTCAATAAATAAAACTCCAAATTACTATTGAAGACTAAAAAAGCCATTTGTTAACATTACATTACCTAAAATTTAAAGTCCATAAAACTTAAAAATACACTATTTGGTTTTCCATTCCTTAGTTACTAATAGAGCATCAAGAACTTTTAATTTACTGAACTATGCTGTGTGATAAGACACGTTTCTTTTGAGACTACAGCATATCTTATCTTACATAAGATGCGATAACGAAATGAAATGTTTTTTTTTTGCAAAATAGTTGCACATTGGCTGTATTGAATGTACACACAAATAAAAACTTCAAAATATATAAAATTTAATTCACAGTATAATAATTTACTCAAAGTTTTGACTGAGGTTAGAGATTAGATCTTATTAATATTATAAACGCGAAAGTTTGTTAGTATGGAGAAATGTTTGTTACTGTTTCACGTAAAAACTACGAATGGATTTTAATGAAACTTTACAATAATATAACTTATACGTCAGAATGACCCGTAAGCATGAAGATATAATTCACACAATATCTTTGTACCGCGGGTGACATCGCGGGACTCAGTTAGAAATAGTCTAAAATCACAACGCGGGACGACATTGTTTGTTTTTTTTATAAGGAATAAGGAACAAGCGAGCAGACTGATCGCCTGAAGGCAAGCGTTTACCATCCTGGATCGATTGTTTGATCACATTTTCTGTCTCTAAATGTGATTTGTATCTGCATTATATATCTATAAATAACACTCAGACACGCACTCTACATATTTTATATATTTATGACAGGGTTGTAACAAAATGCAGGCATTGTTGTTTTTCTTTTACAGAGGTAGTATATATTACCCGTTGATAATGTAGATGTCCAATGGTTAAAGTAATTCCAAAATGGTTTCTAGCGGTGTTAGCGTTAAAAACAAACTAGTCAGTAGTTTAACATTAACAGTCTTCAGTAGTCCACTGCTGGATTTCCTAAGCAAGGAAATGCCTATGTCTCTACCAGGGCCTACAATCACGCTGGCCAAACGGATTGATAAAGGGTTTGTTTTAAGTTCTTCTTCGCCTTAGTAATGTTCTTGTCTTGCGTATGTATGCTCTTACGTGTGTGTAAGTGCGTTTCATCAAATAGCTCCTATGCCGTCATGTTGGCATCAGGTTGGCATAGTAAGAAAATAAAGTAAGACAGTTGAATATCTTCAAAGAAATATCAAAACTTTATATTGCGTCAATCGAACTTAAAAAATCTACCTTCATGTGATGTAGTAATATAAGCAACACTTGCTTGCGCTACTGCCAACGTGGCGAGAAAAGAACTATTCTATGTAATGCACTAAAGTCGCCCATCGCCGTCCTTAGACACCCATGAGATGAGGGGTGGTGAAACTCCCTGTTCTTATGGTGACCAAACAGCTGATAAATACTCATGTATATATTTCTAAATACATTCATGCTATATATAAATTACACAAAGCCGCAGAACTATAGATCGTGGTCATCACACCACATCTGTCCTGTGTGAACCGAACCAATGACCGCCGTCTTGGTAGGCAGGGTTACTAGCCAACAGACTTACAGACCAGTCGATATAACATTGACTATCATATTGTAAAGATTTTATTAAAAAATAAACAAGCTGCTTAACCTCGTTATTAAGAATACGGAATGTCTTCGTCCCTATTGATCCTGTGGATCCTAAACATCACTGCAAAGTGAAGTGAAACTTGATACAAATACTTTTTTTACGTGTGGAAACCCAAGGGCCGTCACCCCACCGGGGTTTGCGGCGAGGCGGTATATTAAATCGAACCGACTAAAACCACTCGGTGTGACACTCTACGCCTGAGACGAGAGGGATTATTAGGACTTCCAGACCCCTCTCAGAAACTTTACACAAATACCATACCAACCCGCCTGGCCAGGATGGTATAATAGGCCAAAACTCCCTCTCTAAAGAGAGGCCATGTCAAATACTGAACCGTGGATTGTTAGAGGTTGTCAGATGGTGAAGATCCAGGGGCGCGTTTAGATTCAAAACATATTTGTAACCTGAAGGAAAGCCCAACCATCCATCATAATATTATTAGAACATGTATTTTCATGATGATAAAAAATTGACCGGTTTTTGTTGCGGTTTCGGATATTGTTGACTTCGTTAATTGTTTTTTCTAATAATTTTGTAGGAATTGCTTTAATTATCAGTCTAAAAATATTATCATTTATGTGGTAAAATACAATATTCATTAATTGCGCTATCGTACACAAACATGACAATTTATGGTCTACTCTCCCTCCGTCTTACGAATTGTCGATCAGGTCACGTGTTCTGACGCGAGTATAACATTTTTTACCCATCTCAAAAAAAGTACACAACGCTGCTATAGAAGTTTTTACCTCAAAAAATGATACTTGTACAAGACATGTCGTAGATTTTAGGACGAATAACTAAACAGAAAAAACCCTCTTTTCGTTTTCAGTAAACCAAACACAAATTTATAGTTTTTATTTATTTCTTATTATAATTAATACTTTTTGCCAGTAATCAAATAAAGTGTGAAAATTTTAACTTTCTAGGTACTTATGACATGAGATGCTCATGGTTCATGAGATACCTAAATCCCACCAAAGGATATACTGCGTTGGTGGTACTAAACACTTGGTTGGTTAAGGAAGATCATTGTAGTCCTTTGAGTACGCAAACGTAAAAACATGTCACGAATTGATAAAATCACTGTTTAAACATATCGTTAGGCACTGAAACATCTTCAACTTTACGGACTCACGTAAATAAATGACTCTTATAAAACCTAAGGTTAATAAACCCCACTCGTTATACTAACTGTTGACATGCCGCACATATAAATAAAAACAAACAAAAAAAAAAGAAAAACAAACTAACTTAAAACCGTAAAAGTACACCTACAACATAAAACCTACCTTTAAAAATCGCGGGCATATTAATTCGCCAAAACAAACATACCATAAACAAAAATATAATACAAACACAAAACTCCAATACAATTTACAAAAATAAACTGTAGCGTACACCTGAATTAAGGCCCGCTGATACTACACTGAAAGTGAAAACGAAATTATCGATTTATTCAACGAAAGTGAACGTTCCCTCCATAACAATAGGTATGTAGCTAGTTATACATTGTACACTACTCTGAATCCACTTCCCCGTAGGTATATAAAATTCCGCGAACCGTATCAAACAAAATACTAGAGCCGCGGTGCCGGTGGTGCTATCAAGCGAACCTCTCGTGTCGGATATTTTTAGTCATGGCGCCACTCTTGCCGGGAATGTAATATACTTGTCTTGTTTTATATAACGCATAGCCTTATACTATAATGCTTCTGGTTATCCAGCACAAAAATCGACCGGTGACATTACGCAGGCGCGAGCCTCAGTCACTTTCCGCTGTCTGTGCTGTCACTCTAAGTCCAAATTGTTTAACAATTACGCTCAGCTCGCACAGCGTACTACTATCTACTAGAAGTAAGAAAACTTGGTCGCACAGCACTCACCTGTTGCCAGTAGTCTTCTAGAGACAGCTTCCATTCAAAGTAGCCAGTATCGGTGACATCCTGAAGTTCACGGAATAAGTTGCCGCTCGGCAATACGTCCATCGCGTTAACATGCGACGTTGTACGGGCTGGATAAACACGACGTACGACCCGACAGAGTGGTGGCCCGCGACCGACTGAACGCGATCAACGGCTCCCCGCGCCTCGCGCACCTCACATAGAGTACGTAAAAACAGAGACGGCAAGACGAATCTTGTTTCTCTTCTTTTTATTCCGTAACGCTCCAGGATTAATGGGCATTATAGTAAAAAAGGGAGTTATGGTGTTGTAGGCACAACTTCGTACTCACATACGCGTTGTATTTTAATTTTCTTAAATAAACCAGATATTTAAATGAATTACAACTAATATAATAATGTTTAAAATAAAGTTAATCATGAATTAATAGGTTATGTTTAATTGTGTTAGTCTGGTGAAAACCTTAGAAAGTTTCTATAATTTTAAGTTATTCTTAAAGTTTAAGTAAACTTTTAAAATATTACTTTGTTGCTGACAATAATATACACAGAAATAATGAATACACAACATGTTACGAAAACTTTTATGAAGTTTAGCTTAGTTATTATCTTTCTGGGCAGGATATCTCAAATGTAGGCTTTCCCCGTTTGGCTCTCCCTGTTTGGCTCTACCCGTTTCTATATTTATTTTAATGTAAAAGAAAGTCGTGTTAATTGCATTTTTATAACTCAAGAACGGCTGATTCGATCTGACTGAAAATTGATGAGGGGTAGCTTAAAACCAGGAGACGCACATAGGTTTTTTTTTATTTATGCCTTATCCGTAGTTGTTGTTGCCGTGTACCGTGGGTAACGCCGCGGGGCTCAGCTAGTAAAATATATAAGTATAGTTCATAAATTCTTCAGCTTAATTTCTTGATTGGTTAAAAAAATCTAGGTTCAAGGGATTCCCCACTTATATTTATAGATATATCTACTGCCGCTGTTTAAAATTATGTAACTATACATCTTAATATATAGTTATGAATATTAAGTTACAAATGTAAGTCACAAACAAACTCATGAAGAAATATGAGAAATATTGCCTGTTGATAAGGAATTTGACTGCATATCGGTCCCATTGTTTATTTACTACTGTACTCCTGTAGGATTTATTTAGGGTTTTGAAAATCCTTTATATATCTATACAAATAAATGGACGTTTGTAATCGCAAATTACATTGATAAAGAGACAATTGAGTTTGACGAAAAAATTTAAATTTTTGAAACAATGCCCGAATACAAAGATTATATTAGTTCGTTTGGGTAACAAGATACACTAATTAAGTATAGTACTCACGGTAAAGTTTGTCCACACACTCTAAGTCACCTAGGAAGCTATCGATTGTGTTGGAGAAGACGATAACGTACTACACAGAAGAGATGATACCGCATCAACCCTTAATAGGTCGCTCTTGTATTTAGAGCTCTCTTAATAACAAGTAATATTATAAAAAAAAACCCGACTGCGTCAATATCTGTCATCTTTATTAAATTCAGTATTTTTTTTTTAATAATTAGAAGTCATATGTAGTCGTAATCACTGTCAAAAACCCTTTATTTTGATACCAACCGCGAAGTATGCTTAAAACAATTTTTTTTAGAATCCTTTTTGGCGCCAAAATCCTTAAATTTTGTTTTTTTTTTATTTTGATGTACCCAGTGTCACTCTCACGACTGAGACAATTCTATTGACACAACTCACATAAAATACCATAAGCGGTTTAGGCTCTAGTGTGTGCCAAAGAAGTAAACATACATATTTTACATACACCCGAAAATGGTTTTGGTCTACTATATTGCGGCTAGACATAGATATAGAGTTAGTTTCGAGTTTTATCTCTTTACAATGCAGTTTGTTCTTCTGTTATTTCTTTCTTAGTCGGCTCTTACAAGTCCTGCAATAATGGGGATAATCGTTCCGTATTCTTCATACGTCACCACATGGACCAGTCTAGCCTTAAGAATTAGAACTGCATGGCTGATATCCACTTAGAAAAGAATTATGGAGTGTCACTGCGTCTAGGGAAAGTGTAAGACATCATACAGTGGTCATCCGCGTCAAGCAAAATCTAGGTAAGAGTAAGTGCTAGACCTCAGCGATTTATTTCAAGCCGATGTTGTTTATATTTATATTTATTGAATGCTTTACGTACACCTTTCAATAGATGAAAAATCAAAGATGTAAATCAAGAGATGAAACTGCTGTGCTCATAGCCCAGTTGCACTCGGTGTTTAGAAACAATCACCGAGGGTAAGCTACGACGGCGCTTTCATTGCCTGAATGAGTGACCGCTAGTGGCATGATACCATGAGCTCCGTCGTGATTAGGAGGTCACGTTATGCAATCGGTCCCGGTTATTGTCACAGGTCGTAAAGCTTAGTTGGATGTCTTTGGGCGGCTTGAAAACATCCAACAGCAAGATTACGTACCTACAACGTTATATGCCAGTCTCCAATTTGTACCCGGCCAGCGTGGTGACGTATGGCCTTGACCCTCACCTGAGAGAAGATCTAAGCCCAGCAATCGAACATTATAGGTGGTTGATGTTGATGAACTAAAAGTACCTAACTCAATTCCATACCATTAATAATGATATTTATAATAAAGGTTATAAATATCCGAAACGCCTCGGTATTCCCCTGAAATATCTTATTATTCAAAACATTATCTCTTTTAATAAGAGGGAGAGAGGGAGTGGTAAGAGTACATTAAAAAAGAAAAAATGCCTACCGCAGTCTTTAAATCTCACCCTTCGTATTGCTTACTTAATTATTAAATTTCTCTTTAAGTAACTCTTCATTTGTTAATTAATTTTATGAAATTGCCCTTGACACGCGCTTGCCACTAATCCTTCCTCAAAGTTATAAGATAATTGTATTTAAAAAATACAGATGTTTCTCTTAAAGGAATGATACTTGAACCTGTAGATACCTAATTATTATCAAACACTACACAAATGTAGCACAAATTCAAAGAATTGACATAAAAATATAAATGATGAATATTTACGGTTGTATTCATGTAGCCTTTTTGTGTATGGACCTGCCAAAATGACTCTCCTTCGCCTGATGGATAGCATGAGCAGAACCCAAAGGTGATGGTCACCATCCTCATTGCGAATGCAGACAATGCAGCATGGTAACGCATATTATGGCGGCCTATTGATGCTTCTGTGACATTGGGCCTCCGGTCTCGTACTCACCAATGAAACTCGATAACACAACCGCTGTCATTTTATGTTAATTTTCTTGGCAAGGGTAGTACTGCGCCTTCCAGGGTTTTCCTTCCTAGGGTGTACCTGGTTCCCCGGCTTCTAGTATCCGCGATGGCGTGCGGTTTTAGTCGGTTCGAGTCCGACATGCCACCAGGAGGTGGTATTTGAGGGGATTTCCGCACGAGAAAAAAAAAGGGTAGTACCGCGCCTCTCGAGCCGGTCCGATCGAGCTGAAATCAGCGTGGCTCTACTAACTCGACCGTACTTTATACGACTACTTTAGTTTCGGACCCAACGTGGCCGATTTTCGAGCAGTGGAATGTTTTACAGCGACGAGATCAGGGAATGTAATCCCTTAGACATGTGTTCAGATATTTAACTAATATGAGTAAAAATCGCTAATGTTTTATGTTAATTGTATACATCTAAACTAATTATATCGAACATTTATTATTGTTTCAGTGTTATTTAATTTTATTGTCACTTTTTTATATATTTGTAAACCTATAACATTATTTTTAAAAATCGGTCAATGTAGGCAACACATTGCCGAAAATGAAAAACATACAAATTCATCCATCAAAAAACTTTCAACAAATTATTGTCAGAAAGTCTTTTAAATAATTACTTACATAACATTTCGTATTACGTTTTTAAACAAATTACAAAAATTAAAACAAGAATCGTAAAGTTTGTTAAATAATATTGTGCCTCGGCATGGTTTTCAAACTTTTGTTTTCGAAAAGAGAGGGGTACCATCTTCAATCATTCTCAAAGCTTTCTTATCTATAGCGTATAATTTGGATACTATACTATACAGCTGTACCTTCAGTATTAAATACCAAGTTACCTTTCAGCAACAGCCTTTAAAAGTCTACTGCTAGATATAACTCTCTCCTGAGAAAGGAGAGACTCTTAGGAGGAGGGGGATAGGTTTGTTTCGACTTTTTTTTCTATATGTCTTGCACAATTTGTTCCTTTAGTCCCTTCTTACGACATACATGAGATGAATATGGTGACATTCTGTATTCTTAATCACCACACGGAGTGTAAAATAATAAATGCCGAATAGTGTAGTGATACATTTTAAGGCGGCTCTTGAGTTGCAACTATACATACTCCCTTACCACGGAGTGAGTCTTCTACCTGCTAGAAGAAAACAATCATTGTATGGTGAAATATGCCAAAGTTCTAGCTTTATGGCCGATGGACTCAAAAAGTTCTTGAGTATCGTCCGTGTAAACCGTGGCGTTGATAGCGTGCACAAGGTGGTCAGAGTATCATATGAAGGTCTCTGGAGGTTTTTGGATGTGGGCCGGTTGTCATGGAGAACCATGGGGAAACCAAAGTCCAAAATGGACACTTCGCCAAACGTGGGCCAGCTCGACCGGAGCGAAACCATGTCCTCACAGAAAACTATTATACTAAAATAAAAGAAAGATAATACTGAAGTTGATAACGAACGATGATTTCTTATCATATCATCCAATATTTAGTGAATTTGTTAGTGAATCGGAGTAATTAGTTATTCAGTTATTATTGATTATAAATTATTGCTCGAAATTGAGACACAATTAGTGGAACGCATTACTGACACTAGATCGTATCTCAAATCACTTAGGAACAGATATTTAGTACCAAAATTTACATTGCTGGTTGAGGGCTGTCCGTAAATGAGATTACTAATTGTATCTCTAAAGCGTTCTGATCACATCACCACATCAACAGCCATTTACAGTCCACTGCTGTACATAGGCCTCTCACTCAGAAAGGTGGTTTCTACTTAATATACCACGCTGGCCAGACATTTTATTTTAGGGGTGGTTTCAAGATTTTCTTCTCTTTGCAGTGGTATTGTCATGCGTTACTTGCCCTTAAACACCTCTTAACTAAATTAAACTCTTAATATTAACGAAATCCCTCAAACCATGAAGCTGCTAACCTTTATACGTTGAGGCGACTTCCGCATATAGCACAACAGAAAACATATGACAGCGTCATCTGTCGAAGATACACTGAACCACGTAGTAACGTAGTATACAAAAAAGCTACCAATCCTGCATCGCGCAATCAAAGTTCTCGCGCCGATTAGCATATAAACAGGCATGATCACCTCACCTAGTCGGAGGATTCTCCTTTTGCGTTGGAGGGACAATGACACCCTTTCCTCCACATAAGTCACTGTGTAATAACAAATATACTTAGCTATTCTTTCTCATCTTTTTTTTACTATTCGTGGCAAATATATCCTGTTAACACAATGAACGGTCAACATACGATAGCGTTAGGTCTGTTTCTTCTGGCCTCTTTTAACATACTATGATAGTTTAACAAATAAATTTAAGTTATTACTGTTTTATTAATAAACTAGTTGACCCGACCAACTTATGCCCGCTACAGCTTCCTACAGGTAGTACAGTTGCGAACTAAAAAAATATTATGCTTTTGTTTCTCTCATAATTATCTTTAATACACACCTTTTCCTGATTATTCAATTTGGTGCTTGCGATCGGAGGTTGTTATTTATACGTATATATCTTTGTATAATATATATATATATATATATATTTATGTCGGAGAATGAACGATTACTTATTTAATTTGAATGATACCACTATTGTATGATGTTGACAGTCTGTTATAAAGTTGTCGATGTCTGTCACTTCCATCTGTCAGTAGTTTGTACGTTAATAGAGGACTTCACTTGCTCCCGAAACGTCGCCTGCGCCGGGTGTGGGCACTGACTGATTTAAAATATAAGATGGCGGACTTAGATATAAACCAGGTGGATTCAAATCTTTTTGAATCTGCGACACACATATATTTATATAATTTCCAAAAATATTTGAGTCAAGTTATTTTAAGTGTCTCTTACAGAACCAAGGTTTTTAGGTTTAAGACGATAAACTAACTCACAATGATAGGACAGATCCCAACAAATAATATTTATACCCCATTAAACTAAAACACCCAATAAAAAATTAAAAACATAAAAATACTGAAAAATAAGCCGATGTAAAGACAAAAATATTACAAACTAGCTGACACGGCGAACTTTTTACCGCCATATTCATTTTCATTATTTTTTTTTACACACAACTTCCCTCAAGGCCGCAGAGTATCCGAATAAGCGAACTAAAAAAATATAACACCTCCGGTTCTCTTTTATTTTTTCTATACAAACCTTGTCCTGACAATAACAAACTCGTAAAAAGTTCAAATTATTTTCAGGTTCTAATTATTTTACATAAAATGTTAACAAATATCTAATTAACTTAAATAATACTTTCCAAAGTGTGTGCCAAGATAGATCGACTCTTCCTAAATGTAATCAATCACTTGTGTAAATTGCAGCCTGAAACGCCGCCGGCCGGTAAAATGTGGTGGGGTACAATTGAGAACGCCACCGACACCCTCAGGCATCCAGCTGAATATCAGCCGGCGCGCTTTTGTATAATTGCGGGAATTCGGTTATACGCCTCACAATAGTGAGAGGAATAAACATCATATCGGAAGCGAGAGAAATCGGAGCAGTTCAGCGTGAAATGTGACTTTAAATGGTATTGTATTTATAAAAGGGTAGTGAGTGCAATGCTTTTATCCTCGGTTTATTGAAACAAATTTTAAAAATTTATTTTTTTCAACGCAAAAAGAATGGTGCAATAATTTTGATGTCGATATCTGTCTGTGTGTTAGTGTGTGTGTGTGTGTGTGCGGTGGTTCTTAGCTATGTTTGGTTAGTATCGGTCCAGTGCTGTTAGAGTTTCAGCTCTTTTCCAAAATGATGTAAGGTATTTTTGACGTATGATTACTCGATTAAATGCTTGCGTAGAGGACTTGTTTAATTTTTAAATTTTAGCTTGTTTCACGAGAATTGAGACTTTGATGTTAATTCAGAGATTTCAGAGTTGTAATGTTAATAGTAATGAAAACACAGAACTTCAATGAAAAATAAGTACCATAATAAACCACATGTATACTGTACGCATTATATTCTGAAATGTGCTTTAACAACAGTTTGAAAATAGTTGCGTGCTAGCGACAGCTTTTTACCGATTGCTTTGTATGAAGAGGATGTCATAATGTAAGAGGATGGCCAGAGACACAGGCTCGAACAGTCCTCTGAGTGCAGGAAGAAAGTTAGGTTTTCTCACAACAAAAATAGTTCAGCTTTGAATATCTACATCTTCAGACTGACCGTTACCTTAAATGCTATCTTAGCAGTGTGTCTATGATACATTTTCATTAAAATAATTTTACAGGAGATAAGATTTAAATACTTAATCGAAGTTATCGCAGGTAGATTACTAAAAAACTACAAGAATTTACTACAGTGGTATAGTCTTCTCCCTGGCCTTTATTTGTGATCAGTTTTACTCGCCAACAGGTGAACTGAATTCGGAGGTTGAACTAGTTGTCAATATACCTGAGGGCACTGACTTTCCAATAATGTTTGCTATAGATGTTTAGGATAACCGGGACCAACGGCGTCACAGACTCTCCGAGGCACGGGCGTATACCCCGGGGGATAGAATTCTTGAAAAATTGAGAATTTCTAGTAAGAAAAAATCTGCAATACTTTTTGGCACGAACCAGTAATCGAATCCGAGATCCTAACTGCTAGATCAACGACACATTTATTTAGTGCTAGTATCTACTAAAGAAATTTTTTTGTTTTTTATTTTAGTTTCTTATATTTTTCTCTTCAACAAATACCTACTTATGACAATTATGTTTTTAGTATTAGTTTGTTTGCTGAAGATGTAAAAGTAAAAATAATAATTTCAAAACCTTATTTTTTCTATACTATAATAAATGAAAAAATCTGACACCCCATTTAGCTACAAAGCTTACAATAAGTAACTCACAGAGGTTCACCTACGAAGACATAACGAATATTACATTTATTCCACACTTCTCTTGTACCAACTATATATAATGATCGTTATTAACGCATTAGTCAGCAAGGAATCTTCCCGTAATTGAGTTAATTGATGGTAAAAACAACTTGTATTAAAGCTGAAGTTGAATATGAACATTCATGCAATCTATAGTGGTATCAAGTGCGCAAAATTCTTATTTTAAAAAAGACTAGCTGTTATCCGCGGTTATTGTAGCATAACCACCTAAACTTTGAAACAAATATATTCAGATCGTACAAACATTTGATCCGACTCGGGCATCGAACACGAGACCTCAAGCACAGTAGTCGCATACGCTACCATTGCTCCACCGAGGCAGTCAAGTTCCAGAGATTAGCCGGAACAAACAGATAGACAGACACACAGACAAAATTTTTGTAGAAAATGTTGTTATTATGACTATAACAAAATCTTTCGAACTTTATTTTTGTCAGATGCAAAAACCATGCAATTAACGAATAAGTCCACTTAACGAGATTTTTTGTAACCATCGCTCCATGCTGCTGTTAGTCTGGGTTACATTCGAGTTGAACTTAAATTCTTCTTCTTCATCTCCTTCCCCTCATCTGTTTTCCATCCCTCAAGGCCGGCAACGCACTTGTGACACCTCTAGAGTTGCACGTGTCCGTGTCCTTTATTATGTATATAAAAAAGATTAAAATTTAAAAATATTTCAGTTAATTATCACTCATTTCAGTTATATTATCGAGAACGGTATTAGTCTCTCTGTATTTAATTATCTTTAATTATGTTCAAAAAGAAACGTAGAATGGCTAAGCGTTAGCCAGAAGCAGCAATAAACTCTCACAAAGAAAAGAAAATTGCGTTGTTGTCTCTTCAGGCGCTCTATTCAATTTTATCGAAGGCGTTCTAGCTAAGCCTTTATCAGGTTACATGTGGTACAATAGCTTTTGATATAAATTCAAGGGTTTCGTAACATCTTCGTTTACTTCTAAACCTATTTATTTGTTGCCAAGGAAAATAATTTTTACGTTACTAAGTCTTGAATACTTTGTTCACTTATTACAATAGTGTTATGTTTAAAATGTTTTGTGGCCATCTGTATAATTCTTATAAACTTTTCATATTTAATTACTGGCTGAGTTCCGCGGCTTATTGTTGTACCTTTACAATCGCGGGTAACACCGCGGGGTAAATCTAGTCTACAAAAAGCAGCCTAAGTTACTTCTTATTACATCAGCTATCTGCCAGTAGAAGTTCCATCAAAATCGGTCCAGTTGTTCCAGAGATTAGTTGGAACAAACAGACTCTGTCTGTCAATCTGTCTATAAGACAGATTGACAGACAGAGAGACCAAACTTAAAAAAAAATGATATAATATAATAATGAATATTTTGATATATGTACCGTGTATATGTATACACGTGTATATGCATATGTATGCATTTAGTAAAAAGGAGCTATCTTAATATTACAAACAGATATTCCAATTTTATTTATTTCTGTAGATATGCAAAAGAATGCCTAATAGGCTAATATCAATAAGACTACATCTATAAATCTGAAGTGCCTTATCATTTAAAATGCGGCAGGCGATTTTAAGGTGTCTAAATAATGTTTATTTACGTTCTTCATCTTTGAATAATACACTTCAAGAAGTATTGTATAAGATTTGTAATTTTGAGGGGCGTTAATTGTAAAAGAGTTCTGCTTGAACTTTGTAATGAGTGTAAATTCTTTAGCCACTATATTGATTATCGAATTCAACCTGTGACATACTTATAAATAGGTTGAAAGCCACATAAGTTCGTCATCATAATCTGTTTTCTAAATTCTTTTACGATAGGGAACAATAAAACATATATATTTAAACACATTTTTTGTACGTAATACACAAATAAATTTTTAAATAAATTAAATAGCACATTATAAATGGCTGGCATCGCTTGCCTTGCAATTACTTAAGTGTAACTCGTTTAATTAAAATAATTCCGTGCATAGATACGGAATTATTTTCATGATGATACAGACGCCTCCATAAAAATATTTTATGCTCGTCCAGAAAATTTCATAAAGTGTAAATGAATTTTCACAGTTTAACTTTGCACAACACTTTTTTAATATCGAAGCCGCGTCGAAGGCAGGAAAAAAGTGCTTGTAAATTCTCATTGATGAGGTTGATAGCTGTAGCTTCTTATTAACTATTAAAGAAAGAAAAAGTATAGAAGAAAAGGGCACTGAAATGTTTTATTTTATACTTTCATCCGGTAATAATTACAAGTACTTTTACACGCCCTCACGCATTCACAAACACACACATTGGTAAGCAATATAAGTATATCATCTTTAGTAATATTATAGAGAGGAAAGTTTTGATTGTTTATAAGTTTGTATTGATTGGGCTCTGAAACTACAGAATCAATTTGAAAAATTCTTTCACCGTTAGACAGCTAAATCATTCCCGAGTACCATAGGCTCTATTATATGTGCAAAAAAGTTAGGGAGCAGTATGAATGAAGTGTGCTAAGCTTGGAAAGGTTACTAAAACGTGATAAAATTTAAAATATTTAAATTTTTGGGTAAATACAAATGTCTACCCTTGCGAAGCCGAGGCGTGCTGATGGTAGAAAATAAACTAATACCAAGAGAGCAAAAGAACAACTACTAATTAAACCAAAGATTAGAAATTATTATGGCGAAAAGACTAACAAATATATGATACCTAAGATATTTATAGTTTAGATATATTAACAATAAATCCCAAATGGCACGAATGGGCCGGCTCCACCGAAGTGATACCACGGCCTCACATAAAAACAGGTGTGAAACAGCGCTTGCGCTTTGTTTCACCGAATGAGTGATTAAACCGGATACCTTTTTTTCGAACATTCGGACATTTATCACCTATATTATATATATATAAGCAAAACTTGTACCATGGGTACCAATCATTTTTTTTTAAATCACCCGTAGTCCGAAACAAATATTTGCAGATCACACAAACATTTGTCCGACACGCGAGACCTCATGACCAGCAATCGCATACGCCAATCGCTAGACTAACGAGGCAGTTATTTAATTATATTGAACTACAACTCTGGTGATAAGCCACAGATCGTTTATACAATTATCACATGTTGTATGTTGTGTGTTAGGCTGTGCTATAATTCTCGTATCACTTTGTTACTCAGGACAAATTCCGAAACTATCCAACCGTTTTTTCAACTTTTTTTATGTGTGTTTTGCTGATGTGCCTAAGAAAGTCTCAACCACACGCATAGACAAATACGAGTTAAGCATGATTTAAATAAGTTGCATGGCTCAGCCAGTAATTTAATAACAATTACTTCTTGACTTGAACTTCTCATTATCTCCAGTCATTTATACATCCCCAGTCATTTATAAGTGATACTAACAAGACTACACATGAACTAATTGAGGCATAAATATATCAGCTCAGAATGTAATAACTGCCATTATCAAAGCAACATGCTTGCGCTGTTTAATTGTAATAAGTCATTCCTGATCACAATGAACTACGGTCTGTTAATTAAAGTCTTCTCATTCCACTACGTAAATTGAACATGTTACGGCTGGTTACTTCTGTTAGGCATCGTCTCAGGAGACCTTTATGAAAACAGTGACACCATTAAAACGTCGAAATTTGATAGAATATGGAGTTTTTATCCGGCTACGAAAGGAGGTTCTACTTTTTTGAGTGTATGTATGTTCGTATATTTCTTTGGCACGCCCTAGAGCCTAAACGGCTGCTCGTATTTTTATGTGAGTGTTGTCAATAGATTCGTTTTAGTCGTGAGAGTGACACTGGATACATCAAATTAAAAAAAAAACAAAATTAAGGATTTAAATATATATATATATATATATATATATAATTCGTAACCGTTGAAAATACTTTATTTTGATACTACACACAATTTTTATAAACATTTTTTTGAGGTTACTTTTTGACTACAAAAATCCTACATTTATAACCTGTATGGCTTTATATACGATATTGGCGCAGTCTGGTTTTATTTTTTTAATTATTCATTATCATTATCATCATCAACAACCCATAATGTCCCACTGCTGGGCTCGGGTTTCCTCTCAGGAGAGAGTTAAGGCCGTCACCACGCTGGCCAAGTGCGGGTTGGGGACTGGCAAGAATTCGTTGTGGCTACGTATCTCGCCGTTGGATGTTTTTAAGCCGCCCGAAGGCCTCCAACTAAGCTTCACGACTGTTATCGTATGATAACAGCCGGCACCGACTGCTTAACGTGACCTCCGAATCACAGAGACGCTGGAAGCGTCTATACCAGTCGGGCCATACCGCCTCCGTCACGAGAGTGTTCTTTCCGGACGCGAAGGATGCATACTGCTTGGTGCAGAAGATTCCACCCCAAGGCGTTGTCACGCAGACGTTGACGGAACATGGGGGGTTCTCCCAATACTTGCACTGTTTCAAGTGTCGGGAGAGCCCATCATGTATCTGCGACCTACACATCATTTTCCAGTGCCCTGTATTCGGAGCACAGCGGCACGAGGTTGAGCAACGTCTTGGAGTGCAGTTGAAACAAGAAGATCTACACCTAATTGTCAGCGATAAAGACAAACGGTTCAGCATTCCTATCTTTTGCGGAACAAATCTGCAAAATAGTAATCAAAAGAAATAGCGGAAATTAAACTTAATTATTTGTACAAGTTGAAATGAAAAATTTATTTCAAACAAATATTTTGTTTTTTTCAAAGCAAAATATTAGTAACAACTACAAAAGGACTCTTGACATGCAAGAGGCTGACAGCTTTAAATAAAAAAAATCATGGTGATGCTCATTGTAACATGCCACCAGCGGTCACCCATCCAGGTACTGACCGCACAGGGTAAGCAACGACCCTCAGTGACTGTTTCTAATCACCGAGTGCAACTAGGCTATGAGTGCCTCTATATATATATATATATCCCTTTAAATCGCCCAGTCGTATAAGATCAGATTAGCCAGAATAAATAATA
>PKRV01001370.1:802091-848539 GCA_003709505.1 Hyphantria cunea | reverse complement strand
TAATATTATTTATTCTGGCTAATCTGATCTTATACGACTGGGCGATTTAAAGGGACCTTCAATAGCAGATAACTGATTTCATAATGAGTAACTTAAGATACTAATATTTAGAAAAAATGAAATTAATGAAGTAGGGAACAATATCCATTTGAAAAGTATATAATCCGTGACGCAGCTAGTTGTTTATAAATTTTTAAGAACCATGCTCAGGCTCATATACCACAGCCCATAGATACTGCAGCCTCATTAGTAACCGGTACGGTATTAAGGAGTTACTTTCACAGTATTAGTTAGATTAAAGAAAGAAAGAAAGAAAATTATTTATTCTGACGTACACAGGACAATACATGGTTTTAAGCAGACGTATAATAGATAATAACAAGGTATTATTTTGCCCTGTGCGCTGCCAGAAAAAGCTCATAACCACAGAAGGCAACTCCTCCCACTTGTCCATAATTCTAGGCAAGCGCCATACAAAGGTAGACAACGCATGGTATTTTTAAGTTACAGCTATCCATAAGCTTCATGAAACACTGTCTTTGGAATAACTGACATGCTCGTTAGCCCCTTATAACATGAAAAAAGAATTTTAATAACATTTAAGAAGTTATTCACAAACTTTTACCGATCCGGAGAAATCAACGAGGAAGCAAACGGCGATAATCTGCGAAGAAAGGTCTGTGACACTCCCCTTGCACAACCGTGGCGGAGTTCGTTCTGAAGAAACTTAATCGAAAGTTTGAGCCTTTACATATTATGAAGTGTACTAGGAGCGCAGTAGCATAAGAATTTTATACAATTCTATGTAATAAGAAATTTTTATGTGATTTTCACCGACAACAACTCTTGTAAAAATATCAACAGATTCGTTCTTTTGAATATGTTAAATTATTCTTAATTAATACACGGATTTTTAAAGTACTATATGATGTATATACGCAGTGTTTGTGGTTGCACTACTCCGAAATGACTGAATCGATGATTTTTTGTGTATTAGGTAGGTATGAAAATGGAACGTACAGTATTTTTCAACCAATTCTCTTATCACTATTTTTTATTTTTGCTAAAGATAATAGCAGAACGTTTGCCGGGTCAGATATTTATATATATAAAACTACTGGCGGCCGCTCACGACTTCGTGCGTGTGGAATTAGTTATTAGCACATAATTTTTAAATAAAACATCACTTCCTATCCTTCTCCTTCCTTCCGTCCTAAAATTAGTTGTTTTAAATATTTTTTATACTTAAATACCATTTAAATTTTTTTTCTATAATAATTTTAACTTCACTAACATTTGACTTGCATACAAACTAACATCCTACGTTTCAATCCCAAAAGGAGTTGATTTCTAAAGATACTATATTAGTACACCTCCACGCCATCTATAGAGCATACATTTTAAATTTCAAGTCTCTTACTTAAAAAAACATAGGACTTTCATAAAAATTCCAATCCCAGTTTTACCTCTTAAGGGGTGGAGTTTCGTAAAATCCGTTCTTAGCGTATGTCTACACCCTATAAGGAACCTACCTTCCAAATTTCTGGTTTGTCGGTGTTATAGATTCTGGGATTTCTTGATTAATCATTAAGCGGCTTTTCACTTTTATATATGTAGATTTAGGATTACTTATTGATCTCTTTACACATATTCTAAATATCGAGACTTCCTGAAATATTTTTTTTTGTCTCTCAAAGTATAAATTCACATGTATTCCATCAATAACCTGTTATTCATTAACACGAGGATTTCGCATTAGGATACAAACATGGACATAGAAACACGAGCAATCCCTGTCTATTCGTGTTCATTTGAGTTCTGTTTTGATTGCAACAACAATAGCTGGCACTCAAACATTCAAGATTGGGCTGTCTGTACAATAGGTTGGAAATACGGTCAGTTACAATTTCCATTCTCTCTAATGATACAAATTGAGTATGTTTTGTGAACAAGTGTTTACACAGACTGGTAACTTAAGAGTTGCCCATTTGATACTGCATGCTTTTGTGTTAAACTATTTTCGAATCAATAAGGATATCGGAGCCCATCTTCTGACGATGGTGGATTCAAAAGTTCTCAAGGAACTTCTGTCTCTTGAGTTGCAAGACTATAACTGCGATTATTCCTTACCATCTGGAAAAGTCTGCTCCTTTATCCCCCTATGCTGTAATAATATCGTGAACAATCCTAATTACTTGGTAATAAAATAAGGATTATTTAAAACTCTATAGTGACTGTTATCAAACTTAGTGTACTGTGTATTTCTTCTCAATAAAACATATAACCAGCACTCGTATTTCTTCACGGTTAAAAGTTATTATAAGTTCGACTTATTAATAATGCAACTTATTTTCAACTCCGCCTTGTGCGGTAAATAATAAACCTCGAGAAAAAAAAATGTAAAATGAATAATTGTCGACAGGCTTAGAAATCACATTATCCATAATATCTTTTCTGTAGCGTCTTGAAACTCAGTAAACATGAAATACAAATTTAAGTGAGTAAATATATTCCGAAAATCTCTTGTCGTGAATTTATTCTTAAACAAATTCAAGGCTTTTGGGTAATGATTTTTTTTAAAGACAAGAATTTTGTTATTTTTTGTTTTTTCATATGTATCTATGAACCTAAATGGTGGTCAAGTTTGTGTAAAAACAATGTAATGTTCCTTTATATTGATATTATTTATTATTCTATCTCAACTGATACATATCCAGATTTTACCTACAGTGTCAAAACACGACGTTTAAGATTTTTGTTGTTTCAGACTTTTTATCGAATTCATAGTTCAAAATTACGATGCAAAAGTGGCTGGTTTGTACTTTACCAACAATGCTCAATTGCTATCGTCTGTTTATTGTCTGCGTCAGTAGACGCGTCTCTTTTTCCAAGCAGGAAATTGAACAGAGCGCATCACATTTGCGGTTCTATGCATTTTTAGAACGATAAAAGATTGTGTAGACCTTTTCGGTAACATCATATGAGTATTAAGCCTCGCTTTGCTGTGCCATATTGTGGTTGCATTGATGAGGATAGAAAAACGCAGCTGAGTTAAAATAGATAAATCAGTTATTGAAAATTTGAGTTTAACTTTTTGAGTTTTTTATTTATACACAACTCAACTTTACATCCATACTTACGGACATTATAAATTCAAAAGTAACTCTGTCTATCTGTCACGTTTTCGCTGTATTGGTTTAATTAAAATTTGGCATGGAGGTACTTTGATTCTTGAGGAAGGTCATGGGCTACTCTATATCGCAATAACCGACATACACACATGCGAAACCGCGGCCATAAGCTGCTATCTTTATATAGATACTTTAATTACACATGTATCTTGAGTTGAAAAGTTATCCTATTTTCTTCATACTTGATTCTGCTCCTCCACTAGTACTGGGTGTCTGGATTGGCCGAAACATTATTGTGCCCAAAATCTCGTATAATAGAGCTTCTGACATGTGATCTTAGCGTCTTGTGTCGTATCCTTTGTTTTACCATTGTCTTCCACTCCATTGAGTGACGGAACTTCAACTGTAGCGCTCAAGTAAGGTTCTTTCATGTACATATATCGTACACATATTTTTATGTCTACGTATATCAACTAAATCATTCATAAGTCATGAATGATTTAGTTGATGAGAAACTACGTAAACCTATTTCGATAAAAATACACATCCGTAATCCAGACCATATAATAAATAGAAGACAAATCGAAAACATACCTTTCGCTGTGCTTACGAAATTGGAGTCATTGCGATTTCTTCGATACTATTACTAGCTGACCCAGCAAACGTTGCTTTGACGTATAAACAAAATGAGAAATGAAAAAAAATAGGTGTGGGTTACCCTAAACATTAAGTGGTATGAAAAATGGATGTGGTCCGATTGTCAGACTTACACCATATGCACACAAAATTTCATGAGAATCGTACAAGCCGCTTCGGAGGAGATTAACTATAAATACCGCGACATGAGAATTATATATATTAGATGAAAATAGCTCTGAATTTACCGAAATTGTAAAAGGTTGTTTTATTGAAGGCGATTGTTTGGGGGATAGGGTAGGAGTTGGGGCATGGGCCTTCAGAACCCTTACTCACTCGATGAAACACAGCGCAAGCCCTTTTTCACACCGGTTTTCTGTGAGGCCGTGGTATCACTCCGGTCGAACCGGCCCATTCATGCCGAAGCGTGGCTCTCCGACGGTAAGTCTCTTTCTCTGTAAACATCACATTCTGTACCAAATGAAGTTCCTGTTTGTGTTTAAAACAGCTAATATCAATTATAAATCCAAGAATTGACGTATTAACTGCCTCTTATTAGGAGTTACTTTGTTTTTTTACTTATTGTTAAAAAAAACTATTTATTGGAATATGATGGAAACCAATGAAAACCTTATCTTTAAAGAATGGATTCTTTTCCATTTTCTCTTGGTTTTTATTGATAATCTAAAAGGGATGTAAGTGTGTTTGTAAAGTAGGGCTCATGGCCTATACTCAACCTTCTTTAACTAAAGACCAGGCAGGCGTATCAAATTGAAATTAGTAACAAATACTAAAGATGTAAATTAAGTTTTTAACTTGCCCAGGGACAGGGCTCAGTTCTGGGGAAAACTCACTCATTAAGTTACATTTAGAAGGATAAACTTCTACATAAGTAAATAAATAAAATCGGATAGCCCGTACTTTTTTTCTGAAAGTTAACTTCCGCATAAAGAATATTTATGTCCATCCATTTAAAACATCTATGAAATGAACACAAAGAACAGTCAGTCATTCAGAACAACAGCCCGAAAATTTTATGATAAATAATGGGAGTTTTTTCTCATGTGGTGTCTGAACCCACAAATTTAAGCGCAGTAGAAAATGATGAGGCAACCGCTGAAACCACTGTGTCATCTGCACGTACTCAAATAAAGAAATACATGATTCTTTTTACAGAAGGCACAACAAATCTATATATAATAGAAATNTATATACATATATATATATATATATATATATATAGAATTTTATGGTTGTCTGGAAGAAATCGCCGAGAGCGATAAGACCGCCATTTGTTATACATACTTTGTGACTGTTCCTATTGTACCGTTTCTTACTATGTGTATACAATAAAGACAAATAAATAAAAAAATAAAATTTAACTCGTTATAGTGTTTATTCTTCTGTAAGACGGACATTTCTATAACTATTATATAGTAGAATGTTAAGTCGCCCGAGCTTCGATATAAGATGTCAAGGCGTTCTGATCCGGAAACCCAGTTATCGGATGTCTACAATACAAATCTGCCTAAAACCATAACTGAGTGTAAAAGTTAAAATTAAGTATTTCTAACAGGCGAGGTATTACGACAGTTTTTTAACAACTTTAAGAAGTAAGAGCATATTACTTAATGTTTGCTTAAACTTGTTTTTTCTTGTACATTCTACATAATATTATTGTCATTGTCCGTTGTTATACGGTTATAATAATATTTTTTTATTCAAACTGTTTGGAGTCTAAAGTGGGCATTTTTAAGCTTGTAGTAAATACAGCTGATGTTACTGGTCACATATGTATAATAAGTTTATATATATTTGGGTGTACGTATGTCTAACGTTTATATGTGTAGTACATGATGGGTTTATTTCATGTATTTTAAAGTGCTCCGTCTAATTAGGGAACAGACTGTGCGAGATAATAACTTTTTTTATTTATTTTCTCATCACAGATGTATACAGTACAATGTAGATTCTTAACTTAAATACATTTGAACAAGCATTTGTGAGAGACTAGTGCCCGAGATAGGTATTGGAATACCTGTGTTACAGGTCACAAGGCCCCAGTGAAATTATAGAACAGTCTCATTATTATTCGATCAAGTGCAACGTGACTGATAGGATGAGATATAATACTAGGGTAAGCATAGGATATACATACATACACATACATACCCATATATGCATACATATATATACATACACACATACATATACATATACCTGAGTCATGTGTTTGTGTGTGTGCGTATTTGTGTGTGTATGTGTGTGTGCTTGTTCGTGTATGCGTGTATTTTATAAACGTATGTCAGGTAGTTTAGCGCATCGGAACCAATAAACTCTCAACTTCATCATAGTCAAGACTCTTGAGCCATTTACATAAAGTCAATCTACAGGTTGGCTTCAACATTGGGTATATCCCTAAAGATGTGTTTATTTTATTATAGCGGTATCCCCCCAGAAAGCAATAATATTTCTGTGCCAGTCTGGTGTAAAAGATTAAACTCGGACACACATTACCCTTCCTACGTTTGTTCCTGTTGAGGTTTGGGTCATATTGCAGTTCGGTGTGTTTTTTCAGAACTACTGATAGAATGAAGGTCTGCCTGACCATAAGGACATCCCATCGCTTGTATAGAGCAGTTGTTGAGAAACGAAAAGGAAGACCCGCAGCCACCTTGAGTACCGCTCTCTGAGCCCTTTCAAGTCGCAGGAGGTGCACTCTACTCGCCCCGCCCCAGGAACTTATGCAATAATTAACTATTGATTGGCATAGAGCGGAGTACACCAATTAACAGTTCTAGTTTCAGCTACATGTCTAAGAATTTTAAAAATGTTTATCATCTTACGAACTCTTGTCACAAGAATATTGATATGGGTTCTAAAAGTTAGTGTCTGGTCAATGAATACTCCAAGATACTTAATTGTGTCTGCTCTGTCCAAAGCCAGGCACTGACACGTTGTAAACTGTTCGCAGGTGTGCGTTATAATGTTTAAGGTTTAAGAGATGAGTGAAGATATTATATTATTAAAATATATTTAGCATTGGATATTGATAATGACATTCCTTCACGATATTTTAAAACTAGCATTAACCAAAATGCACTTATGAACCTCCTGTTCTTTTTGTATCATTTAAATGTGGACTAGTAAAGACTGCCTTAGGTCTACGTCTAAAGGCATATTGTACCAGTCAACCTTTGGGGGTTGTAGAAATTTAGTGAGGTAGGCGTATATCAGTATACATAAATTAAACAACTAAATCATCTGATTAATGGCACATGGAATTGGTACCAGGCGTAAATGTTGAACCCATTTTAGCGGCTTTACAGATTTTAGGGTTGTGACGCCCAACAAACATTCAATCTGCAAAACAAATTTGTATAACGTACAAACATTTGGTCCAACCCAGGAATGAAACCCGATACCTCGCACTGGAGTCGCAGACGTTGCCACCGACCCACTGAGACAGTCGTGATGATAAAATAAAACGAAATTGCTAATCACCAGATTTCTGTCTGACCATAATGGTTTTAAGTTTTCGTTAGACTTGAATTAAATAACGTAGAGTAAGCAAATTAAAATTCACAGTCCGGTTTAAACAAACTTTCAAACTAGCTAAATAATCTAATCTGCTTTTGAACTTCTACCATCGGGTACCACAATATTCTTAGAAATTCATTAATATTCACACAAATATGTTGTGTTTTTATACACTATGTACGAAAAGACTGTGACCAATAAAATTTATTGAAAACCATAGAAACATCAAACGATAAATTGTAATCGATTATGTCTTTTATTGATGTTTGATGCTTTTTATTTTATTAATACGGCGTCCAACCTCCATTATTGACCACAATCGGTTTACACACACTCATTAGCGACCACAATTTGGTATCTTTCCGGCATACTTTCCGCCAATTTTTCAGCGTAGCTGCGAGCAAGGTAAAGAACTCCACGCAGACTTCTGTTCACGAGTAAGGTCAGTGACAGACATTTTTGGACCATAGTTTAAACTTTATCCACGCCCAAACATTGTCAATTGGATTGGCATTAGGTATTGGCTTTGGATACCATATTCTGCTTTCCGAGTGGTGCAGAGCCGACTTCGGTATTCAGGATCATTATCCTCTTGCAGAATCCAGAACTCATTTAAGTGTTTAAACATCTTCTTAGCCGACGGCAATAATACTTTTTTTACAAATTTTCATCATCTCCTCAGCATCTAAAGTACCGGTTAACAAATGCAAATTTCTGAAACCCTTTTTTAAGAAGCATCCCCAATCAAGCACCTTCAAAGGGTATTTCACGGTTCGTACCATCAGTCGACGATGGTTTTCGTTTCTGAATATCTCTTTAGCCACTCGCACACGAAGGTCTTGGACTTTTTCATACAATACGAGCCTGGTCGCGGGAAATTTTGGGTCCTTTCGAATAAGTACAGAGAAACACAGCTTCAAATCGGGAATCGGCACTCATCGCATAAAATAATATTTTAAACAAGAAAAACTGGAGAAGACACTTGTGTTTTTTACAGTACATTATAGTCAAAGGAATGGTCTATTCGGCCTAATATCTAATATTATAAATTGCATTCCCAAATTTAAAAATATGTCGATTAAACTATTATCAAACAAACTACTTAAAGGGTTCTTCCCGCCTTTCCTCTTTTAGAAAATTAATTCTCAATAATCGATCATTTATCGAGCTATAACATGTTAACCCGGGCATAAAATACTTGGAAATCAAATCCATCATACAACTCCCACTTACTTTACCCTCTCCTGCTATAGCAGAACGTTGTACACACGAAACATTATATAAACGTTATATACTCATACGTTATTACGCATATGGGTGGGTTATTAATAACTTAATTACTGAATCACAGTAACGTAGAAAATAATGTAAGCCATTTAATGGAGTTTTGTTTAAAATAACAATTGAAAAGAAATATTTGTTATTTTTATATAATATTACATTTTGTAGAAAGTTTTATGATTAGAACTTATGTTTATCATTTATATCAATCAAATCAATCAACTACCCATAATGTCCCACTGCTGGGCTCGGGTCTCCTCTCAGGAGAGGGTTAAGGCCATACATCCCCACGCTGGCCAAGTGCAGGTTGGGGACTGGCAAGAATACGTTGTGGCTACGTAAATCTTGTTAATCATTTACGTAAGTTATGTCACGAGTAAAATTGGAAAGTTTTCTGTCCATCAGCGTCTTCCGGCCAGGATATTGATGATTATATTTATAAAGTCACCTCAAGGTGAAAAATACAGTTCGTGTTTTATAGTTACAGTCTTGATAGGAACGTAGAGCCTAAGAACGACACAAGAAATAAATATATATTAAAATATACCGAAATAATACAGTTATAAACAGATCATAAATTAATTATTATAATAAATAATTACGAGCGCCAAAAAGTAATGGCTTATGGTAACTGCTAAGTATCATTCGACATATTATTTCCTTCAATAACATCCACATTTATTTTATTTTCGCTATGAAAAGTTTTATAAGCTTCGTTTTTGTATATCGAGAATAAGTTACAACATAAAGATGGGTTTAAGCAGTACTTTCATCAGCAGAATAAAAAGTATCTTAAAGTAACCTTGAATGACTGAATTAGAAGAAATATGGAAAGATATTTAATGTCAAGTTTTATTTAGAAAAGGTTTTTAGTATATAATATCTTTATATGTTTACCTCAATGTTCACCCACCTAAATAATTTGTTCGCTTTCCCTGTGTGGGTGTAATTTATTTATAATATGTTTTTTCCAATACATGAGAATGTTTATCGGCAGCCTCTTCAGTCTTCGGTATAGTATAGCAGAAGCTAGTTTGGGATTAAACAGCTGTTTGTGAGATGTGTAGTTATTTTTATAATATGAGCCTGCCAAAATGTCTCTACTCTTCCTGATGGAAAGCATAAGCAGAATACGAGATTAGTGATCACTATACCAATTACGAATGCAGATAATGTAACAATGAGGCATGGTGACCCCTACCATGCCTGCTTATTGAGATGCTCTTGCATCATTGGGCCTTAGGTCTCGCACTAAAGTTTAAAATGTTAGTGCGTGGATGAAGTTTAAAGTCAAAAAATGTAGTAACCGTCGCTGACCTTACTCGTGGACTTAAAAATTGGCGGAAAGTATGCTGTGAAGATGCCCAGCGATTATGGACCACTAGCTTTTGCCTGCGGCTTCACTTGGTTAGATTTTGAATGACGGTATGAAGTAAATGAAAAAAACTCCTCAAAACTTTACAGACAATATTCTTTAGTTATCCAGGTGCCAAAACCACTAAACTATTAGACTTACTCGTAAGCAAGCTACATAGAACTGCCCATGACAGAATCAGTTTTCTCTTAAATCTATCCCAACAAATTTGAGCGTTTATTCTTGAGACTTGTTTAGTGTCATCGCGAAGTAAACTTTAAGGGAAAACTGCAATCGTTTAATTTGAAACGGAAGATCGTTTGGGATCAAAGAATTTCGTGGTATACATACTTAAAGTTTATCCCAGTTAAAATTGTAACTTCCACTGTATTATATGTGAAGCTTTGATTATTAGCCTGATTCTATTTCAAATTTAGGGTATTTTAAATTTCGCAAGAACATAGTAAGAGTATCTACGCGTAGAATAAACCTATGCATGCCTATTCGAGCTGGAATAGAGCGTATGTAAATTGAGACATTTTATTTTAAATAAGATCCATATGTGCCTTCCAAATTAATATGTGTGTTTATTTTTATACCTCTTTTTTAAGCCAGAGTCAACTCCGCGGTGGGACGCTATTACGCCTCACACCTTTCTACACATTAAGAGGCGGAAAACCAAAGTTTGTTAAAACCGGACTGTGAATTTTAATTTGCTTACGCTTCGTTATTTAATTCAAGTCTAAGTAATACTGGAAATTGAAATATACGTGCTTATTGTAAAATGTGTTGTTTAATAATGTATCCCGATATACGTCTACTTCACAAAATTTCTACAACACCCAAAGGTTGGCTGGTACAAAATTCCCTTAGACGTAGTTACGCTTTAGGTATTCTCAACCAGTCCAGTTAAATGATACAAAGAAAACAGGAGGTAGATAAGTGAATTTTGGTTAAAGTTAGTTTTAAAGTATCGTAAAAGAATGTCGTTATTAATACCCAATGATAAACTAGATGGTTGGCAGTCCACAACTGTGCGCTTTTCAAGTAACTTTATGCCTCGCACAACAAAATTGTGGAATGAACTGTCGCCTGTGCTATTCCCGGACCAGTACGACCTTCGAACCCTTAAGAAAAAAGCGTACTCTGGCACCTCTTGGACTGGAGTGCTTCCCTG
This sequence comes from Hyphantria cunea, assembly GCA_003709505.1. Lineage (NCBI taxonomy): Eukaryota > Metazoa > Arthropoda > Insecta > Lepidoptera > Erebidae > Hyphantria > Hyphantria cunea. The sequence goes on along the minus strand of PKRV01001370.1, from coordinate 837,420 downwards.
ATGCAGCCGAATGGCAGACTATTAAAGGCGTTGGCGATGTCCAGAGACACCGCCAACACCACGCCGCCACAGCTCACCGCCTCCTCGGTCACGGCCCTCAGGCGCATCACGGCATCGACCGTCGAACGCCCCTCTCGGAACCCAAATTGGGCGTCCCACAGGTTGGGGCCCACCTCGCTGAGATGCGGGACGCTGCGGGCAGATAGCACCCTCTCGAACAACTTGCCCACCTCGTCTAGCAACACGATGGGCCCGTAGGCCGCGACCGAATCGGCATGCCGTCCCGGCTTCTGCAAAAGACCAGCTTCCCGCTTTTCCAGCCCTCAGGGAAGCGTCCGGACGCCAAGCTAGCGTCCAGCACTTCCCTGAGGCGGTCCGACATATGGTCGAGGGCTCGGGCCATCACTCGGACTGGTACCCCGTCCGGCCCGAGAGCAGTGTTCTTTGAACGAATCCGTAGAACAGCCGCCCCTACCTCGGATTCCCTGACGGGCGGAACGTCGACCTCAATGCCCCCGTCGTCTCCGACTGAATAGGCCATCGACGGGGGCGTGTGTTCCGCCCGCTGCGGGAATAGGCCCCTCGACCACTTCCTGCAAGCTGGGCTGGAGAGTCTCGGTAAGGGGGGGCCCACCGTGCGGAGCTTTTGACGCACCACACGATATGGGCGACCCCAGGGGTCACGATCGAGACCCTCCAGCATCTCCTTTCGTTTTTCTTCTTTGGCGCGGCAAATGGCCAGCTTCAGAGTGTTCCGCGTTTCGCGGTACTCCTCATGAAGCTGGCTCTCCTCGTCGTCTCCACGGTGACGCCACCGGCTGCGGGTGTAGGACCTCCGGGCACGGGTACAGGCCGCACGGAGGTCCGCCAACTCCTGAGAGCACCAGTAGACCTCCTTCCGCGGAGGCCGACAACCTCGAATCCGGGGCATGGCCGCATCGCAGATCGGCGTAATCGCATTGCGAAAGCGGCCTGCCCCCACGTCGACCTCCTCGGTCAGGGCCTGTAGAGACAGCCAAGAGTGAATAGTGGCCGCCTCCTCCAGCAGGTCCCTGTCGAGCTTGGCGACAGCCCACCGCGGAAAGCGTGAGGATCGCTGCGCCACGTGACCCCTACTGGGGCCCTGGGACCGGGAGAGCTCAAATCGGATATACAGGTGATCCGAGAGCGTCTCAACCAGGATACACCAGTTCCTTACTCGTGCGGCGACAGCAGGGGTAACGAACGAAAGGTCTACTATCGACCCCCCCTGCTGTCGCACGCACCTGTTGGTGGAGCCTCTGTTCAGGAGACAGAGGCCCACCGAGACCGCCCACTCCACTACGGCCTCGCCCCTGGCGTCCGTCGCCGGGGAACCCCACGCAATGGACTTTGCGTTGAAGTCCCCCAGCACGAGGACGTGCCCAGACGCAAGTCTATCGCGTCTCGGTTAACGTAGTGTATTACGTCCACAGGCTAGGTTGGCGAGAGCTGGGTGAACCAAGTGGCGTGCAATTGCGATATGCTGATGTTAATGATGATACTTTAGTGTAGTGAAAATTTTATTTCTCAAATAGACACTTTATAGATTATAATTTTCAGTTCAACCAATTTTTTTTGTTGATATAGTTGGCAAACGAGCAGACGTATCGCCTGATGGTAAGCGATTACCGCCGCCCATGGACACCAGCCACCACCAACATCAGAGGCGTCACAAGTGCGTGGCCGGCCTTTTAAGAAGGAGTATGCTCTTTTCTTGAAGGTTTGAAGGTCGGTCAGTTACTCGCCTCGTCAGACTATTCATTTATACATCTTGTATAAATGTACGTTTTGAATGATTAAAATGCTCATATTACGACTTACATGTAAATAATTAGCATTGAGGTACTGTTTTGGGAATATAATTAAACTCGAACACAAAATAATTACATTTCCCGTGGAAAATGTACGAGGACTCTCGACTGTGATGAGTGTTTCAGTAAGTATCATTGTGTCTGATTTTGTTGAAATAATTAATTGTAAGAGTGACTACCTAATTCTTGAGGCATCGATTTTTTCATTTGCTAGATGATAATTTGTTCTGATTTTAAATTTATTCTCCTGATATTTAAAAAAGTTAATAGAAAGAAAATAGTTGGATCAGCTAGCTCTAAAAAGATTCTACCTACAAGAGTTAACTTTACCTCTTTAGTATCTTAAAATAGAAAATAATCCTAAACTCTCATGTGTTCAACTAAATTTTATTTTATTTGAAAACCACAATCTAGTATATATAATTCTCGGGTCGCGGAGTTTGTTACGGAACTCGTCTGAAACGGCTGGACCAATATGAGAATCGGCCAACATGTATTTTTCTCACCCCTAAATAATAAGACATTGAAAATAGTTTTTTTGATGTAAGATACAATCAATACAAATATACAATCTTACTACATACCTACATAAGTTCATAGTGAAAAGCTGTTAAATTGAAATTTCGAACGGCCACTTAATTATTATTTGTTTGCATAGGTGTAGGTACATATTCAAATTTCAAATCAAACAAGGTAATGAATGTTTGAAAACCCGCCCTGTAAACTTATTAGCAAAATACAGTGAATAGTCCACGTGAGCGAGAATATTCTATTCAGCGTCAATACAATAGACAATAGAGTTCTCTTGAAACTTGTCAAGATAAGACGTTGTCCTTTTACTCCAACTATTTTAATTAATAAAAGGTGTTAAAAGGTTACTATTGGTGCAGTGACTCAATGGAAAGTATAGTACATCTCAGATTCTATACGCGAGTGTAAAAGGTATCCTTGATCTTGGGCTTATATTTAACTCTCGTTATCATTCAAACAGAAAAAATGGATCGAAGCGTCCTCACATTTCAGTAGAAAGTGTAGGCGACGCGTATTACACGGCGCTTGTGACCTTTTGACCGCGCAGTCAATCCGCAGTATACAAATGTGGGCACTGGTTGCTGTGTATCATTATTTTATAGAATTTATACTAGCTGTGTATTTTATTGAGAAATTGTACGGTGTACTTTATTAATGTACAAATTTTTTTCATTCATATTAAAATATTATTACATACTTGGAATGATGGCTCAGTCAAATTTTGTATGGGAATGTTGCACAACTGGTGACATAAATAAAAAACATCATCTATGAGAAGTATGTATGAAGGCATTTCATTATAACTGTCTCTCCATAGAACCATCATTCGAACAGTCGTCTTGGATCTATCCCCGTTGCAAATACAATAATCTTAGAAAATTAATACAGCAGTACGTATCATCTATTCCTATAAAAAAATAACTCGGGGCCTTCATGGTTTAATCACAAGATACTAAGGTTACAACGGAAAGAAAAATTAGAAAAAGAGATAAACTATATAAGAATCCATTTGATAAAATTTCTATGCAGCTATTGTAATAAACGATGTGAAATCCTAGCAAAAACGTGCTACATTTCTTATATGAATGATAATGAAAGTAAAATTAAGACAAACCCTAAATTCTTTTGGTCATTTATTAAGTCTAAGCGAAATGGTAAGAGTACTTATCCTACTACCCTATCAGTTGGTAATATTGTAACCGGTGATGGTTTTGGATGGATTGGTGACTAATTTTCTTCTGTGTATAACCCAACAAATCAACCCTACTGCTTGTCTGTATCCTCTCGCTGGTATGTGTCATCAAATCACTCCGACTCATTTTCTAATTTAAGTATTGACAATGAAGCAATTATTAAGCTTCTTAAAAATCTTGATACATCAAAAGGACCGGATCCGATAACACTCCGCTAGGCTTTATACAAGAATGTGCTGATGAGCTAACGATTTCTTTGAGCTTAATTTTTAATCAGTCTCTAAGATCCGGCATCTTTCCTGTTCGATCCTCAGGCACAGCAGTGATATTCGCTACCACTGCGCCACCGATGCTGTTGCAAGAACAAAAGCAGTTGTGCAATTGATTTGTAAACAGTTTCATTGTTAGTTTGCGTCGGTGAGAATTGTCTATTGTATTTTGTAATTGTCCTTTAGTCAACTTTTTTCAATACATACGCACTAAAAGCTATACATGAAGCGACGAAAATCAGAGTAAATATTATTTATTTCTAATTGATCGTTAATATCATAAAAATAAATTATTTTCTATTCAAAATATTCTTTATGAGTCATCCAAATAAAATAATGCTTATAGTAACTTTAAGATACACATAGAGTGGCCTACTTTTTCTGGCTTTAACAATATTTTTTTATAACGCTGCCTTCGTGTTTACCCACCTTTATTATTCTTAAACAAAGAAAAATCTTTGTCAAAGACAAACTTCTTATAACATCGGAAAAAGATAATTGAAAATATTTCTTTTCTTTTATACCTTTATTATAGTATTTAATACACTTACCAAAATAGTAGAAACGGGTACTAATACGTTAATACGTTAGGTAATAAGGGCCAACTTTTTGGTCTACCAAATTTGATTATTTATTTCGCTTTTGTCATCACATTTTAGGGTAAATACCTGTACATATAATAAATGTATATATAGAATACCTTTTCAATCAATCAACAATCCATAGTGTCCCACTGCTGGGCTCGGATCTCCTCTCAGGAGATGGTTAAGGCCATATGTCCTCAAGCTGGCCAAGTGCGGGTTGGTGACTGGCAAGAATACGTTGTGGCTACATATCTTGCCGGATGTTTCTAAGGCGCCCGAAGGCCTCCAATTAAGCTTCATGACTGTTATCGTATTGATAACAACCGGGACCGACTGCTTAACGCGACCTCTGAATCACGGAGACGGATTGCTTATCTTCGGTGATTGTTTCTAATCACCGAGTGCAACTGGGCTATGAGCGCTTCTAGAATACCTTTTAAATTATTATAATTGAAACTCTACATCAATTCCATAGAAATTCTCCGAACTGAAGAACCGAGGATCTCTTAATCCCGTTCCATTACGCCTGCTAAAAACGAATACAAGTCACAAGTCTCTTACAATATTGCACATTGTTTTGACCCCAAGTAAAATGAAGCGAATCATGCATTTCAGGTTAAATAAACTGAAAATTATCAGAATTCAAGTTATTTATTCTATATTTAACTACGTTAAATGAGAAGAGAATATGAAGTAGTCAATTCCTAGCATTAAAATGTCCCAGTTGCTCAAAATGCAATTAATTTGCTTCACTGTCTGGCTGACGAATAAGATTCGCTTCGCTTGCTTTATAATTAACTTTTCTTCTGGGTATTATTTGTATTTCATAGTTCCTTTTGCTTATGAATTCGAGTTGGATTGTAAATAACTATTTCCAAAAGATGTACATAATTTTTGTGAAGTGTAAAGCGTTTAGTTCGAGTTACTGAAGATTGAAGAAAGCTTGAGACGAGCTTAGAGTCTCCTCTGATTATGTTTTGAGTTCGTACTTTTGTTCTCGTCTAGGAAAGCTTTTTGTTAAATATGTACAGCTTGTAAACATTTATGTGCAACCATTGCACTAAGGTTAATGTGTTATGTTAAGGCTAATAACTAAATGTAGAAAAAATAGTAAAGTTGTAGTTAGTTCGTTTTGCTTAACATGGCGAGCTTTGTTAGTAGCCGAGTTTACCATCATCTTTATGACCTAGATTTCCTTCTCTCGGGTCGCCTATAATAAGTTACGATAACAAGTGTGAGTGAGAGAGGACGGCCGATAGACTTTTCATTATTAGCACAACATCAAACAAAAATTAATAAAAACATTTTTTAAACTTCTGCTCCAGAGTGCTTTTGTAATGATCAATGTGGTAGAATTCAGTTAATTTAAAGTTATATATCAACTGTTTATCCACCTGTGTAAGTTGCATACATGGATTTAACTATTTCCATTCCACCAAAGCAGATATGATGATAATTAAATCATCATACAAATAATAATATCAAACCGGTTTTGCATGTTTTTAAAAGTTTCGTCTAACTCTGCAGAATCTCATCAGATCATCTCTAAGAAATAACACAAAACGTTATGCTTTTAGTCAATATAAACCGATAAAATTAAAGTTCGCCTTTGGTTCGCCGTTCGTCGTTTAGAATCGTTCAAATATACTTACAATATCTTAAGAATTTAAATATAAAACGGTTTCATTTCTAAAAGAAAACAAAGAAGTCAATAGTATTTTTTATGTAACATATTAAAAAAGATTTGATAATATTCGTAATGCATAGAAAATTACTCGTATAAACTACTAATACTATTGTATAAAGTTCCTCTTTAAATAGTGATGGATAACTCCCGTAAAAAAATTGTTTTAATACCAAATACTTAAATGAGCTTACGCGAGATTTTACTTTATTATATTTTACGAAGCTATATTTCAAACAAATAATTAAAACCTTGTTAATACCTTAAGCAACCTTGCATAAACTAACTTCTTTACGTCATTAGCAATTATGAAGTCTGCGTGATTAAACTTTTCATTTGGAACTCTATAAATATCCACCATATTCTTTAGTTTAAAGCTGAGTATTTCTACATCTTTTGGATCAGATAACCAATCAGAATCGCTGCAAAACAAAGAAATAGGTGTCACTACATTTTCTAAAGCATAACTAGGAGGCACAATTTCTCCATACCGTTCCAAATTTTCCATACTACCGTGATCAAACTTTTTAAAGTCTTCATATAACAATCCTTGAGCGTAATGCGTAAGCTGCTTCATCGATGCTCCGGCAGGAAAATGACTAAATATAACAGGCAAATTGCTTACATTTAGTTGTTGTGGGTCAACACCAGCAATCAAAAAGATAACATTACTGCATATTATTTGGGACAATTTACCTTTACCACAAATAAGCAATCTCAACATTTTTTCCAATTTAGGGCTGGGTTGAAATTCATATAAACCCACGTTTCCTGACATTTCGTATAATAACGATGTACCTAATGCTAGGAGTCTAATTAACGGCGTGCGCACTCTAGTCATAAAAGTTACTGGCGATAATGCAACCATCAAAGATATTTTTTCATTATATTGAGGTTTCTCAGAAGCCATCACAAAAAAAGCTGTCGAACCTTGCGAATAACCAATGTATATTAAATTTGTCCTGTTTGTCGTACCTAATACGTAATCAATCAGAGCTGGTAGATCATATATTCCAATTTCGTGCCAAGAAAAATTCCAAAATAAGGCTTCGGAAGTGTTTAAAAAGTTATGCCTTCGGCAATACTTGTTACCTCGAGCGTTTCCTAACCAGACGTCATACTTCTCTCTGGATAGCAAATAGGCTAAAGCACTATCTGGTCCGGCTAGGATAAAATCATCAGCGCTTCCTAATAACCCATGCATGAGAAATATAGATGGTCCTTCGCCAGGGATCCTAAACATCGTTAATAAGTATCCATCTTTCGTAAGGACTTCATGACGTTCGCATTCGTATCCGTATTTGTTGACGATCTGTCTGAAACTTAATCTAGTGTCTGGGTTTGAAATACCAGCATCTATCTGTTTAATGAGACTTTCAATGGCTTTCGTATTTTGAATGTTGCTTTTATAAAAGGGTCGTTCTATTCTCATAAGTAATCTTTCAAGTATATCACTTTCTTTAGCATTTCTGTTTTCTGGTTGAATTGTCGGTGAAAATTCTAGCACCGGTTCAGTCATAAATTTCACTGATGTAGAGAATGTCGTCGGTACGCTTGACAATACTTGTCCATCACTATATTTCACAGTACAATATTTCACAATAACGTACAAAAGAACTAACTTCAGAGCCATACTATACGACTAAACAGCTATGGCACAAAACAAAGACTGAGATACATCATATCCATAAACATTTTTATTTTGCTTCTGCTTGTATATTATGATTCTTTACCATGTGACACATGTATTGTTATAATGTAAAAATATTATAGAATCACCTATTGTTATATTTCTGTACTACCAGTTTGTTTCAACAATATAATATTACGCAAAAATAAAATAATAATCTAGACCAAATTTTGGGCGGCATAATCACTTCGTAACCAAGCCCTCGATAAATAAATAAAGAATAGAAAATAGACTAAATTTAACTAAACCCAACTTGATTATTTATGTATATCATAATCTACGTGCTGGCGTGATGAGGGTACTCACCCTTTAGTCTGGTATATGTTATATGTTGCTTCGGGTGTACGTTATCTTTCTGATTTTTTCAAGTTTACTTTTAAATAAAAATATCATTGATATTTCGTTAAGTTAACATATTCAAAGACGAGATTGAGAGCCCAAGATCTATCACTTGGCAAAGTTGTTGGATTAAAATTATAATAACTAGTCTTCTGATGTTATTTCTAAATTAAACCACTAGCACAGGAATAACGCATCCTGTTTCAAGTTAAAAACTTACTACATCACAAATGCCACTGGTGAGATGAATGTATATATTATTAAAAGTTGAAAAATGTTTATCCACATACAGCACTAGCGTCCCTATTTCATGTATCAACCAAATACAATAAAGTTACTGCCGCGTCAAGTTCTGACACGTGGAACTTTCTGTAATGTTTTTGCAGTGTACGGTTGTGGCTTGTTGAGATTTTTGGGTTATATCGAGCTTTTTCGGGAAAATTAATCAAAGTTTGATCATGGTTACTTTTGACAGTATAGGCGAAAAGTAATCATCTTTTTAGTTGACTTTGACTTACGTATATTTGTATATATGAATACTTATTTGTGTATGTGTATCTCATACCCATGATAGTGTGTGAAATGTTATTGTTATTATTTTCGTGTACTTTTATGTATGAATAAATTAAAATATTCTTCTTCTTTTTTATATAAACTAAACTAAGTGTGTGAAATTTCATACTCCTCCGTCCGCGCATGTTTTGTAAAAAGGAGTATAAAGTTTTTGCATTACGTGAATTATTATTATCTAACTTTAGATTATTATGTGGTTGTAATAGCGTACCTGATGTTCCTGTGGTGCACCTATCAGCACGTACGCTACGCGTACGTTCCTTTTTTTTAAATCAGAGATATACCTAATATTCATATAATTACAAACTTTACTGTTTTTAAATAGTCTTAATTCAGTATCCTGACACGCTTCGTTAAGGCAGATTGTGCTTTCACTACTGAGTAATGAAAAACGAAACTGACGAGGTTAAGAAAAAAATCAATAATTGAAGTCGTTCGTATATCGTGTCAAACTGTGACCTCAATCGGCGCAGACTTTTTGAGTTTTTGTAGCGTACAGAATCCTACAAAACAATTTTATGAATATAGTTTAAAAAATAATACTTGAATAATCAAGGGAAACGGCTGATTGATCCTAAGCAAGACAATCTTTACTACGGAAACCAAACTGCTGATAAATATACCTGTATATTACTAAATATTTTAAATACATAATTCTAGATTAATTGTACCCAGACATAGAACAAATAAAGTGCGAGAATCGAACCCCCAATCTTACTCTCAGGCACAACATCACTAACCACTTTACCGACAATCCTGTCGATAAAGGGAGTATGTCATCAACAACTCACAATGTCCCACTGCTGGGCTCGGATCTCCTCTGTTCCCCTCTGGAGTGGGTTAAGGCCATACCCTGGCCGAGTGTTAATTGGGTACTGGCAAGACAACGCTGTGACTACATAATTTTGCCGTTGGATGGTTTTAAGCCTCCCAAAGGCTTTCAACTAAGCTTCGCAACAGTTATCCTATGAAAACGTAGACGTTCATACTATTATGCCACCCATCCAGGTACTGACCGGGCCGTTATTGCTTACCTTCGGTGACTGATTATGATCACCGAGTGCAACTGGGCTATGAGCACCTTCTAGTACTTATGTAGAGAGTATGTACTTATGTTCAATTAACTGATATGCTTAATTTATTATTTCAGATATACAGCACGCTTCGCTTACGAGTAAGTTGAATTTTACATAATTTAATTATCTCTATCCTACTAATCATGCTACTAACATTATTTATAGGTAAAAGTTTATGATGAGAATAACAGATACTACTTTTACCACGATATTATAGAGCAACTGAACATAGTACCAGCTTAGTACTGTGAGGTATGTAGTATTTGCTACGTAGCGCAGAGTGTAAAAATAGATATAACTTTGTGTTCATCGTCAATTTTCTTCAGGATATAAAGAAGCTCATTTTATTACTCTTATAGTATTGTTTTTACATTACTATCAACAGTATCATTTTAGAAAGAGATCCGAAAGCACATTGTAACTACTAAGCTCACATCACACATAATGTGTGTATGGGGACACATTAGGAATAAAGAGTATCACCACCGACATCATTCCATGGGTGTCGTAAGAGGCGATAATGGGAGCTAGCTACGTACGTCACTACAACTAAAGTAGAAGGAAAACGTAAAACAATCCGTCTAGCCTGTACGCCTGCTCTAGTAGGGCAAAAACTTTCTGAGAAGAGGCCTATGTCCAGCAACGGACAGCCTTTTTTAATGTAATAGGGGCAAACGAGCAGATGTATCGCTACTATACAATAGTAAGTGATTACAGCCGCCCTTGGACACCCGCAACACCAGAGGCGTCACAATTGCTTTGCCGGTCTTTGGGGGATGGAGAGGTGGATAGGGGGAGGGTTATGGTATGGGCCTCCCGTATCCTTATTAACTCGGTGAAAAAGCGCAAGCGGTGTTTCACACCGGTTTCCTGTGAGGCCGTGGAATCACTCCTGTCAAGCCGGCCCATTCCTGCCGAAGCGAGGCTCTCCCACGGTGAATTTTATTTTTAATTTACTTGCCATAAGATGACCCGTCTTCTTGATTACCCTTTTATGTCATACAAATGATTATAGTTCGTCTAAGAAGCACAGTGCTGTCGAATCTTGGGAACCCACGAGAAGAGGTTCCTTGCCTTTGCATGGGCGTCGTGTGATCCACAGCCCTCTATGGATCATTCGTCTGGTCTAAAGACCTGGTCATCATCGGCTGCGGCTACCATACGAAGTGTGGATGATAGAGAGGACCAACTCATCTACAAATTCAGATAACCATTGTACACGATTGTTTGGTGAGTCTGAATAACCACTGCAAACGATCTGAGATGCGGAGAGAACCTTGGTGCAGTTGGGGACTGTCGTCTAATGTGGAACGCTGTTGTGCATCTTACTGTGTACTGCAGAGCTATGAAGGCCACGGCAGCATTTTGTACTTGAGGTAACCACGGTCATTCCAGAATGTATCTGAGTAACCGAGTAAGGCAAGGACTCTAAAAGCCGCTGATGCATCCCTGACAACTGAGGACGTAGGCCGCCGCGGGGTTCATTGGGTACACCGGATATACAGGAGTCCAACATACGCCCTTAGTCCTCCAAAGGTGCAGAAAGCCTTCCCCATGTATAAAAATGAAAAGAAACGATTTTCCGTTTAGTTATCTATTGAACCAATTTAAAACAAATGCAAGAAAATATAGTATGATCACTGTATTAACTTTAGATTTCAGTTTTCACTTTTACTATTTTCACTACCACTAACATCTTTCCACTTTAATATAACTTCATTTTAATGGATACCTTTTACACTAAAAACATCCAAGGTTCCTGCAATTATAGGGCTCCATTAAACTTAACAATTTGGTTGCTGTTAACTCTCATCCTATAAATAAACAACACATTTTACATTTAATTCATGTTACTGTAATTTTGTTAAGTTCCACCGTTAACCTTCTTTGCATAAGTTCATCTAGACAGACCTTTGTCACTAAGGACTGTTTTAGAAAAGATTATTTGTCAATTACCTAACGCTTTGTACATCAAACAGATCAATAATAAATATTTCGGACATCTAACACACAACGCCATCTAGTCCCAAACTAAGCAGAGCTTGTATTATGGGTACTAGACAACCGATATAAATACATATATGTACTTTTTTGTAAATACATACATATCATACATAGAAAACACCCAAACTCCGAAACAAACATTTGTAGATCATACAAACATTTGATCCGACCCGGGAATCGAACCCGAGACCTCTAGAACAGCAGTCGCATACGCTACCGCTATAACAGGATAACTAAATCAATGTATACAGTGTAAACACACATAAATTTAACATTAATTTTATAATTTAATTGTTTTTAGTAAATAATATGTGCTGATTTCAAACAATCTAAGCTTGATGTTAGACTAACTATCTTTTGTTGTATGTGAAAAAATGTTAGTAAGAGTATTAGATTGTCGTATGAAATGACGCAATGATCTCAACTGTAGAGTTTTGGTCCACTATCCTTCTGGTTCTTGACCATTCTTGTCACATTTACACCACATTCCTTCAAAGACAGAGATTAATAAATGGAGATAATAGAAACTCAAAGCAGCTAAAACACTATTATTTTTAGGAAAACTATTAGAACAAATACTGAAGCGAACAATAAATATAAAATTGAATGAATAAGAGGTGCATTTACTCAATGTTTTGCTTTTCAATACATATTTTAAAATGTCAGTATTTTGTCGCACTTCGTTGACTCCTCCCCATGCTAAGTGCCGTAATTTATAACTCATAATAAGTATTTTCATGGCAGCAAATAATAGGAAATTCCCCTTTTGTCCCTCTCTTACTAGCAAATTTTAAATTTAATTTTTACACAATTATGGTAGTAACCTTGATTCGACTTTTAAACTTCGACCAGGTGGCGCTGACCACCTGGTCGAAGTTTAAAAGCAACTCAGTAATTTTGCCCGACGCAAGCGGCCAACCGTTACTCGTGTAACTGTTCATTCATCGCAGTTTCCGGGGTACTCGCTATACTATGGTTACTATTGTACGGGTTTATAGGATACTATGATTAATGCTTTGTTTTGATGGATTTTTTTGTCATTGTTATGGAGATTCATCGTCACGGCAGTGGGCAGGAGGTATTTCTGAGTACTTTGGTAATGTTGATGTGTTGTTTTTGTTTTATACTAAAACAGCTTGTGGTGAATTTGTAGTCAGCGAAATGTGCTTGATAGTCTTTTGCTTACGCTTTCGGGGATATACTACACGGTCGCCAGGCGGTAATGTATCTTGACGATTCCGAACTTCGCGCAGAAGGTTGCGCAATACCTTTTTTAGGAACAAAATGGTTGCTTGACACGTTCAGGCACGCGTAATGGACATCTTTTTCTGGTTACTTTGATAGTACATGCGCTAAAGTTCACAGAGCCTATGTTCGGACTCGTCAAGATACGTCGGCCATATAGTAGCTAGTTGCTAATTTATGACAAGCTCGCTATACTATGAAAAATTATTACTAGTTATCTATGAGCTACATAGGTAACAATACTAGTATATCAAATAAATATATAAAATTCTAGTATTGCAGTGTTTATTACCGAACTCCTCCGAAACGGCTTGACCGATTTCTATGAAATTTTGTGCGTATATCTGAGAATAGGCCAACATAACAACAACAACAGGGTAACCCAACCCTATATATATATATTACTGTTTTTTATAAATGACAAAATCACCTTTTCCTGGTCAGTTAATATACTTACGTATATTAAATAAATTAAATCCAGCAGCTTAAATATCCACTAAATTAGTAAGTATTTTCGGTATTTGGATAATGTCGTGAAATAAGACTCTATTGCTTAAAAATACTTATAACAACCATCAGTAATGGAATTATTCAAGTACAAAATGAAAAATAAGCAATAATGAATTTGAATTTAAATGCTATTTATTTTACATGGAATCAAACAGTAAAAAAAACAGAGTAAATCCTACACTCACAGAATTTACCGTGGGAGAGCCACATAGGGCATGAATGAGCAGGCTCGACCGGAGTGATACCACAGCCTCACAGAAAACTGGTGTGAAACGTATTGTGCTTCACCGAGTGAGTGAGGATACCGGACGCCCATACCCCAACCATACCCCAAAGGCCGGCAACGTCCTTGTGACAGCTTTGGTGTTGCGGGTTTCCAGGAGCGGCGGTAATTGCTTACCATCAGGCGAAACGTCTGGCTAGTTTGCCCCCTATGTTCCACATAAAAAATAAAACTTTTCAATAACCAGTCGCTGTCGGGTTCCGTACAGTTTAGGTATATAACTGTAACCACTATAAACAACGATAAAATAACTTTAAAGTAAAACGATATTTTAGTACTATCAAAAATTTAACCCTTCAACTAAAGTGAACTTGATAAACTTTCTCTTTACACCCGAGTAAGCAACAAACCCATTCACTGCCCTACGCGTTATATGGGTACTGGTGTATAAAGCATTTTTTATATGTATATTCACGGTCTAATTCATAAATCGTGAAAAGGAACACATGGAATTACAACTTGTACCTGTGTAACTAGGTCACTGCTATGAAAAGGATTAAGTGAGTTAATGGATTTTGAAAGTCGCCATTTGAATTGCTTCGTTTTCTGGTTACAACTGTCCACCCCAAATTAAATTTTAACTTTCCTCAACTTGGTCGGTGATGAAAGTTATTACGTGTTTTAATTTCAATTTGATTTTAATATCATTAGGTAGGTACTAACTACCCCGATAAACTTTGTTCTATCAAAAGTCATCGACCGAGAAAAAATGAATAAATAAGAGTTATTTTTATTATTTTACTCGCAATCTTTACGTTTCTTCTCTCCGTTGGTGTTTCTTCCTCGCCTCTCAACAAAAATATAAAAAAATTGCTGAATTTCTGGAGTGAAGTTAATTTTATTTAATCGGTTTGAACTTTGTTTTTTTAATAATATATTAGTATGGGCATTTCCTTTTATTCGAAGTAGTTAATAGACAAGAATGTTCGAAACAAAAAAGAAAATAATATTTTTTGTTAGTACTTACTTTGATATATTTATCACACTATAAATACTCAAAATTTTTGTCCAATAAAATAGTTATTTTAAACTATTGTTACGAGCCGGGCATTATTTAAATAAAAGTAGTCGGTTGATTACCAAAGTAACACAATATTTATTAATGACAACATTTTTATAACGATAATTCAATTATTGAGATAGAAAATCTGAAATTAAAAATGCCTGGACACTACCAAATTCTTCGATTAGTCCTTCTCTGTCCAAGCAGTACGCTGTGGAATCCTCTACCAGTCGCAATTAGACGTGCAAAAACTCAAACTGCCTTTAAGAGAGGTAATGGAACATTACATGGGAGACAACAATAATCCATAGTCAACGGTTATTATAGTCAATTTGGTTACAGCATTGAATTCCAGGTTGTATATAATATCTATGAATCTCGCTTACTATATATATAACCTTATAAGTATGTCACCAGTACTTCATATAATATTGTTATTAATATATGTTTTTTATTATTAATACTTTATTTTATTTTTTTCATCTTACGTATTACTAATTAGTCTAAGGCATCAGACACTATATACGTCTGCCCAATAACGTTATTTATTTCCATCCCACGGTTGCTTGAAAGAGATTGCCGTTGAGCAATAAGGCCGCCAATTGTACTACCGACCTACCTAGCTTTAAGTTATGTACATAATTATCTGGTGAACAATAAAGCGATTTATTATTATTATTTTTCACAAAAAAAACTCGTTTGTCGCACTAGAAAATCGCTTCGATGTTAACCGCTGTATCGTGAAACAATACTCCCCGTACGGCTAACACGCTCCGCTTTTATATCTATCTGGAATGATCTCTAGTATTCGTAAAACCATTCGGGACTAAATAGAATCTCCTAGAATCAGTAAATCTAGCGCCATCTAGCGATGAAAATATGGAAATTATTAATCACAATCTCAACAGTTGTGCGCTAATTAATTCTAGATAGCGCTGTCCTCCGAATGACGAATCATCTAGATCATACGAGACCCATTTAACTCTATTGCGCAACACTATCAAACTTTAATCATAAACTGCGTAATTGAGATCACTGTGACACGTGGGAGCGGATTCCTGTTTAGCCTAATAAAGGGCTGGTTTTAATTTATATTCCTTGATGTGTATTTAAAAATTTAACGACGTTAAAAGACACAGAGTAAGTACTTTTACAAAGAAATCTATACATGCATTATAGGTCGTATAGGCAACTAACTCACGACACTTAGTATATCTTAACATGATTATTATATCTAATAAACGTATTAGTTATAATAGTAGACCACGACTTCGGGTACAGGGACCAAAAAACCGGTGGTTGGGGCTCACTCCTCTTTACTATATGAGCTGTGTGAAGCAGTAATGCCTTTTATATAAGACCATTGATCCAGCCTTCAAACAAGAGCCTCTTAAGGTGATGGTCGAGGCTCTTGGCTATTATTTCTCAAACAGATACGAAAGCAAAGGCGAGTGGAATTGTTTTTTTCCGTTCTTATTAGTTCGCCAACTGATTTAATGTTTGCTTTCTGTGTCATATTCCTCTAGTTTTTATATTAGATTATAGTATTACTATCTTGATCATATTAAAATGTTGTTTCACCGTGGGAGAGCCACTCTTCGGCTAGAATGGGCCAGCTCGACTGGAGTGACATCATGGCTTCACAGAACACCGGCGTGAAACTCACAAGGTATAACACAGCATCTCCGCTGTGTTATACCGAGTAAGTGAGAATACCGGACGCCCATAGCCCTTTCCTCCCCCAAGGGCCGGCAACGTACTTGTGACGCCCCTGGTGTTGCGGATGTCCACGGGCGGCGGTAATGGCTTACCATCAGGCAATAAGTCGGCTCGTTTGCCCCCTATGCCATAAAAGAAATAACATGCTAATGACGATGATTCATTAATTTTTATATCACCATTTGGCAGACATAGCTCATGCTGCGATTCCTCCAAAGTAATAAATATTTTGATTGAGCTCGTAGCAAGGAGAGCATCGAATAAGTCATATGGCTACTTAGAACTTTGAATCGGATAACGGAGTCATAAATTCTCTTTGGCAACTTTACGATAGCAATTAACCGGAAAGCACGACCTCAAGAGCAGTAATATTTCGCTTGACAACTCTCAAGACAAATTAAAATTCAGAGAGAGCGGTGATTGCTTTCTCATTGCCATTGAAGCAGTAATTATAGTTCACTTCACATATTCTGCTAGCGTTCTTGCTAAAAAGGACCGCCCAACCCGTTTCCTTAATTACAAGCCTCTCGCTATACATTTCTATGTCCAATACAATGGTTTCAAAGATGTCAGTATCAGGAAAATTTAAATCAAAGGAAATTATTCAATATGTTTATAGAAATATTTCCTGAAGACGATGTTTTAAAATGCGAGTCTGAGCAACACTGACTCTAATAGTCAGTGTTGCTCAGACTCGCATCTCCAAATATCGTATATTCAAAGGCCTATTGAATATTCCTAGTCTACAATTTGTTCTGACAATATGGAAAACCGAATTCCAATTGAGAAATTTGAAATATCCTTTAAGCTCTAATGACAATTGTAACGCGCGTAGCCAAGATGGCGCCACAGCAACACATTATATTAGCACAAACTTATAATTTTCTCCAATGCACATCAAGTAGAACGGTTAGAATATTTATATCCCAGCGTTTCTCCAACCGACGCCATTTATATTATCTGACATTATCGATCATATTCATATTATATATGAATATGATCATATCATTTATATATTATCGATCACATTGCTTGTCATAATTATTCTAATGATTGTCAACTTACAATAATTACTAGATAATACAAGATTGTGTAACATTAAAGATTTATTACACCGGAAGTGCCATTGCATATAAAGAGTACAGACGTCATCAGCAATATTTCTAAGTAGCGCCGGAAGCTAACAAGCGTAAGGCGCCAAGATATTAATATTATACGAACCAAATATTTACTTGATCATTAAGTTATAAGGTTATAATATATATGAGGTTGTAATCGTTACTTATAACACAATGCATTCACTTAAAATCGGTATTATTAATAATCCAAAATGGTCGCCGTAACAAAATGGCGACTTACGTATTTCTGAACAACCCATCCAATATGGGTATCAAAAAGGGCTTCAAGTTATTTTTTTTTATTAGCAAGTAATAAAAGCTTGTTCTTAAAAAACTTTTTAAGTATAACGATTGTTTTATTTTTTAGTTTCACCTGTCCTGATGTTTGTCTGTTATCAAATCTTGCACAGTTACATTTGATCCACTTTCCGGTTTCCGATAGAGCTGAAATTTGAAATGTACCTTATATATTTGATGGGAATGCAATTATCTATAATTGTTATTACTAGTAATCCAAAATGGCCGGCCCCTTTTCTTTTTTTTTGTAATATTTTATACATGACAAAACAACGCTAGTATTAAATAAACTGCAACGACGCCGTAGTGGTTAAGGCTGTGGGTTCAATTATGACCCACAAATTATTGTTCTCAGTCTGGGTGTTCTTTATGTCCGTTTCATAAATGTTTGTTAAGTCTTTACAACATAGGATATATGCTTAGTACGGGTGAAAACATACTTGGTACCAGATGTAAGACAAATCTGAACTCTATTAATACAGATTTATTGAACCCCGTGAAGGTACTAAATATACCATTCATATGGGTCTAAAACATCATATTCATTTTATTATGGTATTTTACCAAAATTATTCAAGTCCCAATGAAACTTTATTTCATAAAAAATACATCAACATTACTAGAGAAAACTAAATGAATAGAGATGATCGATAAATCGATGGACCGTAAATAATGCTAATAAAGCGTTGTATACAGATGTTTGGTATTTTAATGGGTTCGTTTTGTTCTGATCTATCATCAAAGTATCTGTCGTATATTTTCGTTTTATTTATTTATTTATGTTTGCAGAATGTTGATATATTTTATAAATTCTGAAGCAATATTATTTCGTCCTATTTTCTTCATATACCTTTCTATAATATTTAAATTGGACTGTCTACTTGTAATATTAAAATAATCTCTTTTTACTAAATACATATTTATTTATACACGGTACATGTACCAATTTTTTTTACAAATTATGTGTCTGTCTATCCATCTGTCTGTTTTGTCGACTAATCTCTGGAACAGCTGGACCGATTTTGACGGGACTCTTACTGGTAGATAGCTGGTGATATAAGGAGTAACATAGACTAGCTTTACCCCGCGGCGTTACCTATCCCCAGAGCTCATCTAGTATATTAGGTATTTTTATGATTACTTGTAGATATTTTTATGATGTTATTAAAATGTTAAAATGCTTGTTAGCAAACAAGCATTTTATTAATGGTAAACGACATTTTTTTAAGAAACTCTGCGTCTTGGCTAAGACTCCGCCCGCGTGTATGTAGATTATCGCGGTAAAGATCTACCCTTTCCCAAGAATGAAAGTATGCCAAATTTCATTAAAATTGATAAAGCTGTTTAGCCATGAGAGTGGAATTGACACTTTGGTTACCGTAATATAGACTTTACCTAGTCTTTAATCAGACTGCCGTAGGTAAGGCGTCTCAAATTTTATTCAGATTATTCCATTCATGAATTTGCATAACAATTTAGCTGCAGAGGAGGTATTGAAGTGTAACTTACTCTATCGTTGAATATTAAAACTCTGCGCAAACATTTATTAAATCGGTAATATTGTGCACAGTTTTTAGATATATATTTTCTTGAAGAATAAAAATTTTAAGCCCGACACAATATCTGGTTTGCTAAGTTTTTTTGCGTTGTATGCAAACTAAAACTATGCTGATACATTTAGGCCCTATTTCACCGTAGGTTGTACTATGTTATCTTCCTTTTAAATTGAGTCAAACCATCTGGCAGATAAGCTATCCAGAACTTAAAGTTAACTGGTGAAACTGGCCTTTTAAGGCCAGCATTACTTTAGTAATGCAAACACTTGTTAATTTTACAGTTCATATGGCTTTTTCTTGGTATTACTTTACGTTCTGATCTAATTAGTGTGACCTTTTCTACTGAACTTGTTTAGTGACTAGTTGAATGGATTAAACTTGTTGCATTTGACCGCTTAATGCCTCAAACAAAGCTACTTATTATTTTGTTTTTCTAACGAAGTCATTGAAACTGAAATTTGAGGAAGATTTTGTTCAACTAGCTTTTGTTCGAGGCTCCGCCCACATTTATGTCGGTTATAGTAGTACAGGTAAGTGTAATATAGAGTAATATAGTATAACCTATGTCCTTCTTCAAGACACATATGACAAATTTTATTGAAATCAGTGCAGTGGTTTAACCGTGAAAGTGTGACAGACAAACATATTTACTTTTACATTTTTTAAGATTAATCTGGACACCACTTTTTGTCTGCCTCTTTGCTCTAGTGGTTAGCGAAAGCGACAGCAGATCAAGAGGTCTCGGGTTCGATTCCCGTGTCGGTTTGCTGTTGGATTGTTCTTACAAATTGAAGAACCACCTTGAGGGTGTATTAAATGTTCGAATTCAATTCACCCTCAAGGTTGCGGAGGTCCGATGTCAGTCGCCGAGTGGAGGAATTGATTTTCTAGTAAAACCCGTTGAAGCCGACCAAAATTAATCTTTTGAATAACAAGGGCTACGAAGATGAATCTGGATACCATCTTCAAAAATGAACTTTTTCCTTCCAAGTTTTTTTTTGAATATTGAATGACATTCTCGATTACAGTGGGTAAGGGGTTTATCATCAATAACCTATAATGACCCTCTGCTGATCTCAGGAGAGGGTTAAGGACGTAGATCCCCACGCTGGCCGAGTGCGGGTTGGGAACTGGCAAGACAACATTGTGCCTATGTAAGCCGCCTAAAGGCCTCCAACTAAGCTTCACGACTGTTATCCTATGATAACTACCGGAACCGACAGCTTAACGTGACTTTCAAATCACGGAGACGCTTATGGTATCATGCCACCAGCGGTCACCCATCCAGGTACTGACCGACCAGTTGTTGCTTACCCTCGGTGATTGTTTCTAGTCTAATGATGTATGGGCTATGAGCGCCTTAAGGGGTTAAGGGGTTTAACCCACATGAAGCTCAAAACACTACCAAATGCCTTACAGTGGTTAATATAAAGGTTAGGTTAGATCAGTATATTTGTTTCAGGCGTAATGTATCTGCAAACAAAGCACATTTTTTCAATGAGTACTAATGACTTGTTTACAGTGCCATGTTACCTTTGTTTGTTAAAACTTAAGAAGGACCACAGGGTTGACCGTTTTGATTTTTAGTTTTATGACGTTCAACCACTGCAACTTGACCTTTTATTGTATAGATTTTTGTACATTCACATGACAATATATACAGAGGATCTGTTCAAAAAAAAAAATATTTTATACAGCTCATTTATATATTGACATATGGTCCACTGATATATAAATTTAATGCATAAAGTTTATAAATAAAAATCCCGGGTCCTTTAAGCGGGGCGTGAAAAAGCATCTCACCAGGCCTCCATAGTGTGGTTCACCATGCTGCACTGTTCTTTTTCGCATTGAGGATGGTGACCACCACTCTTGGATTCTGCTCATGCTTTCCATCAGGCAGGGCAGAGTCATTTTGGCAGCTTAAACATTAAAAAAATGGTTATTTATACCCAATTTGTTAAAAAGGTAATAATAAGAATTTTCTTTACTTAGGTAAAGTATTGATATCCTAATATACATCTAAAGAGAATTTGTACTGGAACCCACGAATTCAAGAGTTAATTTTTCAAAGGTATCTCTCTAAAATAATCCCGGATCTCTGTCGTAGTGTAGGCATCGTAAACATCGGTTTGGCTACACGAAAAGAATCGGTCCTTCAAAGGGTAATAATATTTAAAAGAAGTCGACCCGTGTGGAGGCTAAGCTGATTAATTCAGAACATAGTATATTATTCAGTGTTGAGAATTGTTATTTTTTTATATGTACGTATGCCATAATAGTTACTGTTATCATTTAAAATTTAATGATGTATTTTAATACTCAAGGAGGAAACTGCAACAAACAAACAATGAAAGTCATTTGTACGTTAGCATTTGACTATATCTATTGACTATTTCAACATTAATATTGCAAGATTATATAGATATAGAAGACAAGTACGTCTGCATCTCTTTTCAACCATGCTCCTAAGCGTGATGTTAACTATCCTATCTCAGGCCGGCTACGTAAACTTACATTAAAAAAAACGTTAAAATCTGTTGATAGTTTCGAAGTTCATAGTGATCAACAATGTAACACCAGAATTATATAATAGATTTAAGGTTAGAAAATTTTAACTTTCAGTAAGAGCCAGTCTGTAGGTATTACGGGCAACTGACATCTCTCAATTCATCTGTAAAAGGCCATTAAAATACATCTCCTTTTAATTGTTCCCTCAATTCTTACATTAAACTCTTAAGGGTTCCGGTTTACAGCAATAGTACTAAAATTCTATGATAATACTATATGGTAGTACCGCAGTAATGGTTACGTAAGTACAACAGATAAAATGTGGGCGATTCAAATGCATCTACGGGTGTGTACGCTTACCTTGGCAACTGAGAAATATTATGAAAATATTTTTCATTATATTCAACGATTAATTGCATGACGACTATTATATCAATTTAATTAAGTCAAGGCCTTATCTTTTAAAAGATAAATACTGCCACTATATTTGATAGACAAGGCAGGGATTAGCATTAGTTATTACTAGTGGCCGAGACCTCATTTTTTACGAAGGACTACATCTAGCTGGGCCCAGGTGTATGAGCTGAGTTAGTAAGTTATACAACAGTTTCACCGGAATGTCAACGCACCGCTAATGTAGGCTAGCATTGTCTTGCTCATCCATTGTTCGGGCGCCGATGCGTAACATGACGACAATGACGTGCCTATTTGATAACTGCTTCGGTTGGTAGATTTAAATGGCTGGTATTCAATCTGTTCATGCAATATTAAGGACGATACATGCAATGTTTCTTTCCTACATGACCAAGTAGTGTATCAATTTTACATGTCACGTGTCTTAAAATTAAATACCTATATACATACTTTGATACCATTGCAGTATTTGAACACTTTTCCAGTGCTAAAGTTTTGGTCGATGTTATTAGTAACGTCGTTCTAACAAGGGAGGCTATATGGTTAGTTCAGGTATAGCCTGCCTTACCTCAGAGGGTATTGGCGGTCAGAGCCATACGCGGATACCGCACGGTGTCGACCGAGGCGGCGTGCGCCTTGGCCGGAACACCCCCGTGGGGTTTGGAGGCGGAGGTTATTAAGTTTATCGACTACTCTCGCCGCCGGCCATGGAGCGTACGACGGCCGGCAGCGAGAGATCTCCTCCGATGACTGCAGTGAGGGCCCGACGCTGCGGCGCCCAAGCGGGGCACACCGCCAGCGTGGGCTGGGCCGAGTCCTCAATGCAGTCGCAGTGGTGGCAGGCGGGACTCAATTCCCTCCGCGCGACCGAGTGCAGGTACTTCCCGAAGCTGCCGTGCCCGGAAAGCACCTGCGTCAGTCGGAAGGAAAGGGTCCCGTGCTGCCGCCNGACCGAGTGCAGGTACTTCCCGAAGCTGCCGTGCCCGGAAAGCACCTGCGTCAGTCGGAAGGAAAGGGTCCCGTGCTGCCGCCCTGCCCACTCGAGGATGACCGGCTGGAGCACCTCCACGGTGGCAAAGTTAGCACGTGGAGCCTCCAGCCGCGAAGACCAACGAGCCATCGTGGCTCGACGGGCGGCTTCACGCCACTCGCGTACCTCTTCGGGCGGAGGGCGCACGCCACTCTCCGCCCGGGATCCAGCCACCCATCGATAGATTTCGGCGAGCACTTCCGCCAAACCGGAGACCCATACCCCAACCCCTCCTCCCATCCCATCCCCATAACCCAAAGGCCGGAAACGCACTTGTGACGCTTCTGGTGTTGCCGGTGTCCATGAGCTGCGGTAACCGCTTACCATTAGGCGACAAGTCTTCTTGTTTACCGCAATTCCATAAAAAAACTATCTTTATAAAGTTGTTTTGAATTTAATAAAATAAAGGTTATAATCATGAGCCATAAGAATTGGGCCAAGTCAACTTTCAGTAATCAAGTGTCAATGGGACATAATTATATGTATACAGTTTTCTTTTATACGTATTTTCTTCGTGCACTGATAACAAAACAATTCCGTGACATGTTGTTTACTACTAAATACAGCTGTCTTGATTAATGAACAGGTACATTCGTGGAAATAATAACAGAAAAAATATCCGAAATACAATAAGAAATTGATATAGATTATATTGAATACCTATTGGTATATACCTAGAGTTTGTTCTTACCACATTACGCGAATATTGTAGTTCATCTGCAAGTTGACAAAGAGAAAGACAAAATATGATGGTGTGTTGCTCACATAAATAGACGATTTTAAAGTACTTAAAGGACGGGACGAAGCCCAACAGTTTATTAGTTTATATGTTTGTGTGTTCCACCGATTTTAATGAATTAAAATGTCAATAGATTCGTAATAATGGCCGGGATAATAAATAAATAAATAAAAAATAAATAAATATGTTCAGACATCTTAACACACAACGCCATCTAGTCCCAAACTAAGCAGAGCTTGTACTATGGGTACTAGAAAACTGATATTAATACTTATATACTTTTTTTTGTAAATACATACTTATTATACATAGAAAACACCCAAACTCCGAAACAAATATTTACAGATCATACAAACATTTGGCCCGACTCTGGAATCGAACCCGAGACCTCTTGCACAGCAGCCGCATTCGCTACCACTGCGCCACAGAGGCAGTCAATATAATATAGGCTATATCAGTTTCAAATTTATTCTATTTTATTCACGATTCAATTTATGGTGGCATAATTATCCGCATTCATCCAGATGTACCTATGCTTAGATTCCTCGTTACAAATCGTAAGATAGTGTTAAATAGATACTAATATACTATGAACTAAATAGAAAGTGTAGGAATTTTTATTTAAAGAACTTATATCCAATTAAAATAAGAGATGGAGGAAAATATCGAACTTAAGGGATAATACCGTTATAGATCTTTACGTCTAAACCTCTAGGTGCATTTTGTAATGGCACGATAGTAGACTGCAATAGTAACTTCGTGATTATTGCCGAGAGAGGAAGTGGAAACTAGCGAAGCGTATACATTGACATCGGAGCCAGTAGGTTGCATTGTACACTTATATATCTACATATATACATGTATTGATTGTGGGTGTTTCATAGTATGACCTATGTTCACTTTTATTTATTTTGGTACTAGCTTTGTCCGTCAAGTAATTAATGTAGGTAGGTTATACGAGTATGTAGGTTATGTATGTATATACGTATGTAGGTTATGTATGTATATACGTATGTAGGTACGACTATTTTTTTCTGAATTCAAGGTAATTATATTTCATCCCTATACACTTTGGCAAAATATATACAAAGTATGTATGTGAAATTAGAATTCAAGTACTGGTTGTCATCATCATCAGCTTATTGCAGTCCATTGCTGGACATAAGCCTCTCCAATTGCACGCCACTTGATTCGATCCTCAGCTTCTCGCACCCAGCTCCTGCCAGCTGTCTTGTGCAGATCATCAATGCACCCGGCCTGTGGACGTCCCAACTAAGTTTGCTGAGATGTTGTCTCCACTCAAGGAACCGTTTACCCCAACGGTAATCAGCTCTGCGTCTAATATCGTCAGCCCACTGCCGCTTCAGCTTGCTAATCCTTTGGGTTTTGTTCATGATCTTAGTTCTCTGTCGGATCACCACATTACAGACGCAATTCCTCAGAGAAACGTCGAGCACAGCCCTCTCCATGACACGCTGAGCGACTTTGAACTCGTGGACCAGCCGTGCCGTAAATGTCACGATTCGGCTCCGTATGTCATGACGGGTAGGAGCCACTGATTGAAGACTATCGTCTTTAGTCACTGTGGGATCGACGATGAAAAGACCCGATGAAGTTTCCCAAATGCTACCCAACCAAGCTGAATTCTCCTGTTCGCCTCAACCTCGAAGCTGTTTCTACCCTCACTGCAAAGTCTTCCTAAGGTACACATATTTTTGAACAATTTTGAAAACTGCACCGTGTACTGCGACCGGTTCCGGTAGTACATGTTTATTGAACATGTCTTAGGTTTTGTCCAAGTTCGTCCGTAGGCCGGTGCGCACAGAAGAGTCAGCCAGGTCGTTTAACATCTGTTGTAGGTCCTGCAACGTCTCTGCCAGTAATATCAGTCTATGGAATACTGGTTGTAAAAATAATATAAGAACGATTTGGAAGACAAAGACTTTGTTATAAGTGAATAGTAATTTGGTTTGAAAATATTTTAAAAACAATCACTTCTTATGTCGGCCTTGTACTGAACCAACGTACTTAGTAAAATTAACTCAGTGTCAAACCTGCATATTAATTAATGAAGGAAAAAATCCTTACACTAATATTGTAACTTCGAAAGTAAAGTGGATAAGACAGATCTATCTGTTAATCCAATTTTAATGAAAGGCATAGAGATACTTTGATTCTTGAAATAATGACGTAGGCTGTTCTTTACCGCGGTAACCGATAAACAAGTGGGCGGTGCCTCGGGAACGAGCTGGTCGTTATTACAAAGATAGTTCTGGAACACAGGTCGCGACATACCTACAACAAGTAATGAATTATTTCAAAAAAGCCCGTCTGCGTATATTTTTTACTATTTTGATGTAAAAAGTGTCGTTCTCACGACTAAGACGAATTTATTGACACCACTCACATAAAAAAAACAACTAGCCGTTTAGGCTCTAGAGCGCGCCAAAGAAATAAACACACATACATATTTTACATACATTTTAGTACTTGCTATGTCTTATGTATATGTGTGTATTAACAAAAAAAGTATACTTGTATTATTATCAGTTGTATAGTACCTTTCATACAAGTTTTGCTTAGTTTGGGATTAGATAGCGTTGTGTATTAAAATATCCAAAAATATAATATATTAATTCTCGTAATATGTAAATATAATCTGAATCTGGAAACGGCTCCAACGATTTTCACGAAATTTAGTATGGAGGGGGTTTCGGGAGCGACCAATCGATCTAGCTAAGATACATGTTGGGAAAATTTAAAAAAAATACCGGCTACCCAGGTACTTTTATCAGATCACATTGAAGATATCGGACTTCGACAATCACACACAAAAAATATTCTTTTAGTTATACACATGTAATGCCACATTTTGAATAGGTGGGTACTTATAACAATAATTTTAATTTACAAAACAATGACTTATACAGATGACGTCACCGACCGCAAAGGAGTAAGCAATTTTAAAATGTGTTGCTTTAAAGGCAGCAGGTGAAACGTCCAACTTTCAAATCTACCGGTAGACATGTCGACGTGCGAAGTTCGTTATTCAAATAAAAAATTCAAGGTCGCCTAGTTTCGTATTCATCGCTAAAATCGGCTTGTGATTACAATGTTATGAATGAATTATATAACCTTACTAGCTGACCCGGCGAACCTTGTTTTGCAATAAAATACAAAAAATATTAGGGGTGGGTCACCTAGCGGGACCTGGAGAGGTTTAGAACTCTCCCTGTCCGCCAGGTCTGGGAACGAGCCAGGTACCGCAGACGACTCAGGCGCCGGAGATCGCAAAACGATCTCCGTCCTCCAAAAGCGCAAGGCGGAGGATGAGGGACAGATGAGGCCACCAGTAACCCTAGCAGAAGCAGGCCGCGGTGGTGGCGCGAGCCCTATTAAGTACTCGTGTCCTTTTCTAAATAGGATAGGAGCTTCGGGGTTCCTACAATAGAGGGGGCCGCCTATAAATAATGGTTGGCCCGAGGTTTCAGGGACTTCCTTTTGACGGTGCACCTGGTTCCCCGGCTTCAGTACTCGAGACGGTATGGTTTTTAGTTGGGTAGAGTCCGACATAACCACCAGTCGGTGGTATCCGAGGAGATTTACGCACAACAGAAAAAAGGGGTGGGTCACCATTATCATTTAGGGGTATGAAAAACAGATCTTGACCGATTCTCAGACCTACCCGATATGCATACAAAGTTTCATAAAAGTCGGTCCAACCGTTTCAGAGGAGTTTGGTAACAAACACCGCGACATAAGAATTTTATGTATTAGATTT
The DNA here is from genome assembly GCA_003709505.1 of Hyphantria cunea. Taxonomy (NCBI): domain Eukaryota; kingdom Metazoa; phylum Arthropoda; class Insecta; order Lepidoptera; family Erebidae; genus Hyphantria; species Hyphantria cunea. Next base: position 809,439 of record PKRV01001370.1, on the reverse strand, counting down.
GTATTTCACTTTTTGAACTTTCTTGTGTTTATTTATAGATATTTTTACCTGCAGCATCAATGGCCTCTACTTGGGAGTAGCAATAAGCAATGTTAGTAGGAAGAATAAATTTGAAAACTTTTAAATTTTTTATTATCGCTGATCGTTTTCAAAGCTAGGGGAAAATATTCACGCTTTTGTAAGCGGAAAATAATTAATTTCTATGTGGAGCCGAGGGTCTTTCACATGTATTGGTATAAAAGTATGTAGAGCGGGAAACGACTGTCTAAATTGCTTACGACTTTGAGCTCTATTTCAATCTAATAAAGATTGATATTTTAAGAGTTCATCCGTTTTCTGTGAAGTCTGATAGGACGCTAATGGCTACCTTAGGCGGTTATATTACTTAGCGATCTTTGAGTAATATCAAATTCTCGCGTCTTCGTAGTTACAGTCTGTCGCGGTCTTTGTAGTTAAACTCCTCCGAAACGGCTTGACCGATTCTCATGAGTCCGAGTCTTCACAGTCATCACCGTCACCGTCGTCACCGCGGAACAATAATAAACGTAACTTAACGCCGCGGGGCGAAGCTAGTCTAAAAAAGTAGCCTTAGTTACTCCTTATATCATCAGCTATCTGCCAGTGAAAGTCCCGTCAAAATCGGTCCAGTTCCAGAGATTAGTCGGAACAAACAGACCGACAATAATTATGAGAGTATGGTAATACAAGTCTAATCTCTTTAATTGATGTTTATCCCTGTAGAACCCTCAATTACGAGAACTTAAACAAACTTACACACCCATTAAGCGGGTCAATATCCCCTCTTTATTAAAAACACGTTACTGGAATGGAAGCCCTAACAAGTTGCTGGAACCTAAAGTTCGTTATTTTGGTAAAAACTTGTCAAGGCCAACCGCCTCAATATTGCATAACTTTTTTGTAAATAAAGCTGGCTGTTCACTGTGCGACTGCAGAATGTTATTATTTATTCTCTTGAGGGTTATCATTTGATTCAGATTCAAAGTTCATGAGAAAGGTATATAGGGTGGTGTAAGAATATGGGGTTAATGACATTGCCGTGGGTTGCGAGGAATAAGTTTTGACACCTGCGCTTTTTGATGTTCTTAATAGACAATCTTGATATACTGTAAGTAAGGAGGGTGTAGATATTGAAAACATTTTTTTGTTTCAAATGGTATATTTTCTATTTGATTATTTTGTGATAAGGGAAAGATTTCCAATATTGTAGTTAAACATCTATCGTTTTAACTCTTTTAACAATCTATTTTTGTAAAATACTATTTATTAAATAATATGAAACTACGATTAGTATATATGTACATATAATTACGGAAAATACATTTTTATATATGATAAGTTACGTTCAGGATTTACAAATGAAATGGAACTAATATCTAAACATGAAATCAGTGTAGTTGTTTAGCCGTAAAAATGTAATAGACATACAGAGTTACTTTAGAATTTACAACCCTTTTTTCTTTTTAAAAAGACAACTTCCGCATTAGGACTTTACACAAAGAACACTCAGACTCAGATCAACAATTTGCGGATCACATAAATTTTTGTCCTATGTGGGATTTGAACCTACAACACCTAGCGCAGTAGAAACCGGCATGGCGCCGCTTAAACTACTAGGCCAATCGTGCAGTCATTATAAAAATAGAATATAATAGAATGAAAAGACAAATGAGTCCCGAAATGGGTCACCTAGTGGTTAGTGACTAATGACATTTGTGGACACCTGCGAGTCAAAAGTGTGTTGATGCCTCTTGAGAATCAGGAGGGAGCTTTATGTATTCGAAAAGTTCTCTATTCTTAATCACATGTAAGATCAGGAAGCTGAAGGTGACTTCGTTCTTTGTCAAAGGTCCCATGAACTAGTCAAACATATCTGAAGAACCCACGTCTGTAAAATCTTAAATTTTTATGAAAAATATTCTTCATCTGTACCTTTATCGTCTATTAACCACATAGGAACATTATAAAGAAAAAAAGTTTAAAAATTAGCCCAAGATTAAAACTATATTATTACGAATCTATTGGTGCCTCATTCACTACTGAAGAACATACAAACATTTACATACTGCCATTAACTGTTACCTACCTTACCAACCTAACAATGTTATGCATCAGTTATCATTTTCAACCATAAAAATGATTACCAAGAACATACTTTCTTTCTACTGTTCCTTAAAAGAAAATGTATTATTTTGAGTATAATTATCACACCCAACTTTCATTTTTATAATAAATATAGAAAATATAACCATCTGTCTAATTAGACATAGACCTCTTTACAAAATGATTGTTAACAATGTCAACTGTCAATTTTTTTGACAGTTTTTTTTTAATGAACTCCTTGTCGAAAGACAAACAGAGGACGTACGAGTTTTTTGGACAACTAAACGGAACGGATGATGATGATGAAGCGGAGGGACTAGAGAATAGCTGTATCAAAATACCTACCTATTAAACCATTCAAGTTATATTGTAGGTATATAATAAGAACAAATTAACATGACAAACACGGTCTACGCCGTAGTTTGTTTTTACTCACATCAAAGAAATGGAGGAAAAATCTTTATTTTTATAATGAAAGGTATATTTTCTGAGAACAACGATTCGGCTCGACCGGAGTGATAACACGGCCTCACAGAAATCCGGTCTGAAACAGCGCTTGCGCTGTGTTTCACCGAGTGAGTGAGGATACCGGAGGCCCATACCCCCAATTCTTCCCTTCTTTCCCCTCCCCTCCCCCAAAGGCCGGCAACGCACTTGTGACGTCTCTGGTGCTGCGGGTGTCCGCATAGGCGACGGTAACCACCACTTACCATCAGGCGATACGTCTGCTCGTTTGCCCCATATACCATAAATAACCCGTTAGGTATATATGTATATATTATATTAATTCTAATAATATAGTTTTAAACTACACAATATTTATCATCAAGATCAATCGAAAGTCTATAATTGTTAATGTTATTGACAATAACCGTCATATGCCTCAGTCTTAAGCTATTTTTGATATGGCGTAGTTTTTCTTCGACTAATTGTTAATTTTAAAGTACGCAAAATAGAGGCATAAATACAAAATATCGAACTTTTGAAATATATTTGTCATTAACTTGAAATATCGTTTAAAATATATCAAACACTAGTACACTCAGCTGGACTTTGCAGCGGCTTCATTGTATTACGTGCAATTTATTAGATTAATAAAAAAATACGCCATAACAACTATTATATCTTAGGCACGCCATCAAAACTTTCTTTAAAAATAACCTGAAAATTGGTGAGATTCGGGGTTCACCGTGAGCAACAATGTGACGTGACACGAGAATCAAATAAAATAGGTTAATCATAGCTCAATCTACAGCGGTCACTCAAATAAATCCAGTAATCAAGAACTCTGTTTGCTTTAAATTTAAATGGTCACAGCTTATATTAAAGTGGCTGTAAAGGAATATCATCTCTATGGACAGCGTTACCGTAGCAATTTGGAAACGGGGTCAAACATTCTCTCTCGAAATCTCGTTCCAAATTCGTATTGATTGTTCTATAACAATATAGATCAGATGTACAGCTTAGCTTTTTAGAGGATCATATTTTTGGTGTACGACCATGTACCATGGAGCTTAGGACTAACAAATTTATGTAATTCTTTGAGTTAACACTAGAATCAGGGTTGGGGGTTTTCGCCACCGGTTACCATATTCGCTAAGAGAAAAGCGAAGGAAACAATTATTTTATAGCGACTTTCAGTGATTTATCATATAGACAATTGTCAGATGTTGTCATGAATAAAGAGCGGCTATATTGCCAATCATCAGCCATCTCTTCTAGACAACCTTCTTCCTCTTCAGCCTATTACCGTCCACGGCTGAGCGAAGGCTTCCTCAAATCTAAGGTATCTAAGTCAGGCGGCGGACAAATCGCAGAAGCAGTTTCCGACCGCTGAACTGGTGTTTCTGGGAGACTTTAACGCTCACCATGAGTCATGGTTGGGATCTACCAGAACTGACCACGCGGGTCGGTCTGTCCACGCATTCGCTCTCACGCATGACCTCACCCAGATGGTAGTCCAGCCCACGAGAATACCAGACATACCTAGTCAAGCGCCTTCCTTCAAGGGGTGTGTGGGGGCGAACCACAATCTTTCGCCCCCAGCCAACCTCACCTGCACGCGGTGCACCCTGCTAGATAACAAACGAGGCTCTGGCGACCGACCGATGGCGGTATATCCATCCTAAAAGGCGTAACTAAATACAATAGGCCGGTGATGGGCAGCAGCGTCACCGGTGCAACAAGTTACGCCCTGCGATCACCAACCCGCCTGCCCAGCGTGGTGATTATGGGCTGACCCCCTCCATGAGTAAGCAACAAAAGCCACGGCCCCCAGTTCCCGGTAGTCCCGNAATAGGCTCGCTATCCTGGGTATGGATATCTGCCGAGACCTCAACCCACGCGAATACGTTGAGAGTATCACTAAAGCGGCCTCACGGAAGCTAGGTGTGTTAAACAGGGTGAGACGGTTCTTCTCGCCCGGGCATCTGTGTCTTCTTTACAAGACCCAGGTTCGCTCGTGCGTGGAGTACTGTTCTCACCTTTGCGATGGTGCCGCACAGTACCTGTTTTACGCTCTTGACCGGTTGCAGCGGCGAGCAATCCGTATTATCGATAGTCCCGAAGCCACTGAGACCCTTGAGCCTCTACAGTTGCGTAGAGATATTGCCTCCTTGGCAGTCCCCTATCGCCTTTACCATGGTGAGTGTTCTGAAGATATTAAGCTATTCCAATTGATCTCCCCCTCTCCCTTCCTCTACAGAACAACACGTGCCGGCCTTAGAAGTCACCGCTTTAAAGTGGAAGACATACATTCTCGTACTCATCGCTTCGGTAATTCCTTCCTGTGCCGAGCGGTCAAAACCTGGAACTCACTACCAGCGCACCTGTTTCACGTGAAAAAGCATCTCACCAGGCCGCCGTGGGTCACCATGCTGCATTGTTCTTTTTCGCATTAAGGATGGTGACCACCACTCTTGGATTCTGCTCATGCTTTCCATCAGGCAGGGCAGAGTCATTTTGGCAGCTTAAATATATAAAAAAAAACAAAAGAGCGCCACCATCCCGTTCTTGGGCAGTCCGCATCCATCCGATGCCAGTCATTTTCTTTATGACGACGGTCCATCGTGACGCAGGACGCTCTACACTGCATTTGCCTAATCGAGGTCTCCACTCTTACACTTGCCGGCTCCAGCGACCATTAGTCCGCCTGGAAACATGACCAGCACTCCTTCACTTCACCATACTGATCCTCCGTGCAATATCTGTTACTCCAGTTCTCTTTCGAATACTATCGAGAAGAGAAATACTCGGCATCGCACGCTGAGTTACTTTAAATTTGTCGAATAGTCAATCAGCAAGTGTCCACGTCTCGGCTCCATATGTCATTACGGGCAGGACGCACTGGTTGAAAGTCTTGAAAGAAGAAGACGACCAAGTCGACGACGTCGAAGAAGAAGAAAAACAACCTAAAGAAAGATAAAAGAATACGAGAGTGACGGTAGTAGTTATAGATTTTTGTTTCTTTTATTTATCACTAGCAAATGCGACCTTCACTCCACCATACTTTATATGTGAATATTTTCTTAATTTAGGGTAAAAATTGGTTTTGTATTTATACCCGTCTTAGTTTCCAACGGGTAGTGTACAATGGCGGACTTCAGAATCTAGCTAACTAATTTTGCTTTAATTTTCCTCTATACATGCCTTGTCTTGACAATAACAACAAATAAAAAAATAATTATCCAATTTGGTGCAGTCGATTGGAAGATATGCACGTACATACTTTTTATTTATAAAGATAAGTAACAAAAATACATGAGGTAATTTGACATACAATGTTAAATCTTTAAGGTTTGTGTTCACAGTTACACAGATTGTCGGTATCGCATAAATAAAATATTTTTTACACAAGCAGAGATATACGCCTTTCTAGGCAGGCTATTACCCTGTTTCATCAACACCAGAGCCAGATATATATCTCCACAGTTGCCACACAGCTGTTTGTGAAAAATACCCTTAATTTTACTTTAATGTTACCATAAAATCTATTTGACTTTATAAAGTACCAGCTGCACCGCGAGGTATGTGGGTTCTGTTGCTTTCGAATCGGATATTGTTCACTATTTTTATTGGTTGTAATTTTATTTTCATGTTACTCTATTTTATTTTCTAAAATGAAAAACTAGCCTAAAGTATTTTTTAATGGAATCAGTTATCAGCTAGTGAAGATACCCTCAAAATCGGTCCAGCCGTTGTATAAACTAGCCTAAACAAACAACACATAGAAAAGCATACAAAAATTTATAAATTGATTTTTTTATGTAAGTACCTGCCATATATACATGCAGAAGCATTAAGTAAAAAGCTGTTACTTTGAAATTACAAAGACATATAATTTAATTTAAATGCATGGATAAATTCTAGTGAATATACAAAGGATTAAAAATTAACAACAATGTTCACTTTTGCAAGTGAACTGGACTACTTGACCGATTTAATCTTCAATACCGAATCGTTCCAGGAACACCACTAGTGAGAATCTGTTGCTCAGATTGGTAGAACGCCATGGAGTGGCAATTATTCAAGGGAAAAGATTGGAAGTTCAGCTATGTTGAATATTCGCGGATAGTTGCATTCAGTATGAGGCCGAATACTTACTCGAGACACTCAATAATACAAGCAATAGAGAATGAGAGCTAACTCGGATAAAATCGATCGAAAATATCCAAACATTCGACTATTTATTCATTTTTATTAAATACTTGTGTATGTCGATTATCGCGGCAAAGGCTAAGCTTTGTCCTTCCTCAACAATCAAAGTATCTCTATGCCTCATTTTATTGTTATCGGACTTTCGTTTAGTAGGGTAATGCTTGTTTGAAACATGCCAGTTCTAAATATTTATATGTACTAGACCTCTAAAGGTTTATGTAAAATAAACAATTTGATTTGGTATGAATGACGTACAATGAAGTTTTAAATATTTGGGCTAAATCAGGAAATCAAATTCCATATTCAAAAATAAAAATCTGACGTGATCACTATTTTTTGCTAAAAAAGAAGTAATTACTTGAAAAAAAATGTTGTGAACATCTATTATGCATTTTTTTATTATTATAAGTTTTTTTATATTAGTTTATAAAAAGCCCGTGCCTATATGAAAATTATTATCAACTAGACGTTTTGTCAATCGCACAGCTAATTGTACCGCAACAAACCGCACTTTATTATATTATTTTACTTATTGATCATCATCATTATCATCAACTTCGTCAGCCTTTTT
>PKRV01001370.1:787967-800973 GCA_003709505.1 Hyphantria cunea | reverse complement strand
GCCTCATAGGAGATCGTGCGATAACCCCTAATGACTCTGACGGCCATCACCCTCTGCGGCTTCCGCAGAACGGTGATTGAACCGGCCGTCAGGTCAGCCGCCCAAATCGGGGCCCCATACAGGGCCATCGACCGCACGATTCCCTCATACAACCGCCTGCAGGCGGCGTTTGGGTCCAACCCATTGGGAAGCAGCGCTGATAGCGCCACAGCCGCGCCCAACAACTTGGGTGCTAGCTGCCGGAAGTGGGGGCCGAAATCCCACCGGCTATCGAGCACCAGTCCCAAATATTTTAGGGTGGGCTCGACAGCGATACGAACCCCCCCAACCACCACGTGCGAACCCGGTGGCGGCGTCCGTCGGGGGCCATGAAAAGCTATGGCCTCCGACTTGTTGAGGACCACCTCTAGGCCGAGGCGCCGTATGCGGCTCACCACCTGTGAGACCGCCGCCGTCGCTAGCAACGCTGCCTCCCTGTATGAGCTTCCTCGGGCAGTGACCAGCGTGTCGTCAGCGTAACACGTCAGATTCACACCCGGTTGGAGCTCGCCCCTCAGCACCCAGTCGTAGCCGATGTTCCACAGGAGCGGGCCCAAGACCGAACCTGTGGAACACCGCACGACATGGGGCGTTAACTTCGTCAGCCTACCGCAGTCCGCTGCTGGACATAGGCCTCTCCAATTGCACGCCACTTTCAGCACTCACTATTGTAGTTATCATCTTCGAAATATTTCGATATTCTGAAATGATTTTCTTCCTAAATGAACATAATTGTGTGAAATTTTGTGTGCAGTTTAAACAAAATACATACCCCGATTTTCATAAACGTTACACGTATTTTCAACTTTAACACAGAAGCTATAAAGTTGAAAATAGCACAGAAAAGTTGCCTGAACTTAAAAGTTTCTGAAGCAAGGGTAATATTCACATGTAGGTCTCAGATTACAATGTAATCTGAGGTATCTTGTCTTCTATGCTTCGGTAAATCATAGGCCAGGTTTGACCCAAGTGGTTTGATGACTTTATAGAAAAACGATCAAGAAACATAAGACTAAAATATATAAATAATGAAAAAAAAAAGTTGCATAACATAAATAACTTATTGCCTAATATTACTACAATCTGTTGATTTGATTAAAATAGCAATTAGTCACACAACATTCTCACTCTTCATGATCTTGGAGAAAGCGAATAAAAGTCCTTTAATAAATGTGGCATCGATACTTGCCTTGCTTATACAAAGCAATAGCTTCGCTGTTTTAGTAAATTAATTTGATAAAGACTTTTAGGTAATGTTGCTCCTAATTTTAATAGGTAGCACGAAATAGGACGAGTCGTAAACTTTCAATTCACCCCAGTTGCCACAGAAAATTGTATTTCAGTAAGGTGTCCGTAACACCTTATTTCCATAGAATATACCCAATCGCTCTAATATTAAGACACCTTTAGAAAACCACAATACATCATCTTAAACACATCTTATCAAGTGAAATCCTATGAGTTTGGTAGTACTAGACTGACATCTAGTTGTTAACGTATGAAACTATTAAAGTGAAAGAGGACATAAAAATAGCTGGTTCATTCCAATTTAAAATAAATTGAAAACAGCGCCATCTAGGACATATTGAGTTATCTATAAAGTATTAGTAGAATTCCATTTGTTTCAAAATATATTACAAAGATGGCACTATGTGGCAAAAACTTTTGCTTAATATTTTTTGTATAATTTAAACTATTTTTGGCCTGCTTGTTTTTTCACTTGATATAATTTTCTTGTTTTTGGCTACGAGCCATTTTCTTTTATACTTCGTGTTGTTATCGCTCTATATAACACACTGGATGGAAACATTTGAAACTACGAAAATGCTAGAAAATCATCTTTTTTTTTTTATTTAAACTATTATAAACTATTCTCGAATCAGGAATAGACTCAAAAATTTTCATTAAAATCGATTCAGGCGCTTAGGAGGAACTAAGTCTCATACACACGCACAGCAGATTTATATAAAGATTACATCAAGGCAGGATTTTTTCTGTACATATAATTAAACAACCAGTTCAAGAAGAAGAAATCGATTTCTGTATCGAACTGTTTGGTCGCGGTAAACTCGAAAAATTTCAATTACAACAACCAACAATTACATTTAGTTTACGAGGAAGCTATTTTGATAAGGTTTTGTGTAAATTCGCTGTGATTTGACAATTTTTTTAAAGTATAACAAAATGTCAAGGCTGTTTGGGAGTTTTCAGGTATGTTTTAAGACTGATATAGTTTATATACAAGTAAAAATCTCATGCACATTATTATTACCTATATGCAACAAACAAATGATACTCTGCAATAAAAAATAATAATAATAATAGTTTATTGCATAAAGTTAACCATACAACAAGAAAGTAACACGGTTATTTCATTTACAATAGCAAAATTTTTGACATTGTTCTTCATCACTAGTGCGAAGCCGCAACCTTCATGCTGATTCGACAGACCCTTAGAATCTAAATAAAAAAAATAATCGTTATTTTGGAAGTAAAGTGTTTTTAACAGACTTTCGACCGTTTTTCATAACTGTATTCTTTTGGGTCTTTGAATGTGGTGCTGTTCATTTACAATTTTAATTTTTTATATTATATATATAAGGTAGCAATAGGTCAAATACTGCGTTATTTTGTAAATAGGCCTTTTTATTTCTGGAAATAGAAAACTCGTTTGAAAACTTTTTATACATAAATTTGCTGATCCGACAAATGTTGTTTTGCCATATATAAAAAATGTCAAAAGAAGAAATAATGGGGTAACAGTTAAACTCTTTATAACTTAGGGGTATGAAAAATAGATGTTGGCCTATTCTAAGATCTATCCGATAAGCACACAAAATTTCATAAAAATCGGTCCAGCCGTTTCGGAGGAGTTTAACTACAAAGACCGTTACACGAGAGTTTATATTATTGTAACGTTTTGGTGGCTTCGCCCCAAGTAGTGATACCATAGGAAATTCAAATGATTTTATTTCTTTTAAATATCTATATTAATAATCATTTTCTCATCAAAACACTCTACATTTTATTTCTTTTCTACAAAACTATTCGAAACAAAAGACATGTCAGTTACGTCATGCAAGAAGTAACGGGGTGGGTATTGAAGGAGAAAAGGAAGAAAATATTTAAAAAAACTATGAAACTCTAAAGTATACTCTAAGTGCAGGCATTAACGTTGATTTTTCTTTATGGTGAAGATATTTTTGACATGTTCAGCTACCTTTGGCAGTGAGTTGTTCAGTGACTTTTGACACTAAGTTGTTCAGTTACTTGTATCATTGCGTTGTTCAGCTAATTTTAAGTTTTAAGATGATCATTCAATTCTGGCGCTAGGCTTCGCAAGCCATTTATGTGCTACGTTCTATATCAGTTTTGGAAATTTGGACATGATCAGCTACATTTGGGGCTAACTATGTATACATTATATTCATGCATAGATTTCTGAATAAATATTAAAACTCTTTTGAAAAGTTTATTGAAAAATGAAATGATGGAAAAAATGGGTATTTCTAATTCTCATTCTCCGCAGCCTTTTCATGACCCACTAGATTGGCAAGTTTCGGCCCTCTTGACGCTCTCTACTCACGTCTATAGCGTGTTTAACTAACTACCTTCTTATCTACTATCTGTCGGTGAGCGGTGATAATGATGGTTACTTATGTCAGCTCGTCTTCTTCTCAGCATTGTGATAAAAGTATAGCATTGTGATAAAAGTATGTAATATCACAGAATTCTTTTCATAATCAATATGATAATTTGAAAACCTCTAAATCCTTGAAGAGTTGTCTAAACTAAAAGTCAGTATGAATAAATGAATTTGTTTTTATAATATAAGAGACAATAAACGAGTCATTTGATAGTAAGCGACCACCTTCGCCTATGGACACTGGTGTGTTGGTCGTCTTTGAGTGCTCTGCCCTCATTATTAAAGGTAAGAGTTTGAACTCATTCTCTCCGGTAAGTTTACTCGGCGGAAAACAAGATATGAATAACTTGATATTGGTTTTTAGTGAGGCCGTAGCATCACTCCGAGCGAGAATTCTCATATGTGGCAATTTTTTTTTCCTTTCAATCTATACCAATATTACAGTTTATTAGTTAGTAAGTTTACAGGTGATAATTTCTAGATCAACTCGACCGATTATGAATATCTTTACTAATCACAGTCACATTGTTTGTGAGTGTCATAGACTAAACATTAACCCGAAAAAAATTATTACCTCGATATCTGATATACACCTGGGCGGAGTCACATATAAAAGCTGGTATTTTTATAAAGATTAGAGAAATTTTGACGTTTCTCGAAGACATGAAAAATTTGAGTAATTCGCGACTTGTTAGATACAGAACCGTTAAGAGATGGGCGTGCTAGAGTGACTGTACTCTGCCTGTTGAAAAGCAGAAGCAATATCCAAGAGTAGTGGTCACCATACTCACAGCCTGGTGACTCTCGAAATGGCGGCCCAGTGAAGCTTCAGCATCATTGGAACTCCGGTCTTGCACTCACCCACGAAACACGACCGCACTAATAATGTCATTTTAAGTTGATACCTTTTTTACCTTTAGTGGGGTCAGCTGTCGTTGTTTCACAGCGCCATAGTATTCTGTCAAAAGTGTTGTCGGGTTTGGTAAATACTCCTTGGTCATACTGGTCCACCATGACAAAAGAAGACGTCCCCGGATTCTTTAGAATTCTGGTAAGCTTAGTCGTCGGCAAGACGAATAATATATCACTAATACTACAACCATCTTTCACCACCACCTTTACGTGTTACTTACCACGCAACGTGCCCTGTCCATTCGCATCACTCCCCCGGACCACCTCAACATTATCATTTTTGCGAAGATATAGTTGTCGTGCCTTAATATTAAATATTACTATTTACTAAATACAATCAAGTTAAATTATTAAAAAAAACAGACTGCGTCAATATCTGTCCTATTTTTTAAAATCAGTTTTTTTTTATTATTTTGATGTTTCTATTGTCACTCTCACGACTAAGACGAATCTATTGACACCACTCACATAAAAATACGACAAGCCGTTTTGGCTCTAGGGCGTGCCAAAGAATTTTACATACATAAATGCATACTTACAGTCGAAAAACATAACCCTCCTCCTTTCGCAGTCGGGCAAAAACAATTGAAATTGTGGTTGAAATGAGTTTTTATTCGCTGAATGTACTATTCAATAAGACCTACTTAGTGATTTTGTTTTCATGTAAATCATATTACTGACATGTTTGATTATTTTTAATTTATTGACAGTTGGAATATAAATTTGCCTTCACTCATGGATTAGTTAGTGACTTTATCGATTTAGATTTTTATACTATTGTAAATAATAAATAGACTTTTGCATGTCTTTATGACTAAATGTTATAAACAAATTATTTTAGTATTTTTTATAATTTATTTATTTTTATATCTTTATTGTAAACATGCAAATTTACAAAGTTAAAACAGAGGATGAGTCACAAATATGCAAATGAAACAATAGGCGGCCTTATCGCTCACGGATTTTCGCGGTTTGCATAACAAGAACTTACCATTTCTTACATTACAATTAATTCATTCTATCTGTAGCAGCAAAGTAAAGTTAAATAATTAAAATCAACTTTTCATAATTCGTTTACCTCTATAAAATGTCAACATCAGAAATTTATAGTAAAGTAATAATAATGAAATAAACTAGCATTAAAATCGATTCAATCACTATTAGTTTACATAATAAACTCAATCGGTTTTTTCTTTATGGTTTGAAGGCGCTGATGTAAACGTTACTTTAAAATATTCAGTGAAACTATTAAATAGGTTATAGCACACTTGGTAACACGATGTTGATGATTCAATAAATTTAATTAAGGAATTATTTCCATTTTGAAATACATGTTTTCCTCAGGGAAAAATCAGTTGTGGATTTATATAACAACTTTTGCTACTACCAGCTCGGTCGTTACAGCTCGGTGTGACACGCGCCCCCAAGTGAACAGCTGGCGGGGTGCGATAGTAGGTACTCATTCGAGTCCCGGACACGAAACAGTGAAAGCTTGTGCGCCTGCGCCGTCTCGCAAGGTAAATACACTTTTACTTATGTAATGCATCGCGATTCTATTCTTGCGTGCAGGGCCTGTGTATTAATTTCGTCGTAATATAAGTATATTACTGTAAAATATGGAATTTAAAAGTTGCATTTTGTTGCTAAATCCTTAAGTGTACGAAACTCATATATATTACAAAAAGTGTTATATTACCTACTTAATAATGTTGTATTAAGACTAACAGAATATTGATTCAACTATCAGTTACAATGCGATATAATCATAGTACAGCTAACGTTGGATGTTTCATAGTTTACAACGAAAATGCCTAATATTAGAGAGATTGTGAGTAAATTGGAAATGAACTTTAAACGGATTTTGATTAATAACTTAGTACTTCTGGTTCCTAGTTTCAAGCATAAACAGCCTTTAACAGTCCACTGCTAGAGCATAGGGTTTCTTCTTAGAGGTTTTGGCCTAATGTATTATGCTGGCCTGACGAATTGGTAGGTATGTGATTTGATTTAAGTTTTAAGTCTCTTTGCAGTGATGTTGTCCTGCTTAGTTGGGTGACTTTGTCGGCTCTTGACCGGGACGATGACGCTCTTTATTTTTAATCCGAGGCCACACTCAAAGCAGGACACAATCCTACATTGTGTTATGTCAATGTTTTCTTTTTAGTGACTACTATTTTTACATTTATAATTATATACATGTTTTTTAATAAAATTTACAATTGAAATATTATGATACTAATGTAAAACCGGTACACTACCGATTAGTCGGTCCATTGTGACTTCAAAAAAAGAGGAGGTTATCAATTCGACTGTATTTTTTTATGTTTGTTATCCCATGACTTACCACGTGTTAAAGTCAGTTTTTTTTTGTAAAAATTTGTGATTTCTTATCCATCTCTTATTATGACGTAACGTATCGAACGTTGCCATCTTTTTTTTTATTCCTTTTCTTATATTATATTATTTGGGAGTCTCATTGATTGATAATAACCATAGTAATACTTTAGAAATCGTAAAAATCTCGTTAACGCTTATTACCCTGACTACTAACATGTTAACTGTCATTACTTCCCAAAAAGTAGTGATTCAGTTTGTCAAACTACAAAATAATAAAAATAAATAATAAATAAATAAATATTTCGGACATCTAACACACAACGCCATCTAGTCCCAAACTAAGCAGAGCTTGTATTATGGGTACTAGATAACTGATATTAATACATAAATACTTTTTTTTTGTAAATAAATACATATTATACATAGAAAACACCCAAACTCCGAAACAAATATTTGTAGATCATACAAACATTTGGTCTGACCCAGGATTCGAACCCGAGACCTCATGGACAGCAGTCGCGTACGCTACCACTGCGCCACCGAGGCACCGCAAAAAAGAATCAAAACATAAACCGTTACGTCGAAATTACTATTAATGTACTAAAATTCACTTTAAAGCCTTTTAACAATACCTTATATATAACACTTAATGAGACTTATCACCCACACGCCTACTATTTTAACACCAAGATCAACAGTAGTGATAAACGTATCCAAAGAAAAAATTAATTGTGATACAAGGAATTTACATTATTTTCTTTATCTTATACCTTTCATAAATATGAGTATACCAAAGTGATTATTCTGCCTGATAGAAAGTATGGGCACAATTCGAGAGTAGTGGTCACCATAGCCAATACCAGGGCAGGCAATGCAACAAGGCAGTATTGTGACTGGCATTATGGCGACCTATTAAGATACTCCTGCATGATTGGGTCTCCGGTCTCGCACTCACCAACGAAACGCGACAGCACGAGTGATGTCATTTCAGGTTGTTTTAGGTTGAATAATTTCCTGCGGTTCCCGGATCTCTCCCGTCTCAGGCGCAGAGTGGCACACCGTATGGTTTTAGTAGGTTCGATTCCGACACACCGCCCCGCCGCAAACCCCCGGTGGGGTGAAGGACGGAGGGGGCTTCCACAAGTAAAAAAAAAATGTTGAATAATTTTCTCACTTTATTTGGGTTCGACGCGGTGTAACATTGTAAAGGGTTTAGACTGGTTTCTGTTATGGCCGGCAGCCGGCTGTATCTTTGGGATTGTAATCGTTTTGAAACTGTATAAAACATTGAATACTGTGTGCTTTGGGATACGCGAATAAAGTATAAATGGAGTAGAGTTTGCGAGTTTGACTAAACAGCTGGACCAATTTACATGAAATTCGTGTGGAGGTAACTAACAACGATGATCAATATCGCAATGATAGTGACCACTACTCTTGGATTCTGCTTTTGCTTTCCATCAGCTAAAAATAAAAACAAATGGACTATTTTTTTTCCCGATATTGAATTGGATACGTGGTAACAAAATGTGGGTAATACTCCGAGGCGCAACTAGTATACAAACGTAACTGGTTGAAAGTGTAAAATTTAAAAGTCTTATCTCGGTGTTTTTGAGGTATTCTTTCAGTGTTGTTTTATTTTGAGCGTGCATGCAAACGAGTGTTACTAAACTGGTTCTTCACGTTGTTAAGCAAATATCAAGTTTGTGGCAAACAATAAGGATTTTCAAACATCAATAAGCATATATTTAGTTAAATTCTTGTTTTTTACTATAAATCAAGAGGTGGTACCTAACAGGCATTTTAATTTGATTGGTACGTAATTGATTCAGAGAGTTAAAACAGCTTTCTTACCTTCCCCACGTTATTACAACAGTAGTTCATCTTTCTCTATGCGTGAAATAGTAAAGTTACTCGTAGAGAAGCTTTGAGGGAAGAAGAGCTCATAATATTTAGCATAACATGAGTTTTCGATATATAGACATGAAGGTGTAGGAAAACTCTACAATTGATTCTGAAACATTTATTTACTATTTTGTACATCACACATGTATTTCCAAATTGTAACTTAATAACACACTTTTGTTAGGTAAAAAGTAATAACAACAAAGTTTTACCTCACGTTAGCTTAACCCGACGTGAATGAGGTGGGAAATTGCCACGCCTGCGGGTATGAGATACCCAAAATTTTGATGTAAAAGTTTTGATACTATGATTGTGTAATTAGCATTGACGCTTCGACTTCGCTTTCGCTGACAAAAGTTATATTAATATTAGTATCCATTCAACAAGATTAGTAAACAAAATACTAGTGTTACTCAATTACAAAAAGAGTTATTTTATTCAAATTACATAGTGTCTAGATTTTCTTTGAAAATATACAAGAGAATTCCAACTTCTTCGGTAAAGCAACATAACAATAGTGTCTTGTAATTATTACACATAAATAAGAAATTGAAAAGTCTTATAAGATCATATAACAGAGAGCATTTACAAATCAGCACACGAAAACGCGTGTTTTATACGTCAATTATAGTCGTGCGAAAAGGGGGTGTGTCGCTAGTTCATTAATACACAGTCTCATTTTAAAATCTAAAAACTTATGGTTATTTTGACCAAACTCTGTGCGTTTACTTTACTGAAATGGTAATAACGCCATCTAGTATGTCAGCTCATCCAACCCTAACTTACTTCAGTGAACGGTAGGGGTGTAGTAGCTCTCGCGTCGAGCTTGACGGAACATTGTTTCCATATTACTTAAAAGAAAAACCTGTTTTAAAACCATTTACAAATTCTAATACCTACAGTTTTAACAGTTAAGTCAGCCGCCTATCGATCCTTAACATCGGTTTGTTACGAGTGTCTCTGGATAGGCTTTGCCAAATCGCTAAGTGAAAATTTTGTAAATGGCCACACTAAGGGGACCAGCATCCCGACTAAAATCAATACCTCTTCCTCTTCGTGTTCCTGTACGGCAGGTTGCAGAGCCCTGTCCATTGCAGTCGGAATTCCTGATTGTAAGAGTGTTTTCTTTCATCATAATGGTCGATTATACTGATGGTAATGTGCAGGTAAGTGTTCAGACAATTAATGATATTTATTTTCAAAACTTGTACTTTCTAAAATTTACTGAGTTGTCTTTGTGCTTTAATTAATTTGTTTTTCTTAATTTTTTTATCATATAATATGAACGGGCTTTCTTATTGACCAAGTGTACTAGGCTTTCACTAATAAGTGAAAAATATATTCTCAGTTACAACAGCGTGAACTGTTGAAAAATATTCAGCAACAGGTTTCCTTTACAACGTGAATGGGTTGTGAGAAGAAAATGTATATTTTCATACTGTTAAAACGTTTTCTTTCAAGGTGTAAGAATAAATTTGTTTCTCAAAAGTTAACCATTCAATCGGTATTAATATTTTTTTTTATTGTTGAAGCCTGCTCTAATAGCTTTGGACAATAATGTGTTTAATAACGAAACATTTTTGATATTTTCGGAATCGAAATCTGCTAAACTAGTGTTATATTCATATTATTTGTAAAATACAACTCGAAATTATCGATTTTGCGTGGATGGATAGTTCTCACGCACGCAGTAACGGGGATGCAGATGCAGTTCGCCGGGAAGGGGAGAGCGCTTGTTCGCTACTGAGCACTGAAAGAACTGCATAAATAACAATATTCCTGTTTTTGCTTTGCAAAGTATAATAAAACAATGCAAGTACACACAAAAGGGGGTTATTGTTACTATCTTAGTTTTTGTTTAGTAGTAACACTTGTTAAGCATTTTTAATTTTATTTACATTAAGTAAAATTTTCATCAACTTCATTAGAATAAAATCAAAACGCTAATACCGCAAAAACTATTTACACTTTATCGTGTCATGAATTTTTTAAAGTTCAACTAGGGAATGTATTGATTTTCGCAAATGCACGCGTTATGCATATGCGTAGAAATAAGCTTGCTGATGCATTTCGTGTTGGAACACATAATTATAGCAGTAATCTTGTCAAAAACAGCAATGAACTTCCAACCTTGGCTTTCAGTGTTGGGAGTATACAACGATTTTGACAAAAAAAGACAAATTACTTTTGTGTTTTGTTTTATTTTTAGGTACGTTACGTTTTTTTTGACGGTCCTCCTAATGTAGTTTAAGATCTTTATTTCCTCATAAGAATTACAATTCACTTACTGATAAACAAATATTTTCTAATTAAGCTTTAGAGAGCGTACAGAGATATAATTAATGACTACTTATTAAAAATTAAATTACCAAGAACACAATACGAAAGGCAACAACAATATTCTTATACTCAATAATTTTAACAAACTAATATTCTTTTTATTCAAAAATATAGCGAACCTGTATTTCTTTCTGGACCATTTTCTGATGTCAGATTCTTTTTATTTCCATTCATTTCATTTGACTAGTGTGTATATTGAATCGATCAGTATTACGCAGTACACATAACGTAGATGTAACCAGTTACGTGCTGTTTTTTTTCATGCTCCACTGGCGATAACTTGCGATGTTTCATATTTTAACCGATTTTAAAGAAAAGAAGAAGGGTTGGTTGAGTATTATGTTTAATAGCTCAGAACAAAATGTATACATCTTTGATTAGTTATTATTTTAAACTTGAGGAAATACGTTTTCCGTATCCGAATAATACCAGCTGTAATGATGGACAAATTGAGGAATATGGAATACAGTTTATTAAACTTCAGCGTCTTTTGTACTCTTTTAATTATTATATATCTAAATCAACATTATAATTATTTTATTATCTTGGCATAGGCGCCACGGTATTGTGCGAAAGTCATGTTTGCAAGTCACTCTTCTCTTATTAACGGACAGGACAAGTGGCTAGTCTTAGGGGCATTTTAGAGACACACACTTGTTATTCATCAACAACCCATAACACACTGCTGGGCTCGGGTTTCCTCTCAGGAGAGGGTTAAGACCATACTTCCCCACGCTGGCCAAGTGCAGGTGGGGGACTAGCAAGACAACGTTGTGGCGACGTAATCTTGTTGTTGGATATTTTTAAAACGCCCAAACGCCTTCAACTAAGCTTCACGACTGTTATTCTATGATAACAACCAGGACTGACTGCTTAACGTGACCTCTGAATCACGGAGACGATCATAATAATATGCCACCAGCGGTCACCCATCCAGGTACTGACCACACCGTCGTTGCTTATCCTCGGTGATTGTTTTTAATCACCGAGTGCAACAGGGCTATCAGTGCCTCCACGTGTTATTATTGAATTGCAAATATTCATGAGTGTATACAGTACATAGTGTAAATGAACACAGCAACTTTCCGCCAGGTCAGTCTGCTTGTTGTCGTATCTCATAACTTAAAAATTTAAGTCGGTACCATTTTTTTGAATAGACGTTTCACAGAACACACATTTTGTTTTTTTAATAATTTATATTATTTATTAGTTTTATTTATTTTTTACACGTCGTTGCTCATATTGAACTTCGAAACTAACCGATGTTTAAGTTTTTTAAATGTTTGTTTTTGCTGGCGTACCTAAGTACCTAACTACTAATTAACCTAAGATAAGAAATTTAACAATACTCTTACATCAATAGAACCCGAGCAAGATTGAAAAAAGACGCAGACGAAGTTGCCACCGCAATTAAACATATGTAAATATTTTTACAAGCCTAACGGGCAGCCCAATATTTACTTTGTGAGACTGTATAATGTATAACACAATAACTGAGCAATAACAGCCTATTTTCATCCCTTGCTGATAAAGTGCCAGCTAAGACTATTTTGTTAACTATCAAAAACTTTTTTATCTGAAACTAGCTCTAATTTAGTTACTATTATACATGACCACTCCTTCTATTCATAATTTAAAAATAATATACGGTCTAGAGGGAATTGTGACTCAATGGAAAACTAATATCCTAACCGGGTCAGTCTATGGAAGACCATTTTCTAATACATTGAGATACTTCTGTGGCTCGGAGATTAAATTAAACCGTGGGTCTCGGTTGCGATGCACGAACATCTGTGGTGAGATACATGTATGTGTGTGTGTGTGTGT